>WOXC01005754.1:0-384538 GCA_011680675.1 Gymnobelideus leadbeateri
TTTTTTGAAGCAATTGGGGTTAAGTAACTTGCTCAAGGTTACACGGCTAGTCATTTGATTTATGCGTGGGTGCTCATTTTCTGAGGCCGGATCTGATCTCGGGTCATCCAAACTCCGAGGCCGGCGCTCTTACTCACTGCGCCACCTAGCCGCCCCTTAGGGCAATTGGGGTTAAGTAACTTGCCCAAGGTTACACGGCTAGGTTTTTGTTTGTGCGGATTAAGTGTCGGAGGCCGGCTCCGAACTCAGGTCCTTCTGACTCCAGGGCCGGCGCTCTATTCACTGCGCCACCTAGGCGCCCTGACATGTAGCACATTCACAAAGCATTTTATGCATAGTGTGTTATCTCATTTGATCTTGCCCCAGTATCACAATTATTATTTCAATTTTACAGAAGGAGAAACTGAGGCTGAAGTGACTCACCTGGGAAAATACAACTAGTAAGCATATGACGGATTCAGATCCAGGTCTAGTGACTTAGTTAGTATTTTATCATTCAATTACATTTTTCTTTTAAATATTTAATCTTTCAGAATTTGTCTGAATTTGCTGGGTTTGGTGGCACACCTCTATAATCCCTGCCTGTGGAGGAGGCAGAGGTTAGTGGATTGCTTGAGCTAGGGAGTTCTGATCTGCAGGAGGGCTAAACTGATTGGGTGAATGTGTTAAGTCTGGCACCAATAGGGTGAAACCCTCGGAGGGGATGTCATGAAGCTGCCTAAGGAGGGGCAAACTGGCCCAGGTTAGAAAAAGAAGAGCAGGTTAAGGCTTCTACACTTTCTAGTATTGGGATTAGGGCTGTAATTCTGCCCTTCTAGTCCAGGAGAGATTAGCAAGGCTCAGTCTTCAAAAAGTCTTAAATGTCATATTATTGTGTCTCAAGGCCCTCATTTTTGCCACAGAAACCTGTTTCCAATTTTTATGGAGGGGTAGCAGGAAGATAACATTCCGTATACAAAAATGTCTTAGGAGTCATTTTTGTTCTGTAAAAAGTGAGACCTGGGGCGGCTAGGTGGCGCAGTGAATAGAGCGCCGGCCCTGGAATCAGAAGGACCTGAGTTCGGAGCCGGCCTCGGACACTTAATCCGCACAGACAAAAACCTAGCCGTGTAACCTTGGGCAAGTTACTTAACCCCGATTGCCCTAAAGGGGCGGCTAGGTGGCGCAGTGAGTAAGAGTGCCGGCCTTGGAGTTGGGATGACCCGAGATCAGATCCGGCCTCAGAAAATGAGCACCCACGCATAAATAATGACTAGCCGTGTAACCTTGAGCAAGTTACTTAACCCCAATTGCTTTAAAAAAAAAAAGTGAGACCTGGGGCTGACCCTGGGCTCAGGAGTATATGAGTTCTATTCCAACTTTAGTCACTTATTAGCTGTGTGACCCTGGGCAAGTCACTTAACCCAAATTGTCTAAAAAAGGGGGGGGGGGAGATCCATTTTGATTTCCTTCAAAGTCATCCTGTATAGGAAAGGTTTTCCAAGTGCGGGTAATATTTTGTGGCATCTTGTAGACTTCATGGAGACACTTGATTCTTTTAACTTCATAGTTTCCAAAATCTTCCAACTGCCTCTGGTAATTTCATAATTTATGTGACCGGCGTCTGTCACATAGAGATGATCTATCATCTGTTTCCGGGAGTTAGTGCCTTCCTGCCTAAGATAAATGGAGCTGCCTTGTAATTAAGTCATAGTTACATAAGCAATGAAAAATTGGTAATGAGATTCAGAGAATACATCCCAGTGATAAGGAATGCTCAAGCATTTAATTGGCATTTAGCAAATTAGATAGAGCAAACTGGATGTCAATAGATGTATTCCCTTAAAATGTCAATTTTATTCTGAGTGTTGGAGGATACCACCCACCCAGTAAGTCCTTTTCCATCAGTCTGTCAGGGTGGGGGACACTTTCCACTCACCCAGCATGAACAATCCAAAGTCATTATGCATCAACCACTGTTACATCCCCCTAGTCTCCCACCTCATCAGTTCTGGGTACATAATAGGGGCTCCATAACTATTTATTGAAGTGAATTGAATTATACAATTAGTTTTAAGAATGATCAATCAATAAAAGTATATTAAGTACCTACTATGTGCAAGGTACTATGTTAAGCATTTGGGATACAAAAAAAGGCAAAAGACAATTCCTGCCCTCAAGGAGCTTAAAATCTAATGTGGGAAAGCAACATGCAAATAAATTTACACAAAGCAAGCTATATACAGTATAAATAGGAAGCAATTGACAGAAGGAAGACACTGGGATTAAGAGGGATTGGGGAAGGTTTATTGTAGAAGGTAGGGTTTTAGTTGGGACTTAAAGGAAGCTAGGAAGGTCAGTAATTGGAGTAGAGGAGAGAAAGCATTCCAGGCATGGGGGGCAACCAGAGAGAATGCCTGAAGGCTAGAGATGGAGTATTTTGTTGGAACAGCCAGGAGGCCAATTGAAAAGCATGAGTCAGGGAGTGAGATATAAGAATACTAGAAAGGTGGTATGGGGCTAGGCCATGAAGGGCTTTGAATGGCAAACAGAACATTTTGTATTTGTTCCTTGAGACAACAGGAAGCCACTGGAGTTTACTGAGTAATTGATGTGATTGGACCTGAGCTTTAGGAAGATCACTGTAGTGACTGATTGGAGGATGAACAGTAAGTTTGAGATATCTGAAAGGTAATTGGAGATGTGAAATGAGGTCAGCAGAGAGATTGGGGCAGGACAAGTAGATTTGAGAGTCAGAATAAAATGATAGACTAATGAAAAATGAAATGAGCAGAACAAGAGAACACAATTTATACAACAACAACAGCACAAAGACAGCTTGAAAGGTATAAGAACTCAATGCAACGACCATCTGTGATTCCAGAGGACCAGTGATGAAATGTTCTAATCTCTTCTTGACAGGTGATAGACTCAGGATGCAGAAGGAGACATTTTTTAAAAACATGGTCAATGAAGGAATGCATTTTCCTTGACTATACATGAAATGAGTTTTCTTTTCCTTTGTCTTTTATCATTGGGAAGGGATATTGGAAGAAAAAAATGTAGCTTGCTGTTAATTAAAAAATAAAACTTTACTAGAACAGAGAATATAACAGGAATTGGAGTGTGAGATACTACATATAACATTTAAAAATATGTTGTTTAAAATGTTTTGTCAGAACTTTTTTTCTCTTTCTTCCTTTCTTCAAATTTTATTTTAAAGGAGAGTTTTCTAGGTGGGCATAGGGGAAAAACATGATGAATGTGTGTGTGTATGTGTGTGTGTATAATACACAGATACACACATATAAATATATGTATAATATGCACACATATAAATGTGTATGTATAATATGTCATGTAAAAACAAACACTATCAATGAGTGTTTATTTTTTCAAATTTTGTTATTTATTTTAAACATTCTTGTCATTTTAAATTTTGAGTTGCAAATTCTCCCTTTCCCTTCCAAACCTCCCACCACCCATTGAGAAGGCAAGCCATATGAGATCAATTATACATGTGAAATCATGCAAAACACATTTCCATATTAGCCATATTTCTAAAAAGCAAGAAAAATAAAGAAAATGAGAAAAATTATACTTTATCAGTTTATCAGTTCTCTCTCTAAAGGTAGACAGCACTTTTTAATCATGAGACCTTTGGAATTGTCTTGGATCATTGTATTGATTAGAGTAGCAAAGTCTTTCACAGCTGATCATCATTATAACATTGCTGTTACTGCACATAATTCTCCGGTTCTTCTCACTTCTCTTTGCATTAGTTCATATAAGTCTTGCCATGCTTTTCTGAAACTGCCCTCATCATGTTCCACAGCACAATAACATCCCATCACAATAATATGCCACAACTTGTTCAGCCATTCCCCAATTGATGAGCATCCCGTTGGTTTCCAATTCTTTGCCACCACAAAAAGAGTTGCTATAAATATTTTTGTACATATAGTTCTTTTTCCTTTGATCTTTTTTGGATAAAGACCTAGTAGTGGCATTGCTGGGTCAAAATTATTCACAATTGTATGGTCCTTCGGGCATATTTCCAAATTGTTTTCCAGAGTGGTTGGACCAGTTCACAACTCTAACAATAGTTCATTACTGTGCCTACTTTTTCCTCATTTCTTCCAGCACTTGTCATCTCAGATAGGAGGTACCTCAGAGTTATTTTAATTTGCATTTCTTTAACTAATAGTGATTTAGAGCATTTTTTCATATGACTATAGATAGATTTGATTTTTTCTTCTGTAAACTACCTGTTCATATCCTTTGACCATTTGTCAATTGGGGAATGCCTCTTATTTTTATAAATTTGACTCAGTTTTGTACTCATATGTATTTGAGAAATGAGGTCTTTATAAATGAAACTTGTTATAATATTTTTGTATTACTTCATTGTTTATAGTACCTTTTAGCAAAATGTAGTTTCTCCAATTATCTCTTTTAATTGTGTTTATTTTTGCTTTGTCTGAGATCATGACTGCTACCTTTGCCTTTTTTTAAACCAATCACCCCCTGAAAGAGATACCAAAGTGAAAATTCCCAGCAATATTGTCGCCAAATTCCAGAGCTCCCAGGTCAAAGAGAAAATACTTCAAGTACCAGAAAGAAATAATTCAAATATCATGGCACCACAGTTAGGATCACATAAGATTTAAAGGAGCAGAGGGCTTGGAAAGGTGCACATAGAGCTAAAATAAAGGTTGGAGCAGAATCTAATGTGATATGGTTCCACAACTTAGTCTTAGAGAGTTGCCTGGAGGTCCCAGAGATGTTGCAGTCACACAGTTAGCATGTGTCAGAGCTAGGACTCAAACCAAGGTTTTCCTGACACCCAGGCAGCCTCCATATTCTCCTGCCAGTCTAAAGTTTGTGTGCCCACTCCTAATTCTAGATCTTGGCTCTAGAAGGAAACTCACAACATCATTTAGCTCAGCCTCCCTCCTTTAAATGATAGTAAGCTCTCACTGACATTGTCTAACTTGAGTAAAGTCATACTATGTCACTGAGCCCTAGTTTTCCTATTCACTAAAATGGAAATATTATTTACCCTATTTCACAGGGTTGTCATGTTCAGCAAAGAGCATTTAACAAGTGCCTCTTCTGTGTGAAGAAGTAGCTTGGTATTGTGTGTGTGTGTGTGTGTGTGTGTGTGTGTGTGTGTGTGTGTGTGTGTAAGAGAGAGACAGAGACACAGAAAGAGAAATAGAGAGAGACATGCATGCAGGGAAAGACTGAGGGAGGGAGGGAGAGAGAGAGGCAGAGAAAGAGAGACAGAGAAACACACATGGAGAAACAGATAGAAAAAGAGAGACAAGGTAACACACAGAGAGACAGACTGAGAGACACAGAAAGAGAGACAGAGAGAAACAGAGACAGAGAGACACACACATACACAGAGAAACAGAAAAAGAGAGACAAGTTAACAGAGAGAGACAGAGACAGAGACACAGAGAGATAGAAAGAGAGAGGTAGGGTAACAGAGAGAGAAAGAGAGACAGAGAGACATGGAGAGAGAGAGAGAGAGAGAGAGAGAGAGAGAGAGAGAGAGAGAGAGAGAGAGAGAGAGTAGCAGAGAAAGACATAGAGACAGAGACACAGAGAAGTACAGAAACAGAAAAAGATAAATAGGGAAAGACACAGAGACAGAGAGAGTCACCCTGAAAGCCAGGGAAGACCTGGGCTCTTGTTCCACTTCTGATACCCAGTGGCTGTGCGACACTGGCCAAGTCACAGAATTTCTGAGCACTCTAAATTTCAGAGGAAGTGCTAAACTGCACTGATAGAGGGAGTTCCTCGGCCAGACATTCCCTAGACCACAGACCTGGTCCCTGTTCCTAATGTGTTCCATTTTCTGCATGAAGCCTTTGCTGATTCCCCCTCCTCTAAATGCTGGTGCCCTCCATACCAAATACATACATATGTGTATATATACACATATATGTATATGTGTATGTATATGTATATGTACATATACACTCTTGTTATCTCACTCATTCAGAGTAAGTTCCTTTTGAGTGGGAATTACTTCATTCTATCCCCAGTAGCACCTAGTCGGCATTTTATAAATGTTTGCTGTACATGGGACAGATGTTGGGAATAGAAAGACAAAAACCCCCAAAACCTCTTATTGTGAAAAATACTTTGTTAGCTGCAGAATGCTTTCTGATCATGATTTTGCTGCAGCTGTTCCTGAGTCTCTGGTCCTGCAGCTATATGTAATGGGTGGAGACCTCCTGTTCAGGTCTCCTGCCTCCTGGTGAGGTACTTTCCCCTTTACTGAAGTGTGGTCTTAAGACAGGTAGGATTAGCTATAGAAGCTTAACAGCCTCAGAATGGAGTCTCCTAAGGCTGCCAAAGGGGAGATTCACTGGTCCAGAGGGTGACTGGGACCTTTGTTGTTGTTGTTATTGTTGTTTTGGTTTTCATTGCCTCAATTCCCTGGAGCTTACACATAGGTCTTGGGACATGCTACTCAAGGGGAAACTTTGATTTTTCATTCCATTTATTTAAATGATGGCTTCTGTTTCCTTTAGATACTCTGAGCACATCAAAAGGATGTTAAAGAAATGTTCATTAGCCCTGGGAAGAGATGTATGGAAATGAGAGGCAGGAGAGTGGAGTGGAAAGGATTCTGGATTGAAATAGCAGCTCTGCTACTGACTGGCTGTTTGACCCTGGTGGGCACAGCCCTTCAGTCCTTGGAACCTGCGTCTTCTTTTTAAAAATGAAGCGGTAGCATTGGATGATTTCCGAAGTCTCTTCCAGCTCCAATATTCTCTGCATCTTAGCATTCCATGATCTAAGCACTACAGCTCTTTCGGCCAGAGTCATCGAGCACTGTTTTCAGGGGCTTCATCAGTTACATAAACGCCCCGGGCACAGCTATGCACAAACTACCAATTTGCCAGGGACTGATGGACTGGAAGAATGCCGAGTGTTTGCTCATGGCTGTAAATACATTGCTCCCCAAGTTTATTACCAGCTGTGTGCTTGCTTCTCTTGTGCATAGTCTCCACTAAAGTTCTCCCCCAGGCCTTGTCACTGACATCATTCTGGTGAAGCACAAGCTCCAAGTATCCTACCCATCAAGGCCCAAGGATGGACTGGACCTGGTGCCCAAGGGCTTGCCTAAGTAAGTTGAAAACTGAATATTGTTCCAAAATTGGTATCAGAAGATGAGTATGTAAGCCAGAATTCCATTTGATTCCACGAACATTTATTAAATGCTTATTACATGTAAGCCACTAGGTGGCTCAGTGGATAGAGTGCTGGACCTGAAGTGAGGAAGACCTGAGTTCAAATTTGACCTCAGATATCTACTAATTGTGTGACCCTGGGCAAGTCACTTAACTAACCTCTGTTTGCCTTAATCCACTGGAGGAGGAAATGGCAAACCACTCCAGTATCTCTGCCAGGAAAACCCCAAATGGGGTCATAAAGAGCTGGGCACAACTGAACAACAACACAACTATATATGTATGTGTTTATGTGTGTATACACTGCATACACACACACACACACACTGAACTATATATAGTTTTATATATATATATATATATACATATATATATATATATATACATACACACATATAAATATATATTCTCTCCTCTTGAGCTACATGGCCCAGAATTTGGGTAAAATCAGGTAGGTTAAACAAACTGGATTAGGTGCATTTTTAAGAAAAGAAAAAGGATGCTTAAAAAATAGCATAGCCATTTACACCAGACCAAAGAAAACTGAATCTTCTTTATCAGTCTTTAGTTAATTAACATTTGTTAAACTCCTACACTGTGTCTGATTAAAGAGAATAAAGAGAAGTGAGTTCCTGGAACTATTCAAAACCTTATGAGTTTTCTTTTGTAACCATACAGTGATTGGGAAAAGGGAAGCCTTGAAGGAGACATTCAGTATATTCAGTGTCTTACAGGAAAAAAAATCACAAAATGGAGCCTTACTCTTCTCCCAAAAGTCCATATTCATGAAAAGACTTAGGAACTCAGTAGCCAACCATGAAACCTGATGACCAGAGATAAAGCACATGAATCTACCTCCTGATTAAGAGATGATGGACTAAGGACAGAACCAAACACATATTTTTCAGACATGGCTATTGAGAGAATTGCTTGACTATGCAAATTTGTTAAAAAGGGTTTTATTTTTCTTTTTTCTTTTTCAATAAGGGCAGGAGGAGAAGGGAGGGAGAGCAAAACACAAATGCTTCTTGATTAAAAAAAATAAAATTAGAAGCATTGAAGGATTGTGTTTCTTATTATTTCCCTTGAGAAATGGCAATTGAGCATGGCTATTGAAGGACAAGGGTGTTTAATTGACAAGCTTTCACTGGTCCTCACTGTGTGCCCAGCCCAGTACTTGATCATGTAATGTGAGAGACTAAAGCAGACGTGGATTCCTGCTCCAGAGAAGCTTGCTTCTCTTGCCAAATTGTTATTTTTAAAAACATTTTTTTGGTCAATTTAAATGCATTTGCTACTTCCCTATTAGAAAATAAGCACCCTGAGGGGTGGAAATGTTGTTTCTGGTAAATAGTTGTTGTTGATGTTGTTCAGTCATGCCCAACTCTCTGTGGCCTTATTTGGGGTTTTCTTGGTAAAGAGCCTAGAGTGGTTTGCCATTTTCCTTCTCCAACTTATTTGACTGATGAGGAAACAGGCCAACAGAGGTTAAGTGACTTGCCCAGGGTAACACAGCTAGTAAGTGTCTGAGGCCAAATCTGAAGTCATGAAGATGAATCTTCCTGACTCCAGGTCTAGAACTCTATCCTATGTTCCACCTAGCTGTCATAAAATAGATGCTTAACAAATCTTTGTTAATTGATTTATTAATCGGTTGACTTGGAGTTATATTTCCTTTGCATTGTGTTTGTAAACTCAAATGGAAAAGGGGGAGCACTAAATGGTACATAAGGATTCCTGATGACTGTGTGTTGACTTAGAAAACCACATATTTAACATTGTCTATGTTTTATTGAGCACCATTTATAAGTTTATTTATTATTCATTTATTTTTGCTAATATTTCCCAATTACATTCCAATCTGGTTGGACTGTAGGCTGCATATTTGATATCTCTAGTGTAGTGGATAGAATCTTGAAATTAGAGTCAGAAAGGCCTCGGTTCAAGTCTCCTTCTGACACTTATTGGCTGTATGACCATGGACAAGTCACTTAGGTTTTCTGAGCCTTAGTTTCCATAGCTATAAAATGGGGACAATGATACCCACAGTACCTATAGTTCAGGAAGGTTGTGAGGTTCAAGTTACATAATGTATTGCATTTTGCAAACTTTAAATCGATATATGAATATCAGTTATTCCTTGAATCCCTAAGTTCACTGGTTCTCTCTGCATACAAGGTGAGTGCCTCTGGCCATGGTGCTAACTCAGCACGTGCTAGTCTTTTCTCACAGATGAGTACTTGGCTAACTGAGCAATGCACGGTCTGTGTAATGAGCCTGCACTGCTCTCCAGGTCCACAGCACAAGATGTGCTGAGTGGAGAAATGAAGGTGACCTTTGCCACTGCTGATGTGTGCTGATTGGGCTGGACTCAGGTATGTGACATTAACCCTGGGGCAGGATCATAACTGGTAGTGTTTGGCTCAGCACAAACTTCACAAAATATGTTTGAAATGGGCAGTGTAGAACTTTCCAGACATCAACTTTTAAAATTAATTTCAGTGTTGAGATGGTGGAGAGAACCTGGGAGTACACGGGCTTATTGGAGAGACAGAGCCTAAGATTTGGTAAAGTCACTGCTTGGGAGACTGCTACTGGTGGGAACAAGGAACAGGGAGCTATCAGGACCAGGAATTGCTTACCTACTAGGTTTTGGTCTGCTAGGAAAGTGCCATCTTGTTATTTCCAATTTAAATGAATTATTCCTGCAAACTGGGTGATAAGCTAAGTTTCTTAGCTATTGAAGGAGTATGAATGCTGGATATGGGCCTTCTAAATTTTAGTGCTCAGGATAAAAACCTCAATTGCCTCATCCTAGTTCTCTGACCTGGGTTGATTCTGTCTGGTTTCTCCTTAGAGAAGTAGTGTCAAACTTAGTAGAAATCTGGGTCACTAAATCATAGACAAGGATCCCTGCTGGAGGCAAACTGACTTACATTATCTATATTCCATTGTATTTTTATTTATATTGTTTCACATTTCTCAATTACATATTAATCTGATTCAGGTACTACTTGGCAATATTGTGTGCTATGTGTTTGACACTTCTGCCTTAGAGATCTACTTAACCCAGGCTGCTAAAACTTCAGTTGGGAGGCTTCCTTGTCTCCCTCTAAATGGTAGAGAAGTTGGATGAAAATCACAAGTGGGAAAATTAATTTAAAAAACAAAAGTAAGGTGAAAGAGTTCATTTAAGAGCCCATTCACTGGCTCCATGGTTCTATGCATATAAAACGAGATGCAAATGAAGGGCAATGCTCCCTTGGCTTTATGAGAATTTTTATGGAATGCAAAAGATTCTTGAATAATAGTTTAAATATTAATAATGTAATAGCACATTTGATAATAGAATGCAAAGGATGATGGAATCCTGAAAACAGATTTCCTTCCACTGAGGATGTTTAGAAGCCATTGCCCCTAAAGCTGGGGGCCTGCTCCTATATTGTTTCTTATCCTTCATCACCCTCATTGCCATCTTCATTATCATAATTGCTGGCTTCACCATCACTTCCTTCATCACCATCATTCAGTTCCTCTCAACCATGTTTTCAGAAGCATTTATTGTGTATAGAGTCCAGTGCCAGGCACTGGGGCAAATGCAAAATTTGGGCTGACACAGCCCCTTCCTTCAAGGAGCTTGTAGTCCAAAGAGACTCACCTAGATAATTTTAATGCAAGATATGTGCATCAGCATCTTCTTTTTCATCTTCATCATCATCATTACCATCATTTGTCACCATCATCCTCACCCATCACATTGTCATCATCTTCACTGTCCCCTTTAGCTTCTTCTTCTTCTTCTTCTTCATCATCATCATCATCATCATTGTCACCATCATCCTCATCCATCACATTGTCATCATCTTCATTGTCCCCTTTAGCTTCATCATCATCATCATCATCTTTGTTTTCATTATCATGACCATCTTCATAATCATTGTCACAATCACCTTTTTTTGATCATAACTAACATTTCATCTTCTTTATCATTATTTCCATTACTGTCCCCATTACCAATACCTTTGTTTGCATTATCTTCATTACCTTCATCATCGCCATCTTCATTCTATCCACTATCTTCTGTTTTCATTCATCTTTTATCTTCATCGTCATCAATGACTCATTTTATCTTCATCTTCTTTATCATCAATATCACCATCAGAATCATGTTGACCTTTATCACCTTCATCATTATCATCATCATCTTCATTTGTGCTTTATTGCCATCATTATCACTACCATCTCCATCATCACCATTGCTTTCTTCATCTTCATGATTATTGCCCTTATGTCATCCCACTACTATGTTGTAACATTGTCATCATTGGGCAGGTTCTACTTTCCTTGTAGACTAAGGGGTTTTGGCAGGAACTGTCTCCATCACCACCATCACTTATTTTATGTTCATTATTTTTGCTCTCATGTCATCATCTCACTGCCATCTTATCACATCATCACCATTAGGCATATTCTACCTTCCCCTGTGGGCTAAGGGGCTATGTCAGGAACTGTCTTCCCTTGATAGGACATGGAATTCATACTGGCTTAAACATTTTAGTTGTGTCCTTCATAGTGTTAGAGTATAGACTTCCAGGATATAAGAGAGAATCACCAAGTTGTGTGGTTGAGTTTCTACTTTTTCAGGTTCAACAATTTTCCACAGAGTTTTTCATTCTTCTACTAAGAGTCTGACAGACATGATACCCAGCTCAGAGACTGGCAGTTGAACTGCTCTTTCCATCTGAAACCCACCTGGAGGTGGCATTCCCTGCTTAGCTTGATATAGTTTGCCATCGTTATCAACATGCTATATCCCTGCTTCTATCTCCCCACTCCCCAATGCTTCCTGCTGTGACATTACCAGCAACTTGGTTAATACCATCTTTATTCATTTTTCATACAAATTAATTTTGCTTCGATAAGTAGGTCTTCATGATTATAACCCACTGCAATCAGGGCATTACTTCTAGGCAGCTGAGTGTGGATTCATCACACCCTTGGTTTTAAGTCTTCTACAGAGCCAAGAGGATACTTAAAGGAGAGTAATTCTGAAATACCTCCTGAACCACTAAGAATGACAACAGCAACAACTGCAACAACTACTAGATTTAGGTAGTATTTTAAGGTGTGCAAAATGCTTTACAAATATTTTCCCATTTGATCCTCATTACAACTCTAGGAGGTAGGGACTACTATTATCCCATATTACAGATGAGGAAACTGAGGGAGAGAGAGGTTAAATGACTTATCCAGAGTCAGCTAGTCAGTAAATATTAAGTGCCTACTGTGTGCCAGGCACATAAATGCTGGGCATACAAAGAAAGGCAAATGATAGTTCTTGTTCTGAAGAAACTTGCAGTGGGGAAGACAATATATACAAACAACTCTACACAAATAAGTTGTACTCAGTATAAGTTGGAGATAATTAAGAGAAGAAATGTGCTAGAATTAAAGGAGAATAGTAGGCAGGACTTCCTGTAGAAGGCAGGTCCCATAGTTAAAATAAGTATCTTTCTGACCTTGAGACTGGATGTCTTAAGAAAAAATCTGAAATTAACAAATGCCATAGAGAATGGACATCTGTACGTATGCATAGTAGAACAGAAGAAGAGGAGTGTATGTGAAACTACAGGGAAGGAGAGAGGAAAGTAAAGAAGGAGGAAGGAAGAAGGGAAGGAGGGCAGGAGGGCAGAGGGAGGAACAGTGGGGAAAGAGGAAAGAGGAAGAAAGGGAGGAGAGAGGGAAGGAAGGAAGGATAGAGGGAGTGTAATGTTAACCGAATAGGAAGATCTTCTCTGTCCATTAATAGGCCTATGTGACCACATGTGTCCCTTGGAAGAGGAGCTGTGTTCACAGGTCTAAAGGTACACAGGTATTTCAGTCATGGATGTCTTGCTGCTTTCACAGCTGTGATACATCCTGAGTCACATAGACCCCATTGGGGAGGAACTTGCCTAAAGAGGGGCTTGCTTAGGGTGAAGCTTGCTTACAGGGAAGCTTGTAGGAAGGCTTTCACATACTAAGATAATTAGGCATTGAGTCAAGAGGGTTGTGGTGCCTTCTGGCTCTGAATCTATTAGTTGAAAACTATATATACTGGGAGGTTGGTGTTTTGCTTTGGGGGTTCACTCATGAGAAGGACCTTTTGATTCCTTGGATGGGACTCTAAGGAGTTGTTTGTTAAGAGCTTGCCCCCACCCCCACCATTACTTAGATGTTGATGCTCTCCTGGTCTGGTAGTGTTTGTATTATTCTGTTTAGACAGTTGGAGCCCTGTCTGTTGGATTCTTTCTTGGACACTCACTCCTTTCTACTTATCTGTACTTATCTATCTATTAAAAGATCACTAACCCTTTTAAGGCCTTTCTTTCAGAAAAGCATATCAAAGAACCTGTGCTGGCAGGCCATCCTGGGTGTTTGCTACTACAGGGAGGGAAGGAAGGAAGGAGGGAAGGGGAAAAGAAGGGAAGGGAAGAAAGGAGGGAGGGGGTCTTTCTGAGTCTGAGGCTGGCTTTTCCTCCACTACACTGCATTACCAGACTGGGAGGGCAGGCTGTGTGGAGGGCCTGCCATACCCAGCCCAGGCAGTTAGACTTTATTCCAGAGGAAAGAGAGTCAGAGAAGGTTTTTGAAGAGGGCAATGATATGGCCAGATTTTGGAAGATAGTTTTAGCAGCCCGTGTGAGGGATGACTTGGAGACCCAGAGGGCCTGGTGGCAACCTTTGCACATCTGCTTTACAGTCTGCTTTTTCACATGTCTGTTCCTCCTTCATTTTCAGTCTGCCTTTACCTGGTTGCAGCCACATCCCTCTGTCTCCATGTCCTTCAATTCCCCTTTTCCACCTCCCCCTTAGCCCTCTTTCTTCCATGCCCTCTCCCCTCAGTTCTCTTTAGGCATGCAAGAAGCATCTCCATTGTCCTATAGGTGCCATTTCAGGGCTGCCATCCCACATTCTGAGAGTGGGGGTGGATGCGGAAGATTGCCCATGACTAATTGTTTTTGCTGCTTCAAATGGAGTTAACATTTTGGGCAATGCTACCTAACAAGCAGAAAATGGTTATTAATTTCATTAGAATTTGGTGTAATGGCACTAATCAGGATGAAACTTTTTAGTAATGGATGTTGAAGTTTGTGAGTGTATATGTATATTTGTGGTGTGTGTTGTATGTGTGATGTGGGAGTGTATGTGTGTATGTAGTGTGTGGTATGTGCCATATGCACAATGTGGTAGTGTGTGTGTATGTGTTTGTGTGTGTGTGTGTGATATGTGTATGCAGGGTATGTGCAGTGTTTGTGTGTGGTGGTATGTATGTATTTGTGGTATGTGTGATGGGCAGTAGTCCATGTGGTATGTATGTATATTGTGTTATGTGATAGTGTATGTGATATGTGCGCATGTGTATGCATGCATGGTGTTTGTGTGTGTTTCTGGTATGTGTGTTTTATGTGTGATGTTTGTATGTGTTGTAGGTATGTAGTTATATATCATAATGTGTGCATGTGTGCAATGTAGTATTTGTGTGTGTGTAGCAGTGTGGCATGTTTGTGTATTTGTGATACATGTTGCATGTGTGATTTGGTAGTGTATTTGTGTATGATATGTGTGCATGTGATATGTGAGGTCTTTGTGTGTGTGATATGTGTGTAGTTGTGGTGTGTGTTGTATTTGTGATATGGAAGTATATATATGTGTGATGTGTGTGATATACATATATATTTGTGGTATGTGTTGAATTTCATATGTGTGATATGGTAGTGTGTGGTTATGTGTGTGTGTGTGTGTGTGTGTGTGTGTGTGTGTGTGTGTACCATTCTCTGATCCCTGTGTGTGGTGGGGGTATATCCACCTGTTAGCTGGGCTGACTGATCTTGGCTATTGCCACTGCTGTGCCATGAGGGACTGAGCCTGGAGGCAGGGTGGAAGCTGAGAATGGGCTGTCAGGGATTTTGGTCCAACTTCCATCCCCTCCCCAGATTTTACAAACAAGTGGGCAAGTGACTTCCCCAAGATGCTGCAGCAAGTCAGTTGTCAAAGCCAGTAGTGGAACTCAGTTCTCTTGTCTTCTGGTCCAGGAATCCTGCTTCTGCACAAACCTGACTGACACCAGAGTCACACACCTGGCCACTTGTTTTTATTTTTTCATAATCTGCCAGTAGAATATAAACTTACACTATTAGTGAGCACTGGGACTGGAGTCAGGAAGACCTGAGTTCAGATCTTGCCTCAGATATCTACTAGCTGTATGACCCTGGGCAAGTCATGTAACTTCTGTTTGCCTCAGTTTCCCCAACTGTAGCATGGGGATAATGATAGCACCCAACTCCCAGGGTTGTTTGAAGATCAAATGATATAATATTGCAAAGTGCTTAGCACTGTGCCAGGAACATAGTAGGTTTTTCTTCCCCATGTGCCCACCCCCTCAAGGAGAAACATTATTTATGTTTTGTCTTGTATCCCTAGGGCTTAGCAGAGTAGCTGGCGTGCTTGAGAAGTGCTTATTGGCTTGGACTGTATTGATGGATAGCTAGCCTTCACGTTTTCCCATGTTTTGACATGTCTGTATCAGACTGGGAGGACCTGTGGACAGAGCTTCAGAAGGGCGAAGCTTCATTGGGCTCACTTGGTCTGAGCTCTGGGACTTGTTCCTCGGGATAATCATAAAGGAGAATAGTTATTACAGCTAATAAGAGCAAGCAGTTTTATGGCACCTTAAGGTTTCCAAAGTACTTTGCATGTTATCTCATTTGATCCCTGCACTAACCCTATGAAGCAGGTACTTTTATTGTCCTCATTTCACAGATGAGTCATCAGTCAATAAATATTAAGCACTTTCTATGTGCCAGGCAATTTCCAATATGATCTCATTTGATCCTAATAACAACCCTATGAGGTAAGTGCTATTAGGAACCTCATAACAATTAAGGAAACTGAGGCAGACAGAGATTAAGTGTCTTGTCCATGGTCACACAGCTAGTAGATGTCTGAGGCAAGATCCGAACTCAGGTCTTCCTGACTCCAGGCTAAGCACTTTCTTTACTGTACCACCTAGCTACTTGTAATAACAAATAACACATTTATATAGCTTCTTAATATTTGCAAAGTGCTTTCCATACTTTATGTGATTTGATTCTCACAAAAACCCTATGAGGAGGGGTACTATTATATTTATTTTACAATAAAGAAATTGAAGTCCCGAGAGGCCGTGACTTACCCAGGTTGGCACAGCTAGTAACTGGGTGGCTAGATGGAGGCATGCATGGTTGGCCTCTGTAACAGGTAGGCATCTGTAACAGTTCATGTTTAGGGATGTGCATGTAGGTTGGAGGGAAGACACCTAGTGCTGATTTAGAAAAATTTTTAAAGGTATCATAGTGAAGTTCATTGTTGGAAAATAAATTTAAATGTCCAAATTTCCAAAACTTAAATATTAAATATTATCTCCAAATATTGAATTTCCAAAATGTGGAGATTTTGGGGGAACAGAAATGAAATCTTTGAGAGTCAGTCCAGTTTTTAGCCTGTTGAGATTGTTTTGGAGCCTGGATGCCATCTAACATGTCAGCTATCCCTCTCATCCTAGTATCATTGGCAAATCTGGTGGCGATGCCATCTATCCCTTTACCCAAATCTTTTACAACTTTCCACAATCTGGCTCTAGTCTGCCTTTCCAGGGTTAATGCCCATTATCCCTTTCATTCATTCTTTGTTCCTCCGTCCTGCTTCCTGACCGGTCTCCCACCTTCTCCTTGCCTTTGTTCAGATTGGAACACACTCCCTTTCTCACCTCCTTGTTAAATTCCTCACTTGTTCCATCTCCTTGAGAGGCTTTTCTCTGATCCATTTAGTGTTTTTTATATTTCTCATGTGATCAGGTACATACTTACCTGTTTCTGTGTGGAATGCCCTCAGGAGAATACAAACTCTTTGAGAACAGGGTCTGTCTTTGCATCCCCAGAACCTAGGAGAGTTCCTACACAGAGCATATTGGATGGCACTGATATTGAAATCAAAACACCTGGAAAATAACTAGCTCTGGAGTGAAAGGCCCTGGGTTCACATCACACATCTGACATCAAGTATCTGTGGGATGTTGGACAAATCTTTTAACCTTCCTAGGCCTTAGTCTACTCATCTGTAATATGAGAATGTTGGACTAAATGACTTCGAGGATTCCTTTCAGCTGTCTGTGACCTTATTATGATCATGGCTCTGTCATCATGGCCAAGTTACTTCCCTTCTCTGAGGATTTATTTTCCTCCTCTGTATGTAAAAGTGGAGTGACTGATTTACTCAATCCCACACTATTTAAAGTAGTATATAAAATGCCTATATAAGAAAAGGCCTCTGACTTTGCATAAGACTCCCCTTCTAATAAACCAGAAAACTTGGTCTGCTCCAGGGGTCAATTATAAGTTATCCAGACAGTTGAGAAAGGATTCTTTTCAGAAACTGGATCAGATGTGGCATTCCAAAGACCCCTGAAGAGCAAAGGTAGTTCTGAGCTGAGACAGAAAAGGTAGATTTCAAGGAGGGCCTATTGGCACTATAGGTATCTCAGAGCAGAAGACCCAGGTTGAGTGAAGTCCCAAGAGGAGTTTGGACCTTTTCTCAATTTTCTCTCCCAGTGCCTATCTATTCATAGATATGTAATCTGTTACCCAGTTTCCAGCAAAATGAATTTTGCCTCCTCCGGAGGCTAGAGATAGATATTAATGTAAATTTAGGAAGATAGTCCAGTCTCTGCCTAAAAGTCAGGAATTTTCCTAACTGGGGGCTTGGAACTATTGTGACTGAAGTCATAATTTTTCACTAAAAGAACTTTCCTAAAGCTGAAGGGGAAGGAACCATGTGGACTTTATGGACCATTATATCACTCCCCAGGCTTTGAATAATTTAATTATTATGACTGGGTTTTATGTGTAAAATAGGGATAATAGTTTCTATAGTGGTTAAATGAAGAGAGCAGTGGATTTCGAGTTAGGAAGATCTGTGTTTGAATCCTGCTTCAGACACTTACTAACTGTTGTAAATCATTTAACCTTTCAGCCTCAGTTTCCTCATATATCAAAGGGGATGAATAATGACACCAATCTCACGGGGTTATGTGAAAATCACATGGAAACCATAAAGGGCTTTACTGTATAATGTTAGTTATAGTGCCTACTTTCCAAGATTGTAGTATTTTGCAAAAATTATAATGCCAACAGAAATGTCTGCTATTGTTATTATTCTATAAAGTGCACTGTGTAGGTGGGTGTGTGTGTCTGATGTGTGTCTCTTCCCACCCCCAAAGAGCAGGTTGGACAGTTCCTCAGCACCACCCTTCACATCCTAAAGCCCTCTCCATCGTTTCCTGTTCTATCCTTTAACAGAAAGCATCCACTCCACCTCTGCATTTATAAACTTGAGCCCCTTGAGAAATTCAGGAGAATTAAGTTTCAATTGACCTCCCAGACTTTGGACTTCAGAAAAGCTTTTTGAAAACTGGGGCTTTGGGTTAATTTGAAATTCAAATGGCCCTTAGTTGATCAGCTTCCCATGGTCCAGCAGGCTGGTTTGTCCCCGGGGAGGCATCATGGTGGTAAGTAATTGGGCTTTTTATCCCTAGTACACATGGAGTTGCCAGCTTCCTCCTGAAGATTATAGGATTCCTAAAGCACATTGTCAATACAAAAGGCCTCCCCCTCTGGCTTAGGTGCCCCCAACCTCTAATTCAATTAGATTGGACTATCTGTACCCTTCCTTGGTTCCCCAAGGAACTCTGGGTACTATTCCCCCCTCCTCTAAAGGTGACAGGTTAATCTTCCAAGGTGATATCCTGTGTACTCCCAGCTGGACAGAGTTAATGACTTGAGTGAGGAACAAAGGGAGGCTAGCCAAGGAGCCCCGGGAGCTGGCAGGATAGAGAATGGTGAGCCGGCTGCCATTTTGAGAATGGATGTGGGTTGGTAGGATAGATACTTACAATTGTAATTGATACTCAGCTTGCTTGATGTACTGGGGTACAGAAGGCCAAGACACAGGATAGGCCTGGTTAGGGGAGTAGGGAGGTAGGTTGGAGAAGAGGCACAAATTGTGGTCCCCACTTAATAGATTTTATCTATCATCTATTAAGTATGTGCCTAGAATTGTATTAAGAATGGAGGAAATAGATACAATCAAGCAAGACAGTTCTTGCCCTCAAGAAGCTTACATTCTAATAGTAAAAAGTAATACACAAAAGAGAATTGGAAAGGTGGTGCAAGGGAGTGAGACATGAGGAAAACATCATCATAATTAGAGCTTCTCAATGCAGAATGTACTACCTCTGGAATGTCAGAGCTCTTAGAACACAGAATGTCAGATCTGGGAGGGCCTTTAGAACACAGAATGTCAGAGCTGGAAGGCCCCTGAGAACACAGAACGTCAGACCAGAATGGATCTTAAAACATCGAAGGACAGAATTCTAAGGGACTTTAAAGACCATCTAGTTGAATTCTTCCCTTCTCTTGACAGGAAAGCAGGGACTACGAAAGGAAAATGATTGCTCAAGGTCATCTATCTAGTAGGGGGCGGAGCTGGGATCCAAACCCAGGTGCTCTGACTCTAAATCTTTCTTCCATATTGGAAGATGGCCCCCTTTAAGTTGAACATGAGCCATTTAAGGGACCTGGGGGTGAGTGTGAGAAATATATCTCCTCAAAATAACTTAAGGGGAAGATATTACCAGATAATGATTTTATGGCCAAGAGGTGTGGGTGGGGAGGTGAGACTCTAGTCCCTCTTTTGAGCTTGAAACTAGAATGAAGTGATTGCCTTAGAGAAGGTGCAGAGAAGAAAGTTGAGCCTTTTCCAATTAATCAATCAATTGAATAACCAAACAATGATTTATTAGTCTCTTCCTCATATTCAACCAATTGCCATGTCTTGTTGTTTCTATGTTCATAACAACTCTTGTATAGTTCCCCTTCTGTCCTCTGATGCAGCCACCTCCTGGTGCAACCCCTAATCACCTCACACCTTGATCATTGCAATAGCCTGCTGGTGGATCTACCTGCCTTAAGTCTCTACCTATTCCAGTCCATCTTCTATTCAGCCAGCCAGTAATGGTTTTCCTGAAGCACAGATCACCCTCCCCAACCCCCCACTCAAACTCTGGTGGCTCCCTATTGCCTACAGGATTAAATATAAAACCCTTTGTTATCTAAAGCTCCCTACAATCTGCCCCCTACCCTCCCAACACTCACTCTGAGATTCAGTGACATTGGCTGCCTTGAACAGTTCATTCTATCTCTAGACTTTAAGAATTTTCATTGGCTGTCTCATCCCTGGAATTCTCTCCTTTTTAATATTTGTCTTCTGACTTTCCTAGGTTGTTTCAAGTCTTAGTGAAAGTTTTATCTTCTGCTTGAAGCTCTTCTAGTCTTTCTTAATCCAAGTGCTTTTCCTCTGAGATGATTTCAAATTTATTTTGTATATATCCTATTTGTCCAATTATTTGAATATTGCTTTCTCCTTTAGACTGTGAGCTCCTTGAAAGTAGGGACTTTTTTTCCTTTCTTTGTATTCTTAGTGCTAGCACAGTGCCTGGCATATAGTAAGTACTTAATTGATGGTTGTTGACTTTATTAAAAAGCTTACTATGTGCCAGGTGGGCAGCTAGGTGATGCAGTGGATAGAGCATTGAACGTGAACTCAAGAAGACCTAGGTTCAAATCTGATCTCATATACTTCACTGTTTCCTCATCTGCAAAATGGGGATAATAATAACAACCTAGAGTTGTGAGAATCAAATGAGATTATGTTTGTAAAGTGCTTAGTACAGTGCCTTGCACATAGTAGGCTTATTCTTTTACATAATAAATGTACTGGACATATGTATGTATATATGTGTGTGTATGTATACATGTGTATACATGCTCATATATATGTAATTCATATATTAAGTAGTTAAATTCAAGATAGTTTGGGAGGGAGGGAACTAGTTTGGGAAAACAAGAAAGGCTTACTGCAGAAGATGGTACTTAAGATGTATTTAAAAGAGGGATATGAGGCAAAGTTAAAGAGAGAGTGCATTCTAGGCATGGAACACAGTCAGCATAAAGTCACAGCGATGGAAGATGGATTGCTGTGCATGAACAACAGAGAGATGGCTGGTTTAGGTTGACTATTGGGTATGAGAGGGTCAGTTGATGTCCAACAGGTCTGGAAAAGGGGGTTGGGGCCAGCTTATGTAAGGCTTCAAAAGCTAAACAGAGGTATTTATATTTTATTCTAGAGCAGGGGTTCTTCCCTCTCCCACAGTCTATAGATACATTTCAGGGAGTTTGAACTTGGATGGGATGAAAAAAATCCCATCTTTATTTTCACTAACCTCTAAGTGAAATTTAGCATGTCCTTCAATTATCAGAATAAAAAAAATGATTTGGAGGAAATATCCTTAGGCTCAACCAGACTGTCAAAAAGGGTCCATGACAAAAGAAAGATGAGGTTCCTATGTCCTAGAGGTTAAAGGAAGTCACCAATTATGTGGGAGCCCCATTTTTCTCCTCAGTCATGGGCTACGTCTTGGCTTGAGAAGCATTCCCTAAGCCAGAAAAGAGCAGTAGAGTGGTTGAATTCACTGCCCTGGGCAGGAGGGAGGATTTTGCAAACCCATTCCTCTCCACGATGAGCCCTCTGGTTAGTTTTTAGGAGGCAGAAGGAAGTGTTCTAACCTCTCCAAGGCCTCTCCCCTGAGAGGGACTCAGGACTTCCACACCATAATCTTGGACAACGCATTTTTAATTACACTTTATAAAGATTTTATAAGAGCAGGCTGAATATCATTACTGATGGGGAACTATGGCGGCCAGACAAGATTTATGCTGGAGACAATTACATTTTACAAGCGGAGGCAGAGAGCGGAGGTAATTAACAAGAATAATGAAAGGACCACCATTCCATAAATCACTGACATAAGAGAGTAAATAATAGACGGCAGGAGACCCTGAGCCAGGCTTTGCCATCAGTCACCTGCTGAGATGCTGGGCCCCCTCACCCACTCATCAGACCTCTCCTTCTGTGTTGAAAAGTCACCTGATGAGCTCATCCTATGGATTCATTCTAGGAAAGAAGGGTGTTGGCAGAATTCTGCCACCTTCTCCAGGAGTGGGAATTCTAGAGTGATGGGGTGTCATGTCCTGGAGCTTTTGTGGATTGCATTTCACACCAGATGCTACTTCTGGCATCCTTTAAGTCCCAACCAAAATTCCTTTGTTGTTATTCATTCATTTCAGTCATGTCCAACTCTTTGTGACCCCATTTGGGTTTGTCTTGGCAAAGATACTGGAGTGGTTTGTGTAATGGCAAACAAAATAGGATTTTTACACTGTCATTTGCATTTACAGATGAGGAAACTGAGGAAAACAGGGTTAAGTGACTTGCCCAGGGTCATATAGCTAGTAAGTGTCTGCGGCTGGATTTGAACCACAGGAAGATGAGACTTTCTGATTCCAAGCCCAGTGTTCTATTTACCTTGACAGCTAGCTGCCCCAAATTGCCATCTAAAATCCCATCTTTTACAGGAAGCTTGCCCCATCCCATCTTCATTCCAATGCCTTCCCCTCTGTTAGTTATCGCCTACTTATCATATATGTATATATACACAGCACGCAAAAAGGAGTTGGAAGGGATTGGGGATACAAGGCAGGTTGACTAGCACCCCTTTACCAAATGGAGGCTCCAGGAGTACAGGAGAAGGGCATTTGTCCTTGAGGAGGGGCTAAACCAGGGTGAGCAGGCTTTAGGGAGTTCGAGGGTGGGGAGGCTCTGGCACTGATGGACATTCCAGGATGACCCAGCAATAGAGGGAGCATAGTTTTGAAGTCCAGAGGAAGTCAAGAACAGGACATTTAAAAATTATTCCTGGGGATAGCTAGGTGGCACAGTGAATAGAGCACTGGCCCTGGAGTCAGGAGGACCAGAGTTCAAATCTGACACACTTACTAGCTGTGTGACTTTGGGCAAGTCACTTAACCCCAATTGCCCTCCAAAAAGCAACAAAAAAAATATTCCTTCCAAGTCATGTTACTGCTAGACTTTACCATACTGCCAAGGGGTCCATCATACAAAACAATGTCAAGAAGCTCTGCTATGTTACCCTGGACAGGAGACCTTGAATGGAACTGTTCTAAAGATAGAGGAGAGAGATCCCTGTTTGCTAAGATAGTTCATTATTGAGTAACTCTCATGATTAGGTAGCACTTCTTCATATTAAGTTCCAACAGACCTCCATGTATCTCCCAGCCATTTATCCTCATTTTGTCCTCTGTAGCAACTCAACACAAGTGTAGTGTAGTGGAGAGTGTTCTTTGTGCAGTCAGAGAGTCTGGGTCCATATCTTGCCTATGATGATTCACTATCTGTGTGATCTTGTACAATGCACTCAACCTTCTCCTCCATCTTTCTCTTTTCTCTCCTTCCATTTTCTTTCTTTCCCCTCCTCCCCTCTTCCTTCTTTATTCCTTATCTTCCACCCTTATACATCCTCCTTCTTCTTCCCTTATTACTCTTCCTTTCTTTCTTTCCATCTTTCTTTTCTTTCTTCCTCCTTTTTTTCTTCCTCTCCCTCTCCCTTTACCTTTTCCCCTTTCTCTCTTCCTTTCCGCCCCCATTCCTCCTCCTCCTGCCCTAGAATGAAAGGACCAGCTGCCATTTCAGAACTTGTTCCAGACCACTCCTATGTTTTTAATATATTTAGAACCCATGATATTAAAAAGTGCATTAGGGGGAGAGCATGAGGCTGGACTAGTGGCTGCCCCCACTGGCAGATTTCTGCTAAATGAGCAGCCCCATCACCTGCAGGCTCTTTTCCCCAAGAAATAGAGAAGGGGGCCAGGTTAAATGCATAGCAGTCATGGCCCACGGCTCCCACCCTCCTGTGGTGGCAGAAATGCCATGTTTTTTCTTTCATACTCTCCCTATTGGGCTGGAGAGAGAGGAGCATTATGTTCTCATCAAGTAGCTGCCTCCCAGAGAGCACTTAGCTCAGATTTCTCAGCTTGTAAGGCACACAAAGCTTATTTCCATTAATTCTCCAATTCCCCCACCATCCTCTGAAGGGGAGGGAGGCAACTCTAAAATGGTACCCTTCTCTTTTGCCATTATCATATGATTGATTGGGTCCCTGCCTCTCTCTGACTTTGGATTTCTTTCTTCATACAGACCCATCTGTTCTGGGGCCAGGTATGGGGTAGCTTCATTAAAACTCCATTGCTTATGCAGCTAGGTGATGTGGTAGATAGAGCACTTATCCTAGAGTCAGGAGAACCTGAGTTCAAATCTGACCTCAGACACTTACTGGCTATATGACCCTGGTCTAGTCACTTAACCCTGATTGCCTCCAAAAACCTCATAAAATTTCATTGTCCAGACCTTTGAGTAGCAGGGTGGGCATCCAGGCTGGGACTGGAGAAGAGGAGGCCAAGCAAGATTTTTAACGTGGTGGAGTTTCAGAAGAACTGACCCTTGAAGGGTTTTCAGGGTTCATTCAATTTGATACCTTCATTTCTGAGGTGGAAACTGAGGCCCAGAGAGGGTCTAAGTCAGAGGCATACTGTGAAATGTTTTAACCACCAGTCCTCAGCAAGGCATGTATGTAGGACATACTTTTAGGTTTAATCTGTATTCAAATTTTCTTCTTCACTTTCTTAAGTCTAGGCAACCAGGAAAACAATAACTCAAACCCTAATTTGTAGGGTTTGCCTACAATTTCCAATATTTACTCATACTGATAGTTTAGCAACCAGGTCTTTGGAGCAGCTCTGACCTAGCTCCAAACACATTCCTAGAGGTCAGTGTAGAGACAGAACTAAGACTAGAACTCATTCCTAGGGCTCTCTTTTCGGCTGATTTGTGTGTATTTGATGAGGCAAAAAGCTGGGGGGAGGGGTATGTCCATCAGTTACAAATCTCAGAACCTTTGAGGTGGAAATTCTATCAGTGACCATCTTCTTTGATATAGCAAGGGATTGTCCAATCTCTGCTTGCATAGCTCCAATGAGAGGCAACCCACAACCTCCCTGGGACAATCCATTGCACTTTTTGAGCCACCTTCTAGTAAGCTTTCCTCTGATTCAAGTCTAAATCTGCTCTCTGGAACTATCTCCTCTCCCCATCCCGTTAGTTTTAGATCTATGATTAATCTGCCTATGGCCAGAAAGCCATTCCCAAACTCAGAAAAGTCAGTGTCGAGTTGGATTGGGGAGTTCTCAGGATCCTTAGAAGAGGGGCCTCTTGCATGAAGTTCTTTCCAGGTCAGAGCTAAAATGAGCCACCTCCTCAATCCAGCCTTGTCAGTAAGCTTTAGATCGGAGTCTAACCAATGGGAACACCTTTGTACTGAAATACAATGGAATCTTAGAAAGTGCCCTTTATTCTTCTTGTCTCCTGTATGGCTCTTGTACTGATCAACAAAGGAAGATACTCTTGCCCTGTTCATTCCCATTACCTCTATGGAAGGGCCTACAATGCCCTTTAGAGAACTCTGAATTTCTTGTCAGCTGACTGTCTTGTGAGGTGGACGTCAGGCCAGTAAAAGGAGATGATGTCCCCCAGCCCCATCAAAGCAGTGTTCTCTAGTACATCTTTGGGGGGAGGAGGGGAGAGTTGGCTCTCCCTATGTAGCCTACCTTGGGAAGGTAAGTGTGGTACAGTGAGAAGACCTGCCTATGGGAAATCCCTTCTCTGTCTGATGCTTCCTCTCTGTGACCTTAGGCAAATCACATAATTTCTCTGGGCTTTGGTTTCCTCATTGGTAAAATTAAGTGATTGGGCTAGATGACCTCTGAGATTCCTTCCAGATACCTAGATAGATAAAATGTTTATTAGGTATTTACTATGTGCCTAGGACAGTGCTAAGCACTTGGGATACAAATAAAAACAAACAAGACAGTATCTGCCCTCAAGGAATTTAATTCTAAGGTGGAGGGAAGGTCATATTTAAAGGGGTACTGAAAGGGTGGGGAGGGCACTCCTAAAGGAGCAATATGGAGACTTGTAGAGTCCTGGATCCCTGCAAGATAAGGCCAAAGACTAAGGCAAGGGTGGGGAATTTGTGGCCTCCAGGCCACATGTGTCCCTCTAGGTCCTCAAGTGCAGCCCTTTGTATCCAAACTGGATTCAGCCAAAGGGCCACACTTGAGGACCTAGAGGGGCACATGTAGCCTTGAGATTGAAGGTTCCCAACTCCTGGACTAAGGAATGGAGTCCAAGTTTCTGTTGAGGTGAAGGAGTAGTGATGACAGGAGAATAAATCCACAGTGAGGAGACAGTTAAGGAGTAAAGAGTAGTTTGAGGGATAATGGGGAGGTCCATCTTCTAGAAATATCTTCTCCACTCAAAACTGAAATTTTACAAAATCCTTTCCTTTTAATCTTCCTTCTCCCCTCCCCCTTACTAAAGTCTGCTTTCAGAACAAGACATTATCATTTGCATTGAAGTGTAAATAAAAGGTTTAATTTGTGACACCCCTCCCTCCAAATTTGTCACTAGGGAATAGCTTGAAGTACTGGAAAAGCTATCTGATGTAAAGGGCCTTTTTAAACTTGGCCTCCGAGGCAAAAACTCCAGGCAATGGGTAAAAGTTGTTGGGAGGGGGGAGGCTAGGTGGCACAGTGAGTAAGAGCGCCAGCCACAGAGTCGGGAGGACCTGGGATTGGTTCTGGCCTCAGACTTAGCATCCACACTTAGCTGTGTAACCTTGAGCAAGTTACTTAACCCCAATTGCTTTTAAAAAAAAGTTGTTAGGAGGTTGTTTTCAGCTTGAAGTGTCAAGAACTTTAGTGGGGTGAGGTGGTAGGGCTTGAGTAGAGATATAAAATCTTACTCTTGCCCTCAAAAGAGAAATTTCACAAATACAAATGTACAAATATATTTAAATTCACAAATACAAGGATATATAGAACTAGAAGTTTTAGTGGACTCCAGGGTCCAATATGGCAGCCAAGAAACCTCATGCATCTCAAGGTTGCATCAAGAGAGGCTGGGTAGGAAGGTGATAGGTCCTCTGCATTATGCCCTGGTCCTGTCATATTTAGAGCACTGTTCAGCTTTGGGCACCACAGTTTAAAAGGTCATTGATAAAATGGAATGTGTCCAGAGGAGGACAACTGAGATGGCAAAAGACTTTGAGACCACGCCATATGTAGACAGTTGAAGGAACTGGAAATGTTTAAGCTGGAGAAGAGAATATTGGGGAGGTGGCACATATGTCTTCATGTATTTTAAGGGCTATCATGGGAAAGGGAGATGAGATCTTTTTGGCCCCAGAGAGCAGAATTAGGAGAAACAGGTGGAAATGTCAAGGAGGTAAATTTAGTTAGTCTTGATATTAGGAGCATCAAAGTGCAGCAGGTGGCCTTGGTAGGCAGTTAAGTTCTTTCTCACTGGGAGTATTCAAGGAAGGGCTGGATGATCACTTGTCAGCTATATTTAGAGGAAGATTTTGGTTTTCATGTGGTTTTGAATAGATGACCTCTGAGGTCCCTTCAGACTCTGATGTTCTGTGAGTCTGTGAAAGAGAAACTTCCAGAGAAGCAAAACTGTCCAAAAATGAAAGAGCTATGCCAGGATCATAAATCTACAGCTGGAAGAGACTTTAGGGCTCATCTAATTCCAGCCTCCTTATTTTACAGATGAGCAAACTGAGACCCAAGGGAATCATAGAATACAGAATCTCAGATTTTTGGAGGGGACTTCATCTGGTTTCAACCTCATCACTTTACAGATGTGACCAGAGAAGCTAAGTCATATTGGCAGCAGAGGTCAGAGGCAGGATTTGAACTCAGGTCCTCTGAATTGACAGCCAGTGTTCTTTCTAGCATACAGTAGGGAGCTCTCCATCAACATAGTTCTACCTGCAGAAGCTCAATGATGGGTATATCATAAAGGGGATTCCTCTTCAGGTATGGATTGGAAGAGGCAGCTAATGACAATCCATGACTCACTGTGCTGGCCCAGGGAGCTCCTGGTGGGCATGTGAGGGGGAAAGTAATATCTAGGGCCGAGGGGAGCCTTCCTGATGTCTAGAAATGATACCTAAGAGGTGTGTGAACCCAATTCCCAGCCTGGAAGTGAGGAAATATGGCAGTGTTTGACTCTTGCCTTCTTACTGGGACTCTCATATTGCTGCTGCAGAAGCATCACATTTAGAAAGATTTTCTTCACCTAGGGGTGTTTATTTGTTTTTGTTTTTAAATGCTCCATATCATTTTCTGAAATAGTGCTGCTAAAGATGGAGACACAGCAGGAATTGTTTGCACATATCATTGGGATGGTAATGAGGGACAGAGAAGAAAATAATGTGGGTGGTGGTGGGAATAAGCAGGGATTGGTGACCCTGGGAGGAGGAGATGATGTCATTTAATCTGCTCAGTTTGGCTGCATGATGTAAATTCAAGATTTAGCTTAACTCCCTCCTCCTTCAGATGGCCTTTCCCAGTCCCCTCCCTTTTCTCCAGAGCTTCCCCATGAGATTAAATCCCATTTATGCTAGATGTATCTTGTTTGTACCTAGTTATAGATATGTTTCCTTACAAATTAGAATATGAGCTCCCTGAGGGCAGAGACCATGTTTTTGCCTTTCTTTGTATCCTCAGTTCTTAGCACAGGAGGTGCTTGAGGTAACAGCTGAAAGCTTAGTGTCTAGGTAGTATAGTGGTTAGAATGCCTAGCCTAGTCAGGAAGACTTGAGTTAAATTTGACTTCAGATATTTACTCTCTGTGTGATCCTGTACAAGTCATTTAACCTATGCCTCAATTTATTGGTCTGTAAAATGGGGGTAATAATAACACCTCAAATGAGGTGATATTTGTAAAGCACTTAACACAGTGCCTAGCACATAATAGGAGCTATACAAATGTTAGCTCTCCTTCTCCTCCTTCTCCTCCTCCTCCTCTTTCTTCTTCTTCTTCTCCTCCTCCTCCTCCTCCTCTTTCTTCTTCTTCTTCTTCTTCTTCTTCTTCTTCTTCTTCTTCTTCTTCTTCTTCTTCTTCTTCTTCGAGATTGGCAAGGAAGTTGGAGGTTGGGGGTAAACATGGAATAGGTGCTTTTATCTACAACTTCTTCCCATTCTTGGGACTATATCTGTAGAGTTTGAGGATGGCCACGAGGGGGGGAGAAAGCAAGAATCTTCTGATATTACAAAGGAGAGTAGTGGAGAATAGGAGCTGGTGAAAGCTATCTATCAGAGAGCTGCAGAACATGACTGAGATGTCAAGGTGGGATGGTAACTACAGAAGAGATGATGGCTATCTATTGTTTCTAGCCCATAGTATAGGACTTCTCTTTTCCCCATCCAGAACCATTATCCTTATTTACTTGCATATTTATTTGTTTCTTGATATTCTTCCTAATGAGGTACTAAGCTGCTGATGTTTGGAAATTTTATGCCTAAGTTTTGTCTTAATTCCTAATACTACTAAAACCATAAATAATTGTTAATTAATTAAACCACAATTAGTTATGTTTACTAGTGCTTGAAGTAATGGGGGGTTGATTGGGACACTAGAAAGGAAAAATATATTAGTGACTTTTTTTCTAGCTATCACTGGCTGGAGGGGCTCATATAAAAAAGATAGAGAGAATTTATTGATTGTTTTAAGAACTTCCCAGAGCAGAGAGAACACATTCACCGAAGGTATCCTCTAATCCCCTGGGATTTAAATGAGTTATTAATTACAGAGGATGGGCTAGGCCCTGCTAAACTTCTTGACCACTTGAGAGGAAACCCTGCCCTTAGAAGGTAGATGTGTACAATGGAGTGACTGGAGAGAAAGTCATGCCGTAAGGGAGGAGTGAGTTCTATGGAAGTTCTGTCCATAGAAAAGTTTATGTGTGGGGTCAAGTTATTTACAGATCTGTTTGTCTGATCATTCAGTCAACCAGTAGGACTTTCAGAATACATGAATTCATTGAGAAAGCATAGTAAAGGGCCAAGGACAGAAGACACTTACACTCAAAGGATAAAGATGGAAGAAGAGAGGGAGTGAAAAGAACAAATTCAAGAAGTAGAAGAAAATCAAGAGGGCAGTGCAAGGGGCAGGATACTTCATTCCTTAGCCCCTTTTAAAAATTGATGCCGTTACATTCCATTCATTCCCAAATACATGCTTCCCTCTTCCCAGAAAACCATACCTTGTAACAATGATTTTAAAAAGTGGGGAAAAAAGCAGTTCAGCCAAAACAAAACAACAACCCATGAACATCAACCATGTCTGACATGAATGTGATATTGTGAATTAAAGAGATATATTTTCTTAACTATTCTCCATGGTCAATCTTGGTTATTGTGGCCATGAAATATTCTATTTATGGTTCCCTAAATTTACATTTTTTGGGTGTCTTTGGGTATGTAGTTTTCCTGGTTCTGCTTTTGCCACTCTATGTCAGTTCATATATCTTCCCACACATCTGATCCTTTCCCAAATCTTGTCATTTTTACCTGGACCAGGAGTCTGGAAGACCTAATTTCAAATCTAGCTATAGATATCTACTAGCAGTGGGACTCTGGGAAAATCATTTAACCTCTATTTGCCTTTCCATCTGTAAAGTGGGGATCATATCAGTGCTTAAGTAAGGATCAAATGAGGTAATATTTGTAAAGCACTTTGCACAGTACCCGGCACATAGTGGGTGTGCTTATCCCCATCCCTCCCTTCTATATACTCTATAATCCAGCTACATTGGCCTACTTGAATAGGACACCCTATGTCCATGCCTTTTTACTGGCTATCACCCACGTCTAGAATATTCTGACTCCTCATCTCTGACTTTTAGTTTCTTTGGTTTCCTTTAAGATACAACTCAAATCCCATCTACAGAAATTCTTTCCATATCTCCCCAGCTGCTAGCCTTTCCCTCTCATCTACTCTGTATATATCTTGTATGAACACAGTTATTTGCACCTTGTCTCCTCCATTAGAATGTAAGCTCCTTGATGACAGGAACTATCTTTGCCTTTCTTTGTATCTCTAATGTAAGTACTTAGTAAATAAATGCTCTCTAAATCCTTCATACTTGTTTCTTTTTAAATCAAAATATACTATTTTTATTTTCTTTATTTTGTTTTCTTTATCTTTTTTCACATTACAAGTATGGAAATATTTTTCATGACTGCACATATGCAATTGATATAAAATAGCTTGCTGTCTCAGGAAGGAGAGAGGGGAGGGGGAGAGAGTATTTGGAACTCAAAATGAAAAAAAAACCTAAATATTAAAAATTGTCTTACATGCAATTAGAAAAACATAAAATATTTAGAAGTCAATTAAAAAATAAATTGCTAAACCACTGTCAGTCAGCTTTGAACAATGTTGATGCAGTTGGACATATGTTATGCTTTTAAAAAAAAAAAAGCTGGGTGGAGTCTGCAAACTATTGGCCAGAGTGCTTTCCTCACATGATTCTAAAATATTTTATCAAAGCATTGGCAAACAGATTATAGGAAAAGATGCAATGATCATAAGGAAAAGACAAAGCTACTAAACCAAGATATTGGAAGAAGGCTATCAATGTAGTTTACCTAGACTTTTAAAAAAATTATTTTTAGTTTTCAACATTCATTTCCACGAGATTGAGTTATAATTTTTTCTCCCCATCTTTCCCCTACCCCCACCCCAAAATAGCAAGCCCACTGAATACCCCTCCCCCAATCTGTTCTCTCTTATATCCTCCCCCATCGCTCCCCTACCTTTCTACTGGAGCAAGATGGGTTTCTATATCCCAGTACCTGTATATCTTATTTCCCAGTTGCATGTAAAAAACACATTTTTAAACATTTGTTTTTAAAACTTTGAATTCCAGATTTCCTCCCCTTCTTCCCTCCTCATCCACCCCCACTGGGAAGATAAGCAATTCAATATAGGTTGTACATGTGTTGTTACCCAAATAATTTTCATAGTAGTTATATTGTGAAAGACTAACTATATTTCCCTCCATCCTATCCCACCCCCCGACTTATTCTATTTTCTTCTTTGACCCTTTCCCTTTCAAAAAATGTTTGCTCCTAACTACCCTTTCCCCCAATCTGCCCTCCCTTCTATCATCCCCTCTCTCATCCCCTACTCCCATATTTTCCTCTAGGGTAAGATACCCAATTGAGGGTGTATGTTATTCCCTCCTTAAACCAAATTCAATGAGAATCAGGTTGTCCCATTCCCTTTCACTTTCCTGCTCTTCCCCTCCATTGTAACAGTTTTCTCTTGCCTCTTTTATATGAGATAATTTATCCTAATCTATCTCTCCCTTTCTCTGTCTCCCAATAAATTCTTCTCTCACCTCTTAATTTTATTTTTTAGATATCTTCCCTTCATATTCAACTAATCCTGTGCCTTCTGTCTATGTATACATGAACATACATATGCCCACACTCACATATATATTTATATACACATACACCCTCCTATACATACAAACACACATGTTTGTATGTATAGGAGGGTGTATGTGTATATAAATATCCACTATCCTCATACTGAATAAAGTCTTATGAGTTACAATTATCATTTTTCCATGTAGAAATGTAAATAGTTCAATTTTAATAAGTTCATTATGATTTCTTTTTCCTGTTTATTTTATTTTATTTTCAATCAATGAACAACATTTATTAATTGCCAGTAGTTCCTCAGGCACTGTGCTAGGTGCTGGGAATACAAAGACAAAAATGCCAACAGCTCCTGCCCTCAAGGAGCTTACATTCAATAAGGGGAGATGACATGCACATTAAAGTACATACAAAATAAATACAAGGCAATATTTTTGGAGGCATAGCTGGGGTGAACAGGACCTTAAGTTCTCACATAGATGGTGGTGGCTGAGTTGAGTTTCAAAGAAAGCTAGGGATTCTTAGAGGCAGAGTTGAGGAAGAGAAGTCCAGAAGGAACATCCTGCTTTTTTTCTCATGCTTTTCTTGCTTCTTGTATTTGAAAGTCAAATTTTCTGTTCAGCTCTGTTTTTTTCATCAAGAATGCTAAAAAATCCTGTATTTCATTGAATGACCATGTTTTTACCTGTAGCATTATACTCAGTTTTGTTGGGTAGTTGATTCTTAGATTTAGTCCTAACTCCTTTGACCTCTAGAATATCATATTCCAAGCCCTTTGATACCTCAATGTAGAAGCTGCTAGGTTTTGTGTTATCCCAATTGTGTTTCCAAAACAGTCAAATTTTTTCCTGAAAGCTTGCAGTATTTTCTCCTTAACCTGGGAACTCTGGAATTTGGCTATAATATTCCTAGGAATTTTCTTTTTGGGATCTTTTTCAAGAGGCGATTGGTGAATTCTTTCAATTTCTATTTTGTCCTCTGGTTCTAGAATATCAGGGCAATTTTGCTTGATAATTTCTTTCTTTCTTTCTTTCTTTCTTTTTTTAGTTATAAATACACTGTTTGGTGAAGGGGCTTGTTAGAGGCGAGGAGGATCTTTCTGTACATAGATGATCAATATCGAGATGTTAATTGACCAGACTGGACAGAGACAGAGACAGACAGACAGACTGACATCCTCCTACCCACCCAGCAGAGCATGGCACAGGGAACTCCTCAATCATGTCCTGGGATGGCTGTCGAGGGGAAGGTCCTCGGTCGGGAGGGGGTGCCGAGTGCCAGTCAATACCCTCAGAGCAAGAAGGGGGGCATCCTGGAATGGGCACTTGAGGCTTGAAGTCCCTGGGAGAGGCTGAGGTGGCCATACTGGTCTTCTCACACATTGCTCAGGGCCTTGTGGGCAAACTCGGGCAGCACAAAGGCCACGTGGCGGATGTACGAATTGTAGTATTTGAGGTTCATTTTCTCTACTTACTTCTGGGTTAGCAGCTGCACAGGTTCCCAGAAATTAGTACTCGGGGTCTTGCTGCAGAGCATGAAGAAGATCTGGCCACTGGGGTAGGTGGGGATGGTGCAGTAGGCATATTCCACAACAAGGAACAGAGACTTGCAGAAGTGACGAATCTCCTTGATTAGGTCCAGATGCAACCATTGGCACTCACCCTGACAGCAGAGGATCCTGTCATCTTTCAGTGCTGTCTTCATCATCTGGTAATAAGACTCTTTGAACAAACCCAGGAGTCAGAGATGATGGCGTCAAAGGCGTCCTGGTTTTGCTGCATAAATTCAAACCCATCTCTAACATACAAGGTCAGCTTTGGGCTGGAGTAGCCCATGGCCATGCCTGGAAAATATTTCTTGGAGACCTGGATCACGTTCTCATCAATCTCACATTGGACCACGGACTCCACAGAGGGATGCTTCACCACTTCTCGAAGGGCACCCCTGTCCCCACCACCAATAATTAGCACCTTTCATGGGCTGGGATGGCTGCAGAGGGGCAGGTTGGCAATCATCTCCTAGTATGAGAATTCATCCCTCTCTGTGCACTATATGACTACATAGAGCACCAGGACATTGCCGTAGGTCTTACTGTGGAAGACCAGGATCTCTTGATAGCGGGAGCACTGGAGCAGCTCGTCCACTTGCAGGGACATAGCCTGGCCCGGCCACAGGCTGCACGTCTCCTGGAACCAACCCTCGAGGATGGCGGGGGGCCCAGGCTCCATGGCGGGGCCAGGGGATGCACAGGCCATGGCGGCCACAGCACAACGGGGCCAGCAGCACCCACCTATCTGCCTTCCCACCAGCCCACACCGAAACCTAACCCAGGGGCTCCTTGATAATTTCTTGAAAGATGGTGTCTAGGATCTTTTTTTGATCATGGCTTTCAGGTAGTCCAATAATTTTTAAATTATCTCTCCTGGATCTGTTTTCCAGGTCAGTGGTTTTTCTAGTGAGATATTTCACATTGCCTTCCATGTTTTCATTTGTTTGGATCTGTTCTAGAGTATCTTGATTTCTCATAAAGTTCCATTTCCTCCAATCTAATTTTGAAAGAGTTATTATCTTCAGTGAGTTTTTGACATTCCTCTTCCATCTGACAGATTTGGCTTTTTAAGGCATTCTCCTCATTTATTTTTTGGGCTTCTTTTGCCATTTGAGTTAGCCTATTTTTTAAGGTGTTATTTTCTTCAGTGTATTTTTGGGTCTCCTTTAGCAGGCTGTTGACTCACTTTTCATGATTTTCTTGCATCATTCTCATTTCTCTTTCCAATTTTTCCTCCACTTCTCTTATTTGATTTTCAAAATCCTTCTTGAGCTCCTCCATGGCCTGTAATCAGTTCATATTTTTCTTGGAGGCTTTTGATGCGGGAGTTCTGACTTTGCTGTCTTCTTCCCACTCCATACCTTGATCCTTTTTGTCCCCCCAAAAGGGTTCTATGGTCTGTTTGTGCTTCTGTTGTTTGCTCATCTTGGCAGCCAATTACTTGACTTTTGAACTCTTTGCCATGGTAGAACTCTGCTTCCAGAATGGAGAGAGCTTTGTCCCAAATTGCTGGGGTTTTCACAGCTGCTGCGGCTATTAGGAAGGTGCCCTTTTCTGCAGTCCCCACAAGCTCTGGCACATTGGCCACATACCCCTGGACCACCACCTAAGACCATGATCTAAATCCAAGCAGGTTAAAGTAAGAGTGATTACCCTCTGGATGGTTGCTTGGTCCCCCTATGATCTGCCAGCCAGGAGCTCCTGAGGCAGCTAGGATGTGGCTGCTGGAGCCCCCATGCCTCTTCGGCTTCTCGCCCTGGGGGCCGGGGCTAGACCACACTCTGCAGTCCTGTCTCCCCTCCCTTCCTCCCCCCACCCCCTGCCCCATTCCAACAGAGTTCTGCATTGACCTTTTACTTTGTCTTTGGCATTTATGTATTGAGAAGTCTGGAACCCACCACAGCTACTGATGATTCACTGTCCTTAAGTTTGCTCTGGTGGCCACTGGTGGGGGCCACCCTGGGGCTGGAACTGCATGGCTCATGCCAGACTGTGCTGGACTCCCAGCTTGGTGTGATAGACCCTTCCTGTCTGCCTGCCAGGCTTCCTTCAGCAGGAGATTTGTTTCTCTCTGTCACTTTGTTGGTTCAGTAGTCCTAAAGTTTGTTTAGAGTAATTTTTTATATGTTTTGGAAGTAATTGGAGCAGGAGTCCATGCCAAGTCTGTGCTTCTACTCCGCCATCTTGGCTCCACCCTCCCATACTTGTTTCTTATGGCATAGAAATAGTTCATTATATTCATACACTCCAATTCATTCAGCTACTTCCCATTTGGAGGACATCTGTTTTATTTTCCATTCATCGCTGTCACAAAAAGTGCTGCTGTGAACATTTCTGTAGGGAGGAAAATATCTCAAGGAGAGCATGATCAACAGTGTTAAATGATGTAGCAAGAAAAAGAAAGATGAGGGATAAAATAAGTCAACTTCTTCAGAATGAGAACTGTTCAAGAGTGAAATGGGCATCCTCAGGAGGGACACAATTCACCCTCACTAGAAGTCTCCAAGCAAATACTGGCAAGGTTCCAGTCTGCTAACCATGTAGTCCAGAAAAGCTTTTTGTTTGGTTGTACCATTAGAATTGGGGGTGTCTTCTGAAGGCACAAACCCACCAATGCCTTGGCCATTCTCTTAAATGCTGTCTTGATGTTTATCAGCTCTTAGTCTGACTCCTTGGTTGATGTCTGATTGTCTCTCTGGTAAGATACAATAATGTAAGGGAGAGACTTTGGGTCCCTCTTCCTCCAGGGTCAACATGTGCCTCCATGAAAAGGAGCCTTTGTTCTTTCTCTTGAAATTTGTTTCATTTTAGAAGAGTTGGAAGCTATGATCTTGTGAGTTTTGAAAGACTAGGAGAGTGAGCCATCCAGGTGTCCAGGCATCAGGGGGTCTGGGAGTTGAGTCCATGCTGTTTTGCAGCTAGCCCATCATTAATAACCCAAGGATTGAGGACTTTCAGGATACAGACTTGGGTAGATAAGACAAAGACTCATCTGGCAAAAATGACACATCTACATGTGAACTTGGTGGGACCAATACTATGTAGGAACTGTGCTATGTCTGAATTCACTCTCCCCAGATGCCGATATAGCAGGAAGGAGAGTGTGCCTCTGAGGTGTTGAAGGGAAGCATTTGTACTCTGTTCTTGCAATATCTTCAAAGCAACTGTCTCTTTGTGAAGGCTGATTGACATTACATGGTTAAATGGCACTGGGACACTAGTTACTGGTAGTTAACAATGGGAAAATATATCCAGAATGGGGGCTTCAGTCAATGTCATTAGAGAAGAGTTGCCCCAACCCCACTTGGATATCGATAGAACCCTGAGGGGAAGATATAGTCACTTGGCTCTGGGAGAGTTGGCCAGAGTATGCGTACTCCATTTACACTGAGAGTTTTGCTTTCTTTCTCTCTGTCATTCATCCCTAGCCTATGCTCTTCACCTTATTAGAATATTCATTCACACCGAGGTGAAAATGACTGAGTGTGACTTTGGCCTTCTGAAATGTCTTCTTATTCCATTAAGGGACAAAGTCGTAATCTAAGGGAATAACTCTCTAATGGCCCTCCTGCCTCCTCTTCACCTTCTAAAGTATTACATTGTGAGGGCACGGTCTGTATTTTACCTTCCTTTATATCCTCAGTGCTTAGCTGAGCACTTGACACACAGTAGGTATTTAATAACTGTTTACCGACTGACTGAACCCTCCTCAGAGGCCATTTAGTCCAACCCCTTCGTTTTACAGAAGAGAAACTGAGACTTAGGGAAGATAAAGGATTTCCCAGGCCTCTCTCTTTGGTGCTATGCTATCTTTTCCAAGATGTTTCCCTATGGTCTCAGCATTATAGTTTTCAAGCTAGAAGGCATGTCAGAATCCATATAGCCCAACTTCTTAATTTTACAGATGAGGAAACTGAGACCCTACAGTTGAAAGGTAACATCACAGGTGGAATTTGACCTCAGGTCTTTATGACTCCAAGTTCATCACTTTATCTGCTATGCCTTCCTCAGAGAAGCTACTTCCTCCTGGGTCCATTCTTGGGGCAGAATTAGGAGGGGCTAAATCTATCTTTTTTGAAATTGCTATTTCTGAATGAAGAGGTGAAAACTTGTAGGAAGAGAAGAGGAGAGGAGAGATGAGAGAGAGAGAGAGAGAGAGGGAGAGAGGGGAATACAGTCATCTGACCTAGGCATGACTGCTTTTCTTTTGATGCCTCCATCGTGGGGAATCTAGTAGGAATGTGAGGTTGAAGGGAGCAGGAGGATAAGTAATTTTGATGGTGACTCAATAATCCTCTTTGCTTAGACTTGGGTGGACTTGGTGTTCTTACCTAGGTCTCGGAAGATTCTGAGTCTGATGCAGTTACTGCATTTTAAATAAAGGCTGAATTGACTATAGTGGAGGAATAAAAAGTTTCATAACCAGTAATTTTCCTTGGGGAACAGTTGCTCCATTTTATTAGAAACAAACTGTTCCTGCTGTGTTTCCAAGATGTGTGCAGCGGTCCAGCAAGAGGGCCCGAGGAAGAGATAAAAAACTGCTTACCACTACTTGGAGCAGGACCTCCCCGCCCCCCCCGCCGACTCTTCCTACCACTCTGACATCTTGGGGAAGTGTTTGCCATTGGAGAGAAAAGGAAAAACATTTGAGCTGGGTCTGCTTTCTTGTTGGGCTGAAGTCACCTTCCTCTATGATAAATAAGCAGTGTGGATAGAGTGCTATGCTTGGAGTCAGGAACTCATCTTCCTAAGTTCAAATATGGCCTCAGACACTAGCTGTCTGACCCTAGACAAGTAACTTAACTCTGTTTACCTCAGTTTCCTTATTTATAAAATAAACTGGAGAAGGAAATGGCAAACTACTCCAGTTTCTTTGCCAAGAAAACCCCCAAAAGATCATGAAGTGTTGGACATGACTGAAAAATGACTAAACAACAAAACACACTTAATGGTGCTGTATAACTTTGGACAGGTCACCAAGGAGGTTCCTGTATGATGCAGTGGATGGAGAAATGAACCTGGATTCAGGAAGACCTGAGTTCAAATTCAGACACAGGCACCTCCTAGCTGTGTGACCCTGAGTAAGTCACTTACCCTTTGTTTCAGTTTCCTCAACTGTAAATAAGGATCACAATAGCATCTGCCTCCCAGACTTGTGACAATCAAATGAGTTAATATTTGTAAAGTACTTAGCATGTTGCCTAGCATACAGAAGATATTTGATAAATTCTGATTTCATCCCCCTGCCTTGAATTCTCCCTCTATATGCTACAGATCTTCCAAGGTCCAACTCCAATCCCACCTCTTCATGAAGTGTTCATGAAGATATTAGACTATCCTACAGACCACTTGGACAGAAGGAGGAATTAGGCAATGAATTTGAGAAATAGTGCATAAACCTTCCTTAACTACCTACTCTTGAAGTAATATCTCCCTTCAATGCATTCTTTGAGTGTGTCTTGTCCATAAGATCTCTTGATTCTGAACTTACCATAGATGGTACAGTATTGTGATACAGACAGCTATCACCACTATGTCAGGCTATATTCTTAGAAGAGGTGTTGTAAGGAAACACATTGCAAGTTAAATCTGATTTTCTGTTATAAACAATGATTTAATGGGGGTTATGCTCTTCACCTGATAAGACCTAAGGAGAGCCAGTAAAAATATAGTTGTCCGGAGTCCTGTGAATCTGATCAAGATGGTTTGAAACTGGAAATAGGAAGGGAGGGAGAAAAGTGCCGCCATATATCTGCCACACCAGATACCGCTGAAAATAGCAGGCATAAGAGAGGGAGAATAATATCACCAGAAAGGGCCATTAATTCACAGGAGACAATATCCAGAAGAAAGCCAGCAATAAAACCCAAGGCCTCAGATGTCTTTGTACAAACGCTCCAAGTAGGGGTAATAAACAAGGTGAACTGGAAATCTTAATGCAAGGCTTTGAATTTGACCTAGGAATTGCTGAGATTTGATGGGATCAGACTTTAGCTGTGGATGAAATTTGACTCTGGAAGGATGTACTTTATTTAAAAGGAACAGAATAGAGAAATGGAATGGTGTAGTTGTATTGTATATTAATAAGATATACTAATATGAGGAAATTAGAAACCAAAGAGAAGCATGGAGGATATGAATCGATGGAGTTCAAATCAGAAATGATGTGATGTAGTACAAACTGATTCTTGGGACCTTTCAAAGCTCAGCTCAGTACCATCTTTTACAGGAGAACCTTTGTGATCCTTTTCCATAGTTAGGGATAACCACCAGAATTACTTTGTATAGATTTGCAAGGTATAGATATTGTTTTTACTTGTCTGGGTACGCCATTAATTCCTCCCAGTAGAATGCTTTCTTCTAGCCCTAACACATATTCTGAGACATGGTAGGTTCTTAATTGATGCTTGTTGCATTGAATTGACCACTTTTAGGAGGAGGAATCTGGTAAACAGATCCTGAATCCAGGACCAAAGCATTGTAGAGTAGAAATGTTACCTTCAATTAGTCTAACATCTGTTGGTACTCCCTTTGGGCTGAAAGCAGAGGAGCTAATAAAATTTTTGACTTACCTTAATGAAAATTTCATTCTTCAAAAGGTAGAGGAAGTGGTAAAGGGGTTTGTTATGCTTGACCTGCTTTTCACCAACCAGGAAGAATTCCCGGTGGAGAAATAATAGAAGTCTTTGGGCTGGAAGGATGTAAAAGACCACTTTTATTACAGAATTTATGATAGGGAAGTGGAAAATTGGTCATAGTTTAATGTGTGCCCCAGATTTTTGGAGGGTAGATGGAAAATTTAAAGAAAGGATAGGGGGATTGCCATTAAAAATTTAAAAGGAAAATTGACCCAGAAGGGATGAAAAACTCTCAGGAATGGAATTCTAAAAATCCCCAAAGACATGATTTCAATGATGAAGAAAAGACAGTCTTCTAAAGTGATAAATGGGGATGTGCAAGGAGATCATGAAACAACTTTAGATTTTAAAAGATGTGTATAGCCTGAACAAGAAAATAAACTAATAGAAGGAAATTGGGAACCATAGAAGAGAAACATGGATTTCCTGCTTTCCCAGTATTCCACCAGCCACTGATGTCATAAACTGAGGGGTTTTGGAGGGTGAATATGAGAAATGCAATGAAGGAGAGTACAATTTAGGTCAAGAGGATGAGAGCTGGGGTTTTTTCTATTGATGTCATCTGGACCTTGCTATACTTCTCTGCTCCTCTTCTCAAAGACCTGCCAGGTTACAAAGACCTGATGGAGCTATGGATGGGGCCAGGGCCATGTAATGTGATTTGTGAGATCTTCTCCTTCTCCTCCACTCTTACCCCTCCGAGCTGGGAAGGATGTAATTCCAGTAACTGTGCAACCCCTCTAAGTTCCCTTTGCCTTCCTCCTGAGAAGAGGGACAGACACTAAAAAGGGGATTTTTTTTTCTGTCTCGGTAGTCAGAAGCATTTTGCATTGGCTGCTATTATTTCTAATGAACTCTGCTAGGCATCCTTTCCTGTTCTCCTTCTCCTTTGTAATTTCTATTTGTTCCCTTGCTACTTTTTATATTTTTATAACATTGCTACATAAAATAAATGAGCAGTTGTCTCTATTGGTGGCTGTCTTTATCAATTTAGAAACCCAGTCAAGAAAGGAATTAAGGCTGACTTGATATGACTTGTTAATGAACCCATGTTGGCTCTTAGTGCTTCTCTTTCTAATTTTCCCAGAGCCCTTTGCCTTTCCATTCTTCTTACACCTTCCTTCCCTCCATATGCTCTAAACATAGCAACACTGGTCAACTTGCTGTTTTATGAATGTGATTCTCCACCTTCTATCTCTATGCCTTTACACTGGCCATCTGCCACGCCTGGAATGCTTTGACCCCAGACCTTTTCTTCAGGGTTTCCCTGACTTCCTTAAAGACTTAGCTTAAGTCCCACTTTCTGCAAGAGGCCTTTTTCAGTCCACCAAGCTGCTAGTGTCTTCCCTCTCAGATTATCTTTCATCCACTCTGTATATAGCATGTGTATACCTAGTTATTTACATAATGTTCCACAAGAATATAAACTCCATGAAGGCAGGCTTAGCATAATACCTAGTACATAGAAAATACTTAATAAATACTTGTTGACTGACTAAATTCTCATGAGATACTTCCACATGAATGCATTCCTAGTTCTATTTCTATATCATAGGAATACTCAGATTTCACATGCTTTGCTCTTGTTGACAGGTACCCAGGTGATATTCTAATAAATTTTTTGTTTGGTTCTTTCAGTCATGTCCAACACTTCATGACCCCGTTTGGGGTTTTCTTGGCAAAGATATTGGAATGGTTTGCTGTTTCCTTCTCCAGCTCATTTTACAGATAATTAAATGGAGGCAAAGAAGATTAAATGATTTGCCCAGGGTCACACAGCTAGTAAGTGTCTGAGACCAGATTTGAACTCATGAAGATGAGTCTTCTTGACCCAAGGCCCAGAACTCTATTTGCTGTGCTATCTAGCTGCCCTATATATTCTAATCAGTAAATTCATCTAATCAAATCAGGACCTGACTTAAACAGGAAAAATTCTAATAGAAGTGTCAGTAGAGGCATATTAATTCATGTGTATCAAGGCCTGAGATATTTTGATGAATAAAGGTGTTTGAGACTTTTGTTAGACTGGAGGTCAGTTGGAGGGGCAAGAATATTATTGTAAAGACAGACTGATGCTTTTTTTTTCTGTAGGAGAGAATATTCACTGAGTGGCCTGAGGCAGCTTGAGGTGAGTTGGAGGCAAGGCATAGATTGCTGAGAGAAGCTTCAAGGCCCTGGTAGGACCTTCTCTTTGGCCTCATGGGTTTGAGGCTTTTCTTTAGACCTGATACTTGAATGTAGGGACTTAGGGAGAAGTCTCATCCAATTCAACATTCTCTTATGAATGATTGATATAGTAGGAGGCTGCCTTCTAAAATGACCCCACTGCCTAGATAGTGAGACTGTAGAGAGGAGTCAAGAACTATGGTGATTAGGGACTAGTGGGGAACTGGGGTAACAATGAAGCAGGGGGAAAAAGTGGGGAGCAGGCCCCAGAGAGATGCTGAGATATGAGAGATCCTTGGGTCAAAGAGTCAGGCCTCTGATATCTCATCCTGAGGCCCAGAGAGGGCAATGGATTTTTCTAGGCCACACAGATATTACATGGAAGACCTGAAAGTTCCTCTGATTATAAATCCAGCATTCTTTCTATTATCCCACAAGGCCTCCAAAGTTGAAGACTCTCCCTGTTCCTCCTGAAGCCATTGTGGTTTATATGCTATAAATTAGGAGAATTAGGAAATTAGAAGAACTAGGAGAAATAATTCTGAAGCTTGGGGGAGAGAGGAGTTTGAAGAAAAAGAGGTCATTTGTTTTCATATTTTATTCTTGTTGCTTAATAGACCTACTCTTTATTCAATGTTTTTGAACCTCATTGCTTATAGGAAGTAGTAGGGGAGCAGAGGGTCATGAGAAAGACATATGCCAAATTGCAAATGTTGCCAAGGGCTAGAATCTTGGGTGGAAGACCAAAATATCATTGAGGGACCATTGAGGGAAAGATTGAACGGTGTCTGGGTGAGCTGAGAATTAAGATCCTTATGTATCAATTTACCAATTCTTCTCTATCTAAATGCTAAATATTGACATTTAGTAATATTGGTCATTGTTCTTCTCTGCTCTAAACATCCTTTCCTCTTTGACTGTAACTGTATTCTGCCCTGGTCAGACCACATACGTTCAGTTCTGGGAGCTACATTTTAGAGATGAGAATCTATAAGAGAGTAATGAGAATGGTGTGAGGATAAAGTAAAGAAACTAGAGATTTAATGAAGCTGAAATAAAAGAATACTGGGTTGGGTGGGGGGGAAGGGAATAATCACTTACTATGTGCCAGACACGTCCCCTCACTCACTAGTTACCCTCAAGCTTGTGAAGACACCCTGGCAGATAGGGGAGATGAGAACAATTTGTTCCAGTGGCCATGAAGGTGACTGAAACAGGTTCTGTGGAGTGCTTAGAGATTGGTTGGATGTCTAAGAAGTCAAGACCATCCAGTGCATCCCAGGCCATCACTAGTCACCTTGACTTTTGTCTTGTCATTGGACTGGGATGAGAGAGTGAAGCTGAGGACTTTGTGCCTCACTTAAATCCAATTCATGTATGAATCAAGACATCACCTGGTGATGGCATTGATCCTCCTGGAAAATGAAGGAGAAGCAAACAAACAAACAACAACTATGAGCTAGGCCCTGTGCTAAGTGCTTTTAAACAAATATTATCTCACTTGATCTCATTAGACAAAATAACTGTCTTCAAGTATTTTGAGAGATGTACTTAGGGAGAAAGGGGATTAAAATTATTTTCTTTGGTTCCAGAAAACAGAATCAGGAGAAATAAGTGGAAGTTGCAAAGAGACAAAATTAGACTTAATGTCAGGAAAAATTCGGTTGCAGATGAAGCTCAGCCACATTATTTCCTTCTAGTCTGTCATCATGGCTCCAGCCCCAATCCTATTTATCAGAAAGGCCTAGGAAATTCATGTATTCTATTTGGATGAGAGGGAGTGCTGGGGGCTTGCCAAGCCCTCTCTGATTCTCAGACAATAGAGGAGACCTACCCCCACCCCCAACTCTGCCTCTCCTTGGACCTCAGTGTTCATCCTGTTAATCTAAGGGGTGTACCTCATTTAGTCAGAAGTTCTGAGCCCCAAATTACCAGAAATCCTTCCTGTCTAAATTTGCTTTATTTTCACTAATATTTAGATATGTGACCTTGGCATAATGACCTTAGCACCTCCCTCCATCCCCATGGTTATGCTTTTCTGTATTCAGTCTTTAAGCCTTTTTTTTGTACTGATAGGAATAGAGAATATATAATGAACCATCTTGGCTCCAAAGTGTGGACATGGACTTGAGACAGTTGTCTCTATGGGAAGAGGCTTTGATGGTCTATACTTGTCTGTTCATTGTGGACCTCTGTAGTTAACTCTGCTAACGGAGCAGAAGGATATAGGCTTGGGCACGCTGGACATGGACAAACTCTCTCCACTCTGGTTGTCTTCTTGTCTCTTCTGACCCTTTCTACTCTTGACCTCATTTCTGGCACCTACCTTCCTGCTGGCCGATGCATCTGCCACATTTCTGCTCTGGGCTGTCGTTGGGTTCTCTCTGCACTGGCTTAGCTTCATGGCATTTTTCCCTCCCCTTCCCTTCTCCCACTGTCCTCTTGAGCAGAGATGAGGAGTTCTCATTACATCAAAATGCATATCCATGGGACACTCTGCTCACATGCCTCTTTAGTCTGCTGCAAAATCCTCAAGTCTGGGAAAATGGAGAGTCAGGAAGCTGGCTCAGATTACCCTCTCATTCAACTTGACTAATTGCTCCAGACACTGGGGCTGTTTCTCTGCTGAATGCTCAGCCACTGCTGTTCCACTCCCTCTGCACCTGGGAGAACTTTGAAACTCTAATAAAGGTCACTTCCTAATGGATGCTGTGCAGCTTGGAGTCTGAATGAGCCTTCAGAGTGTCCAGGGAAAGGCTTATTGTGTGGTTTGAAAAGTGCTTTTCCCAGAAACTTTCTCAGTGTTTCAAACAAGTGAATTTAATGTGCTAAATGTCTCTGATGAGAATCCACACTCTACTTAACCAATGAACCAAGTCTTTTTGCTCTAATAAGAATAGAAAGTACATAGTGGAACTACTTTTGCAGAGTGGGCCAGCTCTCCCAGAGAAGTGGTAGAGGAGGAGGCCTGGGGAGGGTCTCATATAGAAGCAGAATGGTACAGGAAGAGAGGGCTGGATTTGGAGTCAAAGGACCTGGGTTTGAATCCTGACTCTGTTACTACCTGTGTGACCTTAGACAATTCTCTCAACCTCTCTGGGTCTTAGTTCCTCATTTTTAAAATTAGGGATTGGACTAGATGGCCTCTAAGTTCCTTTCTGATTCTACATCATTGAACAAGGCATAGCTCCCTGCCTCCATCTTCTCCTACTACAAAATGTCTGTTGCTTTCACCTACCTGTCACAGTGCCTAAAATCTCCCCTTTGGTTCTTCATTCCATTGGGGAGAGTACTATCATCTCTTTTGTTGTTCAGTTATTTAAGTCATGTCTAACTCTTTGTGACTCCATTTGGGGTTTTCTTGGTAAATATATTGGAGTGGTTGGCCATTTCCTTCTCCAGCTCAATTTATAGGTGAGGAAACTGAGGTAAACAGGGTTAAGTGACTTGCCTAGGGTTACACAGCTAGTATCTGTGACTGGATTTGAACTCAGATCTTCTTGATTCCAGATCATCTATCTGCCCACTAGTCTCTCTAGGTTCCTAACAAAATTTTTTTATTAAAAATATCCTATATATTTCCCACACCTTCCCAGAAAGCATCCCTTATAATGAATAAAAGAGGGATAAATTAGTTCAGCAAAACCAACCAGCATATCAGAAGACTTTCATATCATATGTAGTGTTTCATATTCATAGTTCTCTACCCCTGCAAAGAATAGGGTGGTCAGAGTTTCTAGAGTCCTTTTAAGAATGCTCCTCATTCATTGAAAGGGTCCGTATTTGGTCCCTAGTGCTGACTAAATACTCTTAAGAGTATTGAAAGACCATCTAAAAATTCATCTTCCTAAGTTCAACTCTGACTTCAGACACTTCCTAGCTGTGTGATCCTGGGCAAGTCACTTAACCCTGTTTGCCTCAGTTTCCTCATCAGTAAAACAAGCTGGAGAAGAAAATGGCAAACCACTCCAGTATCTCTGCCAAGAGCCCAGATGACCATTTATCATGCGTGTTGTATAAAGTTCTGATCAGTTGCAGTCGAACACACTGTACCTTGGCCGTAACATAGTGATGCCATTTGGTCCTTTTCAAAAGGAAGGACAACAACCAACCAAGGTAACATACAAACTAGATCTGATGGTCTCTGAAGTCTCTGTTCACTCTGAGGGTCTGGATTATATGATCTCTGTCCCCTCTCAGGGTGGTGTAGCTATACAGGAATGGGCAGATGGGAAGAGGAACATAAAATCAGGGGTTTAGAAATGGGAGGTGCCTTAAAGAGCATCTAGTCCAACCGTTTTATGGATGAAGAATTGGGGTCACACAGGTGGGATCTGAACTCAGTACTCCAATGACAAGAGCCAGTGGGTTTTAGACATTTTAATTATTATCATGGAGTAAGGAAAGGCCACTGTGCTTTCATGAGACTGAGGCCCCAGAGATTATTTGAAATGTTTCTGAAACAAAGCTACCTCTTACTTATGGCCAAGAAAAGCATCTGTATCCCCAGCACCAAGGTGCTAGCTGCCAGAGGGGTTATTTTGCATTCATGAATGTCTTCAAAGTGGATCGCTCTGCTCTTAATGGGATTAGTCCAGTGGGGCTCATATGCTATTTATCCAGTTAAAGGCTCGATATAATCAAATTTGAGAGCTCTTGCTGCTGCCTTTACCAAGCAAAGCTCAATAATAATTCCCATCCTTTGTTAAGGACTAATGGTGACATTGGCACATCCCCCCAAAGTCATTGTTTTTGAGGGTATTTTTGCCTATGAAGCTTGCAGGTTGACATAAAATTTTGCTGAATTGGTAGGGTGCCCTTATTTGAGTGAATCTCCCTGAAGGTTCTGACTTGGACAACCTTCAACGGCTTCTCATTGAGGAAGTTCAAACTTTGTCACTCAGCGTTCAAGGCTTTCCACTACTTCAGGATATGTCTGCTATATAGTATGGTTTTAGGAGGATTTGTATTAGAATTGCCACTCTTCTACCTTGATGGTTTGGGGCAAATCATTTGACATTTGGTCCTCAGTTTCCTCTTCTGTAAAATGAGGCTGTTGGGCTGCATGACCTCCAACATCCCTTCTGGCTCCAAATCTGGGATTCCTTTTCAGTTTTATCTCATAACCAGGAATTCAGCATGAACAATAGTATTAGTTTCTGGAGACAATTGTATCTACCTTACAGGGTTGTTTCGATTGGCATGCTTTTCTTCAATGCCATATATTATATTAATTAGAGCTATAAGTGACCTTTGAGATTATCTCATCTATACTCCTCCCTTCTGTGCTTTCTGGTCATACACTGGTGAAAATGGACTGCCTGTTATTCCCCAGAGAATCCTCAGGTTTTCCCACCTCTGTGCTTTTGTCTATACTGTTTGTGGTTGTTCTTCCTTTGTTCTGAACAGGACCAATGGCATCACCAGGTGGTGGCTTGATTTGTGTGTGAATTGGATTTAAGTGAGGCAGAGCCCTGCACAATCATTAGCCTCAGTCTTTCTTCCAGAGTCGTTGAAGTCTAGTAGTGGACCAAAGTCAGGATGATTGGTGAGATGTATCGGATGCCCTTGGTATCTTTGATGTTTGACCAAGCTCTAAGCACTCCATGGTGCTTGCTTCAGCTGCTTTCATGGCCGTTAGAACAGATTGTTGGGGGAACACCCATTCCTCCAGGAGAGTCTTCACATGGTTGGAGTAGACACCCTGCTAACTCATCAGCAGAGCCTGAGACCCCCTCAGTTACCCTCTACCTGGTTTAGCCCATCTGTTGGGCTGGTTCGTCAGGATGTGGCTGCTGTGCATGCTACAGCTTCTTGGAGACACAGGTGAGAGTTGGGTGAAACATAGACACCAGCTATTTCCCATCCCTAGAAATGTTTCCCTCTAACCAGGGGTGTATTCCCTCAAGAGCTGATTGTTAAATTTTTAGTGTGAGCATTTACAACTTGTAAATCAGCAAATGCTACAAATCAGGGCTTGATTTATTATTTTGTTGATTGTCTTGACTTAGGGAAGTGATGGAGAAAATGTGTATAATGTCAATTAAATTGAAAGGTACGTCCATGATTTTTCAGAGAGTCAGTTGTTAAACACATACCACCACACCCCTGCTTCTCACCTCAATATGTCTACCTATTGAAATCTCATCCTTCAAAACCCAACTCAAATGCCACTTTCTCCATGAGGCTTCCTCTAAACCTTTTCAGAGAGATGTGATTTCTTCTGCTTTTAAATTCCCACGGATTTGTACACTTTTAGGTGTTGTTTATTATGTTCTGCTGTTTAATTACAGTTTCTTAAGGATCTCAGTGGAGAGGGGAATGGTTGACAAAGGAGATGACCTGGTGGAATGAACACCTCTGAGAGCTCTTCTATGATCTACGATCCTGTGGTCCTGCGTCACATGGAGGAGCGATCAGTCCATTTGCCTCCCTGGCATCCCTCTGGGCCACTGTCCTCCCTCTTCTTTCTCTCCTTACCTTTTTATTTTTTATTTTTTGCTTTTTGGAGGGCAATTGGGGTTAAGTAACTTGCCCAAGGTCACACAGCTAGGTTTTGTTTGTGTGTGCATTAAGTGTCTGAGGCCGGATCCGAACTCAGGTCCTTCTGACTCCAGGGCCAGCACTCTACTCACTGCGCCACCTAGCTGCCCCTCTCCTTACCTTTTTGATCTGTGAAACTTGTATTAGGGTTTACTTGTCTCTGAATACCCATGAGGGGTCCCTGGTGGAAATCTTGTGGTAGACTGAGCGTGGGAACCTGCTGATTAGTGGAGTGGAGCTCTATGACTGAGTTAACTGCTCAGAGTGGGCAAAATGTAAGGTGGCACAAAGCTGCAGCTCTCAGGCTCCGGGAGTGCCCTGTGGTTTTCCTCAATACAATCCTAGGACCCTTCTCTCCTTCCCTCTCTGACCTTTCTTTTCCCAAATAAACATTCTTGACCTGATGCCCACTCTGTCCTAGGGACATCTGAGTGACAAACCTGTCTATAACACGTGGCAATGTGGTATTCTAGCCTCTATGTGGAGACCTTCAGGGAAAGGGAGCCAGGAGTCTGTTGCGTCCCACTGGAGTGGTTCAATTTTATGTGTGAGCATTGTCATCTTGAAAATGAGCAAGTGCTACAATCAGAGCTTGATTTATTGTTTTGTTGATTGTCTAATTTAAAGAAAGTGATGGAGAAAATGCTGACACGTCCTCCCCCCACTCTAGTTGTTAAATATTCACTAGCACACATGTAAGGCATTCTCCCACTCCCCAGCCTTTTTATATTTGAGTTTGCTTGGTATTAAGAGGAAGTCTGGAGTAGTGGATAGAAGGCTGACCTTAGAGTCAGGAACACCTGGGTTCAGGTCCTGCCTCTGACCCACACTGGCTGTGTAGTCTTAGGCAGGTGACAACTTCTCATTGCCCCTGGATATTATTTAAGGCAAGAATGTTTGACTAAGGGCTTACAGATAAGGATGATGAAAAAAAAGTCCAGAATAAAGTATTAAGAAAACCTATGTGATGTTGAGTGGGATGGTTTCAGAAAAACCTTGGAGGACTTATATGAACTGATACAAAATGAAGTGAGCAGAACCAGGAGAATATTGTAAGGATGATCAACTGTGAAAGACTTAGCTACTCCAATCAATATAGTGATCCAAGAATTTTCAAGAGATCTTATGTTGAAAAATGCTATCCACTTCCAAAGAGAGAAGAGTTGAACCCTGAGTACAGATTAAATATACTTTTTTCACTTATTGTTTCTTGCCCTTTTTTCCTGCAACATGGCTCTTAATGGAAATATGTGTTGCATGACTTCACGTGTATAACTGATATCATATTGCTTGATTTCTCAATGGGTGGGAGAATTTGGAAGAGAGAGAATTTGGAACTCAAAATTAAAAAAAATGAATGTTTAAATAAAGTATAATTCTTTTTTTTTTTTTTTAAAGCAATTGGGGTTAAGTAACTTGCTCAAGGTTACACGGCTAGTCATTATTTATGCGTGGGTGCTCATTTTCTGAGGCCGGATCTGATCTCGGGTCATCCAAACTCCGAGGCCAGCGCTCTTACTCACTGTGCCACCTAGCCGCCCCTTTAGGGCAATTGGGGCTAAGTAACTTGCCCAAGGTCACACGGCTAGGTTTTTGTTTGTGCGGATTAAGTGTCGGAGGCCGGCGCCGAACTCAGGTCCTTCTGATTCCAGGGCCGGCGCTCTCTTCACTGTGCCACCTAGCCGCCCCTATAAAGTATAATTCTAAACAAAAAAAAAAAAAAAAGAGAGAGAGAATATCTATCTGATTCTGTCCTGTCTGCTGGGCTTTTTTTTCTTTTCCTTTATGTCTGTTTTTGAGTCCCTGGATGGCACTGAGATATAACCTTTGATTTAGGCTTGGAGTTGGAAGCATTGTGCCTGATACGGTGGGGGGAAGGGGTGGCATCAATAATGTGGATATAGGTAAGTTGACCTTCAAAATGCTTCATTAGCAGAAATATGGCCAACTTTCTATTTCAGATACTCTGAGTCCAAGGCATTTTCACATTAATGAGGTTCTATAATAACATATTCTAGGTTAATAAGGCCTACGAGAAATGAAAATTCACAGATTTATTGACTCTTCTGTGAATAATGATATAATTGCAATACATTTTATGCCTTTTAAAGCCTTTTTTCACCTATTATCTCATTCCTTTTGTGATATCCAGGGTGGCGTAGAGGAGAAGGAGCATCCTTTGAGTCAGAAAGAGCTGGGTTCAAGTCCTCCCTCTCATATAAATTAGCCATATGACTTTAGCAAGTTATTTAATTTCTCAGTGCCCCAGGCCACCAACTCTCAAAGGCTATAAGTGGAAGTGAGGTGTTGCCATGGTGCACAGAGCTCTGGACTCCGAGTCAGGAAGACTCATCTACATGAGTTCAAATTTGGTCTCAGATACTTCCTAGCTGTGTGACCCTGTGCAAGTCACTTTACTCTGCCTCAGTTTCCTCATCTATAAAATGAGCTGAAGAAGGAAATGGCAAACCCCTCCAGAATCTTTGCCAAGAAAACCCAAATGGGGCCACAAAGAGTCAGACATGACTGAAAAAACAACTCAACAACAATAGCCTATGCTTTTATGGACAGTGCTCTGTGACCTGTACTACCACACCTCTTCAGGGAAGATCTTTGTAAAAGAAACAGTATTCTAGAAAAGGGAGCAGCTATCATCATCAGCAGCAGCAGCACCACCATCATCCTTACATTTTATCATGGAAATACCAGTTGGATGACAACTTATGAGTTTCCCTCTTTCCTCTTGAAATTCTTTGATTATTTCTTCACGATATTTAGTATGGAAGCATACTATAGAGCTCCCTGCCCCACTCCCCTTCCCTCTTTAAATTACATTTTGCACAATAATATTAGGGACAGTACTTTAGTGGGAAATCCTTAACCATCAATTCTGAAACAACATCCTGCTCTGAAATATTTTATATCCTTCTGTAACGTAACGATCAATTTCTTTTTAATAATCTTTTTCACTGATCTCTAGTTTTTACATAACCTAAATTTTCCCCTGTATCGATAACAAATAAAGTTAAGTCAAGAAACATTGAATCAGCATTTATGCTCCAGTTACTGTGCTAAGTGCTGCGGACGATTCTAGAAAGCTTTCCTATGGAATAAAGAATTTCTTTTTTTGGAGGGGGGAAGGCAGGGTAGTTGGGGTTAAGTGACTTGCCCAAGGTCACATAGCTAGTAAGTGTTAAGTGTCTGAGGCTGAATTTGATCTCAAATCCTTCTGACTCCAGGACTGCTGCTCTGTTTTTAAAATTTTTTTTTTTTGCATTTTTTTTTTGGAGGGCAATTGGGGTTAAGTAACTTGCCCAAGGTCACATGGCTAGGTTTCTGTTTGTGTGTGTTAAGTGTCTGAGGCGGGATCCGAACTCAGGTCCTTCTGACTCCAGGGCCAGCACTCTACTCACTGCGCCACCTAGCCGCCCTGTTTTTAAAATTTTTTAAAGGAAAAAAGAAAAGGAGGAAGACGAGGAGAAAATAACTAGCAAAAGTCATCAATGCATCAAAAAAAAGTCTAAGAAGATCTGCAAAGCTTCATCCCCATGAACCTTTCACGTGTGCAAAGGAGAGGGGGAGGTGTCTTCTCATCTTCTCTTTGGAGTTATACTTACTCTTTGTAATTTTGTATATCCATTTTTGCAGTTGGTCATTATTTGTTTGTATTACTTAAGTGTGGAAGCAAACTTAAGAATCCCTCCACTCCCTCCCTCTTTAAGCTACATATTACAAAATCACATTAGGTTTTGTTGTTGTTGTTCAGGTATTTCAGTCATGTCTGACTCTTTGTGACCCCATTTGGGTTTTTTTTTTTCTGGCAGAGATACTGGAGTGGTTTGCCATTTCCTCTTCCAGCTCCTCTTATGGACAAGGAAACTGAGGCAAACAGGGTTAAGTGACTTGTCCAGGGTCACACTAGTGTCTGAGGTCAGATTTGAACTCAGGAAGATGAGTCTTTCTGACTCCAGGCCTGGCGCTCTTTCCACTATGGTGCCACCTACCTGCCCCATCTCCAAACCAACCCTCTATTGCTTATTATCTATATGCCCTTAGGAAGTCATTTCTAGTTGTGGGACCCTGGACAAATCTTTATGGCTCAGTTTCCTCATCTGTAAAATGAGGGGGTTGGCTTTGATGACTTCTGAGTTTCTTTCTAGTTCTGATCCATGATCCCTCTCTGGACTTCATGTTCTATTGCTGTAACATGAGGTATTAGATTTGAGAGTCTCCAAGGACCCTGCTGTGGCTTGCAGGGCACAACCACATGACAAAGAGAGAATTGCTAAGAAGAAAGGAATTTAATTAAATAAACATATGATGATAAAAAGAAGACAGGGTTGTCACCCGGCAAGAGTGAGTGATGGCTGGTGTATTCAGGGCGCCCTCAAAATGTCAGGAGAAAACGAGCAAAGCCTCCCAAGTGCTGGATAGCTCCACCCTGGCCCATGGAGGGGAGGATGTGGGGTGTGTGTGAATGGGTGCCAATGGGAGGGGATATCTGAATCACTGACAGACTCATTGGGGTGTTCCGTGATCTTATATTTCACAGATGCTTGGATTCTGTGACATGGAGGAGGAGTGTAGAAGAATGGGAGTGGTTATGTTATCCCAGATTGAGTCTCTTTATTAACTGAGCTTGTCAGTTTAGGGTATGGCAGAATAGAGGATGGATCCTTGAACCAAGCAGCATTTGTGTATCACTCTTAGGAGCTCCTTGGACCTTAGCCCTGCTTTGGGGATGGGGCAGGGGCTGAGTGGGCCTGGTTGGGGCCTGTGATGTGGTGCACCAGCCCCAAAGGCCTGTCAGATTTCTGCTGAGAACAGCTCAGGCCAGGCTCCAGAGGAAAGGAACAGTAAATAAATCATCCAGCCCTGTGGAGACTTCCAATCCCTGCCACGGCAATGGGGTTCCTATGACAGAATCATTAGTTATGCCCCCATTTTCCTTTGGGATACAAAGGAAAGGCATTTATCAAGAGGGCCCTCTGCGTCACACTGCATAGTGATCATCAGGGGGGCGCACAAACATGAGCCCATGCAGACACATTATACACACACAAACACACAGCTTCCCTGAATGGTCCCCCTAGAAGTTGATAAACTGGGTACTCTCACCTCTGCCTAAAAGTACATATTTTAGGACTACCCAGATATATTCATACATCCAGAGTTCATTCCTTTCCCTCAATTTGCCACTTCTGATGACCTGGGAAAGAAGGTATTTCTTTACTCACACTTATTAGCTCTGGGACCTTAAACAAGCTGCTCAAGCCTCAGAACCTGTACTTCCACCTCCATAAAATGGGGCTAATTATATTTGTTCCCCCTATCTCAAAAAGGTTGCCATGTATAGCTGTATGGATGGATTTGGAGTCAGGGAGCCCTGGGCTTGAATCCTAGCTCTTTTATTGATTCCCTGTGTGACCTTTGGCAAATCATTTCATTTCCCTGGGTCTGTTTCCTGTCTTGTAAAATGAGACTAGATGGTCTCTGAGGTCCTTTGTAAACTTTAGAGCCTGCATAAACATCAGCAATTATGACCATTACCATTGTTATTATTTTGGGGTGAAAGCTACTCTTTGCCTCCCTGTTTCCTTTTTCCATCAATACATTAGAGTAGGGGAAGAAGGAGTGAGAAGCCCAGTCTGTGGTTCCTGGGCCCAGAGAGGCAGCTCAGGGGGCTTGGGGCTTTGCTTCCAGTCCAGTTGCTGACCTGTTCAAGGATATTGCCCTCCTCTCTCCTCCTCTCCCCTTTTCCCCTCCCTACTCTTCTCCCCTCCCCACTCTCCTCTCCTCTCCTCTCCTCTCCTCTCCTCTCCTCTCCTCTCCTCTCCTCTCCTCTCCTCTCCTCTCCTCTCCTCTCCTCTCCTCTCCTCCCCTCCCTCTCTCTCTTCTTATCCCTTTTCCATTCTTTGCTTACCTCCTTCATCCCTTCCTTTTTCTCTCTTTTTCTTTTCTTACCCCCTCTTTTTCCAGTTTCTTCTCCCCTTCCCCTGGCCTTCTTTCCATCCCTTTTCTTTTCTACCAGCCTGGTGCAGTGGGAAGGACACTGACTCTGATACTAGGGGACGTATATTCAAATTCCACCTCTGATGCTTGCTACTTGTGACAAGTAACTGGTTGGGTAAACCACCTCCCCTTTCTGTGCCTCAGTTTCCATATCTGTAAAATGGAGGAGTTGGACTTGATGGCCTCTGAGGATTCTTCTGACTCTAGATCTATGAGTCACCTTCTTACTCAACATCCCAGATCTTGGAGCCCCAACCTGAAAAGCTCAAGCATGCTTGACCCTCCCTGCTCCTGAGCCATTCTGCTCCCTGGTTTGGACCAGCTTTTAATTAACCACCCCCTTCCTTTGCTCCCTAAACCATTTCCAGATTCCTGGTCTTGGTGCTACTACTATCAACAACAACAATAATAATTAAAAATTGTAATCATAATGGCATCTCCTTTCCACACATCATTTCCTGTGAGCCACACAGTGAAAGACCCAGATTTGTACTTAGGTACAGGAGCAGAGTTCAGATTCTGGCCCTGGCACTTGTCACTTGTGTGACCATGGACAAATCTCTTAACCACTATGGACTTCAGCTTTTTCCTCTATACAATTATGGAAAGTGGAGGGAGGCGGGCGAGGGTAGTAGATGACCTCTAAGGTGCCCTCCTTTTCTAAATCTGTGATGCTAACAATCTTTTTGAGGTAGGTACTCCGGTATTATTCTATGTCCATTTTATAGATGAGGACAGAGAGAAGGGAACTTTCTTAGGGTTAACCAGTTACTGTCAGAGGTGGGATTCAAATCCAAGTCTTCCAGGCTCCAGGACACACACCCTATCCACAATGCTAAGGCAAGTCAATAAACATTTATTTAGCAACTACTAAGATTAGCCTCCTGGGACCCACTCCCCTTATTCCTTTCTATCTCCAGTCTTCACATACTCCAGGCTCCAAGGAGCAGTGTTTTCTAGGGTCTGTTAAGAAATTAGATATAGATAAAATCAGAAATAGTGTACCACAGTGAATAACATTCTGGGAAGATGGTGGAATGGATCAGAAATTTCCAGGCTCTCCAGATTTCCTCCACAAATAAAGGTGCCATGAAATTAACATAGAGCAGCAAAAATAAAGGGTTATTAGAAATATAATTTTGTTCCACCTTGACAGAACAGTGCCCTGAGAATCAGAAAATCCTGAAATTTTAATTGTTTGAAATGTATTGATTGACTGATTTTATCCCCTGGTCTTGACATTGGCTTGCCCCCCTGTGAAGGTACTTTTGAAAGAACATGGGGAAAGCAGCATGAATAGGAAAGCTGGCAATCAATGTTTGCTGAAGAATTAAATACGGATATTCAGAGAGTAATTATTTACACATAAATGAGTGGCCAAATGAACTGGAAATTGACCTGGAAGATGGATGTATAACTTTTTTTTAAAGGCACACTTGCTCCGTATGAAATATGTCCTTTCTTGAATTAATTGCTTTAGTTTTAACAGATGGGCATATAATTACAAGGTGTCAGAGCTGAATCGGTCAGCATTTTCCCCACCTTGTCAAAGAAAACTGTTATCAGAAAGATTTCTCAGAATCCCAGAATCAAATAGTTGGAAGAATTATCCAAGGTTATATATACAACTAGCATACCAGATAAATGGTCAACCTGTCTTTGGTTGATGACCTCTAGCAAGGGGAACCTACTTATTCCTACTCCTAAGGTAGACCAATCCAATTTGGGGCACCATTGGCTAAAAAGATTTTCCTGACAGAGTCAAGACAGAACAAGTCTTGTCATCACTGCCTTTCAAGTATATGAAGACAGCTGTCATATTGGAGCCCCTCCCTTTCACAAGTTTTCTCTTTTCCAGGGTGGATATCCCTTATTCCTTCTAACAACCAGGCAGCACCAGGAGCAATGGATAGTGCTTGGATGGAAGCCAATTTAGGCTCAATGTATGGAAAAACTTCCTAGTCCTGAGAGCTGTCCAGAAGAGAAATAGGCTGCCTTGGGAGGAGGTGGGCTCCCCCTCATCAGAGATCTTCAGGAAGAGGCAAATGGATACTTTGTGGGGATATGATACAACCAGGATTCCTTTGGCATATGAATCAGGCTGAATGGTCTCTGAGGCAACCTTCCAATGCTCGAATTCTGTGATTGATTCTGTGATCCCTATATGCCGTGGACTCAATCTTTTCCTTGCTGGTTGCCCTTCTCAGAATAATTTCCAGCGTATCTATAGGGAGAGAGTATCAGGCCAGTAATAATAACATAAAATAAACTATATACTATGTTATGTTATATTTTTTCATAATAAGAATTCACTTACCATGTGCCAGGCACTCTCCTAAATGATTTATAATTATTATCTCATGACAACCCTGCAGGGTGAAGGATGTTATTATTCCCATTTTATAGATGGGGAAACTGAGGCAAGAAGTGTGAAGTTACAAGGTCACACAGCCAATAAGTGTCCAAGGCCAGATCTGAACTCAATCAAACTTCTCCTGGCTCAGTTGCCAATGGTCCTTGTCATAGTTTCTCCGTGTCCTACAGCCCTCATAGGATTTTTGTTCTATGGAACAAGTTGCCCCCAGGTGTCCTCCCTGCCCATTCCTGTCTTCTTTTATATGCTGTCTCCCCCTTTAGATTTTAAGTTCCTGGAGGGCAGGGATTGTCTTTCCTTTTATTAATTGTATTATATATCATAACATGTTGCATTATATTATATTACATTATATCATATCACACCATATATTATTATATAATATTATACCATATCGTATTACATGTCATAACATTAATATATACCAATATTATTTAACATTAATATGATTATATAATATATTATATTTATATGTAAAACATTATTATATTTATAATTTAAAAATAATAATAATAATAAGTAAAGACAGGATCTGTGATCTCAGTGGCATAGGGAACCTCCCAGATGAGATCTTCTACCAATAGAGGTCAACTCCTTCTCTTCAACTTATTAATTATCTTGCAAGGTTGCCTAGGACATTGAGAAGGTAAGTGACTTGCTCAGGGCCACACTGCCACACTGGATGGCATAAGTGTCAGGCTTGTGGAAGCGCCATGTTTTTTGAAGGCAGGGGAATGGACAAGATGATCTGTGACAATGACTGTTTATTGGCTAATGGAGCCTGGGATTCTGGGCACTAAGCTTTCTAACACAGTGAATTGTAAAGTAGGGCTTAAAACATCAACAGACACAAAGGATCCTGGGAGATGAACACAGATGGGAGCAGAGCTCTGAATGCAGGAATAAATGTCATTTTGATATAACAGAGATGGCTGTCTAAAACCCTGTCTAGCAGCCTGGGCTTTAAAAGGTCAGAGTGTGCCACAAGCATTGTTTTAGGTTAGTTTTATCCCTGGCTGCAAGCTCCTGGAGGGAACTGGGGCAGACAGGGCTTTGGTGGTGGCCAAATGACATTTGTTCTGTCTAATTCAGGTTGGATTTCTTTATCCTTTTCCAAATTCAACAGGGAAAGGAGAGGGAGAGTAGGAGGTGACTGGACACACAGCCCTTCCATCAAGTTCTATATCACATGAGTCTGGCTGGGGTTGGAGGTGAGCCCTTGGTGGGGCCAGGCTGTAGAGTTCTCTAGAGAATCTGGGGAGGCAGAGGGGAGCAACACATTTAATTCTGGGATGGAACTGCCAGATTTTTCCTGGCTCCAAGAAGCCTGGGTTTTCTTGCTCCAGTTTCTCTTCACTTTTATTCATCCTTCACTCAGATGCCAAAGTGATTTTCCTAAAGTGCAGGTCTGATCAAGTGACACTCTTACTCAATAAACTCTTGTCGCTCCCGATTGCCTCCAGGAGCAAATAGAAAATGCTTTGTTTGGCATTTAAAGTCTTTTGCAACTTCACTCCCTTCTGTCAGCACCCAAGTATCTCTGGTGGCATCTCCCCATACAGAGGACCTGGTGATTTTGCTATCAGGAGAGTGGAGATGGTGGGTAATGAAAGTACCATGGAGGGAAACTGGAGCCTAGGTAGACTTTCTGTAATTGGTTCCAGTCTGCTAACCATGAGGTGAATGGCAGCCTCTTTGACTGCCTACATAGCCAGAGTTGGACACCCTCCAAAAAACATAAGCTGATCTGAGTCTCATCCATTCTGCTTTCTCCTGGTTTGACTTGTTTCCTGATTGCATCTGGCAAGGACTGTGCTGTAAGTAATGGAGAGCTCTTGGGTTTTCTCTCTTCTATGGCCTCATAAAAATAAGTCTTGCTCTTTTGTTCTCTGTTCTTTTCCATTTTAGGTGAAGGAAATTAGTCTGTAGGCTCCAACTTTGTGGATTTCAAAAGATCTGGAGAAACACTGACTGCCCCACATGCCTGGGATGCTTTCCTTCCTCACCTCTGATAGCTAGCTTCCTTGACTTTCTATAAGGTTCAGCTCAGATCTCATCTTTTATAGGAGGCCTTTCCCACCTCCTGTCATTGCTAGGGAATTTTCTTTGATATTGCCTTCTATTCTCTCTTTCTCTCTCTCTCCCTCCCTCCCTCTCTCTCTCCTCCCTTTCCCCACTCCTCTCCTCTCCCCTTCCTTTCTCCCTTCTTTCCCCTCCCCTGCTCTTCTCTCTGTCTCTCTCTCCCCCATCCCCTCCCTTCCCTCCCCTCCTCTTCTCTCTGTCTCTGTCTGTCTCAGTCTCTGTCTCTGTCTCTTGTTTCTCTCTCTTTCTCTCTCTCCATCCCTTAAGAAATTGAAGGGGAGCTAGGCCTTCAACTTGCTTCAGGTATGGGGAAGTCTTGGGATAATGTTTCAAGTCCATGATCCAGAAGGTGTCACTGTCCTCACACAGCTGGGCAGCTGGCTGAGTTTTCCTGTCTACCTCTTCCCAGCCACCCCTCCCTTCCTCCTTCCCCTCAACCCCCCTCCAGGTAGCCCTGGGGAAGCACTCAGCAACTTTTAAAGGAAAAATGTCCACCTGGCATTTCTGCTTTATGTGCCAGACTCAACCTTCAGACAGAGCCCCAACCAGAGGAGTCATGTTCTTTCTGATTTAGCCATTTAGTTGAAAAATAAAATTTAATGTTTGCTCATAAAAGGTTTCTGACAGCCCTTGGTCAAAGATTCATGCCAAAGAAATCAGAGAGAAGGAGCCCTTTCTAAGAAGCAAGAGTCCACAGGCTAGAGAGGGGATATGGGAGAGAGAGAGAGACAGAGACACAGAGAGAGAGACAGAGAGAGACAGACAGAGAGAGACAGAGACAGAGAGAGAGGCAGAGACAGAGACAGAGAGAGAGGCAGAGAGAGACAGAGACAGAGACAGAGAGACAGAGACAGAGAGAGACACAAAGACAAAGAAAGACAGAAAGGGGGAGATGGATGGGGAGTGAGATGGATATATGGAGATAAAGAAAGAGAAGATTAGAGAAGAGAAAGGAGAGGAGAGGAAAGGAAAGGAGAGAGGGAAAGAGAGATAGAGAAGAGAGATATAGGGGGGAGAGAAAGAGAAAGACAGACAGATAACAACAGAAACACAGAGTCAGAAAGGGGGAGATCGATGGGGAGAGAGAGGGGAGGAAGGGGGAGAGAGAGACAGAGAAAGAGACAGTGAGAGACAGAGACAGAGAGAGACAGACAGAGAGAGACAGAGAGACAGAGATAGAGAGACACAGACAGACAGACAGATAGAGAAACTCTGTCATTTCCATACACTGATCCCACTGCTCCTAGTTCAGCAACTTGCCCTCTCTCCTTCTGTTGCTGGTGTCCCCATGGATGGATCAGCTATGATTAGGGGTGTATGCAGAGGGTTCAGAACTTAGAGTTCATCTAGTCCAACCCCTTCATTTACCAGATGAAAAGACTGAGCCCCAGAGGAGTGAATGACTTGTCCAAGGTCTCACAAACAGAAGACAGAAAGGAGAGCAAAGATCACAGAACCACAGGTTTAGAGGTGAAGGAACATCAGAGGTAATCAAGTCCAATACTTTCATTTTATACATAAAGAAACTGGCTGAGAAAGATGAATCGGCTCCTTTAAGGTGACACAGCTAGCAAATGGCTGAGTAGAATTTGAACACAGGTCTTCAGACTCTAAATTTCTCACTCTTTCCTTGGCAAGATCCAAACAAGTATAGAGTAGGAGAAAAGGGGTGGTGCTGGCAGGAATGGAGGGGGATCAGAGAGGGGTCTGCAGAGCTGGCCAGTGACCCTTCCCCAAAGCATCCCATGCACAACAATACAAGTCATTCCTTATGGACTGGGCAGCGTGGCACGTCCCTGGACAGATGTCTCCCCAGGACTAGTTCCAGCTAGAGTTGACGTGTGAAGAAAGAGAAGTTTTTCCACTCTGATAAATCCTAGACCAACTTGCTGGATGGAGTTCACTTTCCCCAAGGACAAGAGCAATTTTTCCCTTGGCCAGTTGTGGAAATGAGAGGCATTAACCTGGCTAGGATTGAGTGAGTGGATTTCTCAGTTTCTAAATAATAAAGTCACTAGTCTCCGAAGTCAAATCCCTGGGGCTTGGTACAGTTATGCAGATACTTTGTCCTCTGAATCTTTGGCCAGGTGGTGGTGTGGGGGATGATAATCCATAGGTCTCCCTCTCAGGCTCATTCTTTCCTTCCTAAAGATTTGGTGTCTCCACAAAATCCCAAACTGGGAGAATCCTGCCTGCAAGCCAGTGTCATCTGTGGTCCAAGGCCTAGAACAAGGATTTTACAAGGATTGGGTCTAATCTCTACCTAGGCAAGATTAAGGGAGTGGAACAAGCATTTATTAAGCACCGGCTATATGCCATATATTGTGCTAAGTGCTTTTCAAATATTAATAATAATAACAACTAGCAATCTACATAGCACTCACTATGTGCTTGACTTTACAGTGATTATCTATTTGAAGAAAAAAAATCATAAAAATATCACAACTCTTGCTCCTTTTGCCTCACTCTAGAAACTCCAGAATAAGCCCTCCAATAGAATATAAGCTCATTGGGGGAGGGGCTATTACATTTTTATCTTTGTAATCCCAACACTTAGCCCAGTGCCTGGCATATAAGTGTTGCTTAATAAGTGTTTGTTAATTGATTGATGAATTGATGGTTCACTTCTAGGTTTCTACACATATGAGAAAAATGGTTCCCAGTTCCTACACAAGCACTAAAGATACCAGTGCATCTTGGTTAGAGGACAGCCTTTATTTCATCTCATAGACATAGATAGAGGATAGAATGCCTGATAGAGGCATTTCAGTACCCTGAGCCAAAGAACTTTGGGAATAGCAATGCTTCCAGCCCAGGACTAGTAGCCATTCACTTAAGAAAATGCAGCCTGGGCAGCTCCTGCAGGTGATAACTACAGTCACAACTGTTGAAGACCCAAGAAGACAACTTTTTGTCACCAGAGTTCTTGCTTGGCATTGACTTGTGTTTCAACATGATAAACTGACCTGATTTCATCAGAGGAAATGACATTAAATGCTATCAGCTTTGGTGCTTCACCCTAGACCACAGGACTTTTCCATCTGACTTGCAGCTGAACCCTTCCCAGTCAGAATTGGAGCTCCCTGAGGGCAGAAACTGTTTTCTTTTGTATGCCAAGTTCTTGGTACAGTGGTTTGAGCCTTGTAGGTGTTTAATGAATTCTTCATTCATTCATTGACAGAATTTAGAACATGGAGCCTCTGAACCATTATTACAGTCTACCTTCCCCTTCAATGAGTCCCTTTACACCAGGATTTTTTTGGGGGATCCCGAAGATGCGACACCCCCTTTGATACATATACAGGGGATAGGTGCCTTATTGTAAAGAGAAATCTTATCTTTAAAGATTTGAGTAGGTTAGTACGCTCCCCAATGCTGCTTCTGTTGCTGCTGTGTGGGTGGGGGGTTTGACCTTGTTAGGCACCCTCCTGCCTGCTGTTGGAGGTGATGGGGGACATTGCTGGAGAATGGAGGGCTGCATTTGTGAAGAATGAATGTGTACACACTGGAGACTCTGATGAATGGTAGGTAGCCAGGCCCTCCTGGGGCTGCTGAGTTTCTCTGGGGAATAAGCATTTATATAACACCTACTATGTGTCAGGTGCTTTACAATTATTATCTCATTTGATCCTTGAAATAAACCTGGGAGGTAGGTGCTATTATCATCCACATTTTTCAATAGAGGTAACTGAGGCAAAATGACTTGACCAGAGTCACACAACTAGTGAATGTCAGAGGTTGGATTTGAATTCAGGTCTTCCTGACTCTCAGCCTAGTGCGCTATACCTAGCTGCCCCTGGCTATTCATTTTAAGCTGGGAAGTCCGTGTGTGTGTGTGTGTGTGTGTGTGTGTGTGTGTGTGTCTGCGTCTGCGTGTGTGTGCTCTCGCGTGCTCCCACTACCATCCCACCCCTGGCCAGTTACCCCTCATTTGTAATCCCCTCTCTCCTCCAGGCTTGTGGCTTATTTATGATTTTCCTTTTCTGCCCTTTTCTTTTCACATACAAATGCTCAGTTATTAATGGACTCTGACAGTTCTGTCATATGTTTCTGGATAAATATATTGCTATAATTAACTTAGAGTTACAATTTGATTTGAAAGACGCTGGATTCCCCCAAGCTGCTGGAGAGTGGCTGGATTGTCCCTGGGAGCTTAGCTTGGTGGCCGGGCCTCTGAGTGGACAAGTGGACAAACCTTCGGCTAGAAAGGCATGGAGAGGTGGTGGCTTCTGGGTGGAGGGAGGTGAGGGGAGGAGTGCAGCTTTCCAGACCCAAAGGGGGGGGGCTGGGGTCTGCTGCCGGAGGCTGCCTGCTACCTGTGACCACAGACCCTGCCTCTGGGAGGACCTGTCTCCAGCCGGCGTCTCCTGTGGGGCAGCCAGAGCCTGGGCTCATGAAACCCTCTATGAGCTGCCCCCATAGGGCCTGACTTTGGCACTGTGGGTTCTAGCATCTCTTGTTCTGATTGCTCTTCTGGCCTTTTGCTCGTTTCAGGTATATTTACTCACACTGTGCTGGTCAGAGCTTGTTCCCAGCTCCACAGGGGCTGAGGAAAGAGATTGGGAAGACAATCACCAGGGCCTCATGAGTTAGTTTAATTGGGGAGAGAAAACAAAAACCCTCAGTTGGAATCAACTTGAGCCCAACCAGGGTCATCAAATAAATTAACATGTGAAGCACTTTGTGTAACCTAATGTGCTGTATTAATGCTATATTGATATAAATGCAGGCTGTTCTCTGGATGACAGGCATGGAGTCCATTCTCCTCTGGTAGACTGGACTTGTGTTTGTCCTTCATTTTCGAAGAGGACCAGGGCATCGAGGAGGTGATGATATGACTTACAGTTGACTGATTTGAGGGAGGGAGAGATGTGTAAGGTCACCAGACTCACTTTCTCCTCCAGAGCCGTCTGGGTCTAGTGGCCAGATGTTCATTAGGACAGCTGGAGATGGCCCGAGATGTAATGGGAGACCCTGGCCCTTCTAGGTTAAGGTCTTTTCAGGTTCTCACTTTGAGTGAGGCAATACACGTTCAGTGAATAGGCCTCTTTAAGAAGAGAGTCAAGAGATGGGCCCTTTAATTAGAGAAAAAGAAAAAAAAATCAAGCTGGGAGGGGAAGACCCTCAGGTTTCCTGTTACAAAGAGAAGCAGTTGCCATTGACTTTCACTCTAAGCCAGGATGGCCCAAAATACAGTCATTAAGCAGAGTTTGGGCAGCGACCTATTGTGATCTACTCTATGAGCTTCAGAGTGAACTGGATTTAAGTTGAGAGAGAGACAGAGAGACAGAGAGAGAGAGACAAGAGAGAGAGAGAGAGAGAGAGAGAGAGAGAGAGAGAGAGAGAGAGAGAGAGAGAAAGAGAGAGAGACAGAGAGAGAGAGAGAGACACAGAGAGAGAGACAGAGAGAGACAGAGAGAGAGAGAGAGACAGAGAGAGAGAGGGAGACACAGAGAGAGACAGACAGACAGAGAGAGAGAGAGAGAGAGAGAGAGAGAGAGAGAGAGATTGAGGAGAAAGAGAAAGAGAGAGAAAGAGGAGAGGAGAGGAGAGAAAGAAAGAGAAATGTAGTCAGTAAACCCAAAGTTAAGTGGGCAGTTTGTGGCCATCAAAATTTATGCTCCTTTGGAGAGAAGGAGATGGAGAGGATGAGGGCAGTTACCCAGCTTGGCCCAGTCTCATCTGATCTTGGAATCTAAGCAGGGTCGGGCTTGGCTAGTACTTGGGTGGGAATACTGGGTGCTGTAGGCTGGACCAAGTCCAAGAGGCACCACACTTTTATTGTGGAGCATTGTGGAAAGAAGGATTCGCCAGCCAGTTTATCCACCACTAGGTGGTGCAATGGATAGAATGTTGCACCTAGAGTAGGGAAGACCTGAGTTCAAATGATGCCTCAGGTACTCATAACCTTATGAAGTATTAATTTATAACCTCGCCCAACCTCAGTTTCCTCTAAAATGGGAATAATACATAATAGTACCTATCTCCCAGGGTTGTTGTTGGCTTTAAATGAGATAACATATGTAAAGCTTTTGGCAAACTTTAAAGCTTTATAGTCAATCAGTTAATAAATACGTATTTTTAATTATAAAATTAAATATAAATATTTATATTTAAATTAAATAATAAATATTTATTAAGTGTCTACCACATGCCAAGCCCTACGCTAAACACTGAGGATACAAAGATATGCCTCTATTTTTATCCCTGTCTCTATCATTTATATTTATGTTGTTGCATTGTTTCAGTCGTGTCTTACTCTTTGTAACCCCACGTGGGGTTTTCTTGGCAGAGTTACTGGAGGGGTTTGAAATTTCCTTCTCCAGCTGATTTTACAGATGAGAAAACTGGGGCAAACAGGGTTAAGTGACTTACCCAGGATCACACAGCTAGTAAGTATCTGAGGCTGGATTTGAACTCAAGAAGATGAGTCTTCCTAATTCCACTTAGAACAAGCCTTTGTTACCACTGGCCCAATCTACTGCAAGTAGAGTCCTTTGTTGTTGTTGTTGAGTCTGACTCTTTGTGACCCCATACTAGAATTGTTTGCCATTTCCTTCTCCAGCTCATTTTACAGGAGAGAAAACTGAGGCAAACAGGGTGAAGTGACTTGCCCAGGGTCACACAGCTAGTAAGTTCCTGTGGCTGGATTTGAACTCAGGAAGATCCTAACTCTAAGCCCAGCACTCTATGCACTATGGAGCTTCCTAGCTGCCCCCATCTAATTCATATCTATATGTATCCATATATCATCTCTTTCTGTCTTTATCATCAGTTTCTGTATTTCTATGTTTATGTTATCTCTATCTCTACATTTATCTATAGAAATACTATTATCATCATATTAATTATTTTTATATTTATACTGTATCTACTTACATATATCCTGGTAGAATTTAAACTCCTTGCAAGTAAAGTCTGTTTTATTAATTTCCATTATATATTCATTGCCTGGAACATAGTAGGTGCTTAATAAATGCTTGTTGTCTGATTAAATATAAAGAAGAGGCCTTTGACAATTAGAACCATCCCCCAGAGTGGAGTGAGGCTGCTTCAGAAGGTAGGGGTGACTCCTTGCTGGAGGCCTTCAGGAAAAAGACTTGCTAGGACCATATGTTGGTGTCCTGTAAGAGATATATTTGTTCAGGTCTGGGCTGGGCTGGATGACCTCCTTGGTCCTTCCAGCTATGAGATTTTTTGAGTCAGCACTTAGTTATGGAACCCTAGAGCATAGCTTATGGTGAGTTAATAAAAATCTTAATTCTTCACCTTTTGTCCAAGCTTTTCCACTTGATAAACTACTTAAAATTTTTTCCATTTAAGCAAACTGCTTCTCCATCTCTGTGGTGCCGGGAGGATGGTGGATGAGCCTTCAGCAATGGCCTGTGCCTGGGGACGCCTGATCGAGAGTTACCTCAGCTTGTCGAATAGGGCCTTGTGCCAGCTGCTTTCTATGTCCCATCGTTCCAGGTTTAATTTTGCTTTATTTCATCGTTGGGGAAATCAAGCACAGAATTACATTTTGGAATAAAACCGGAGGGGAGGTTAGGCAGGGCACTCTTCCCATTTGGCCCTTTTTTGGGTGAATATCAGGACAAGAAAAATGAATAAAGCATCTGACTCCATAAAGGAGCCCCCAGCAGGGATTCTAATCCTGGGCATCACAGACCTCCATGTCAGCAAGTCCATGAACTTGAGTGGGAAAAAATGACACCATTATATTCACTGACCTCTAATTGAACTTTAGAATTTCCTTTAATCATTTAGGAGCCTTATACTGAGAAGGGGTCCATGAGCTTCACCAGACTGCCAACAGAGGCCCATAACCCAAACAAGCTTAAGTAGCCTCAGCTTAAGTGATAGTCCCTTTCTCCACCATCATTTTTTATTTATTATGTTTCTTTTTTAATATCTTGTATTTATCTGTACCACCTCCCCCCCAACCTCTATCCCCAGTAGAATATAAACCTCTTAAGGATGGGGATTGTATCACTTTTGAATTTGTGAACTTAAGGCCTTCCCCCAAGCTTGGTATGTAGAAAGTACTTAATAAATGCTTGTTGATTGATTGGCAGCTAAAAGGAAATACTAGCCAGGTTTTTTGCTTTTGTTAACTTTTCCATAGGGTCAAAGGATTCAGAATTGGATGGAACCTTAGAAATCACCTCGTCCAACCTAATAATTTCTTTTTTTTTAAATGAAAATAAGCTTTATTACATCAAGTAATAAATATATACAAAGATGCACGTAACAGTTTTAGTCATTTATCCAGATTTTTAAAAATCATTCTATGGCAAACTCAAGACCTGAAATCTACAGTCTTTGGCTGAAAAGTAACTATTTGGGTTTTTAATTTTTTAGTAGGCTGATCACTCCTTTGTTTTTTTAATTCATGCATTTTAAATTGACTTCAAAGCATGAACAATCATGCAAATGCTCACACACCAAAAACAAAACCAAAAAACCAAACCCATGTTATTTTTTAAATCAGGGTTTCTATCACGTGGTCCTAACTAGTTGATACCCAATTGCCAGTCAGCATTGACTCATGAAAAAATCCTTAAGAGTTATTGGAGATTTTGGAAAAGGTGTAAAAGAATGACAATGTGGGTGGTTTTAAGTGTACTCAGAGAAATGGACTGGGGCAGGTTAGCAGGGCAAGAAACTAGAGTTGGCAGCAACATAAGCGGAACTTTCTACATGCAGTTTCTGGACTCGATGCTTAAAAAAAAAGTGACCTAGGTTGTTCCTAACTACTTATAATGCAAATCTTAACTGCAAAATGGCCTTTTCTTCTGTTCAGACTGTGGAGAACCCAAACTTTTAGACCATTCAAAATAAGGGAATCATATGAATGTTTTGAAAGTCACCAGAGGAATAAGCGTTACTCTTTCTTCTTCACAAAGAAATGGAAATCTTTGGAAGTGAAGGGGGAGGCTAGGATCTTGCATTTTGTCCAGTCTCTGCCAGGCATTCCCGGACTAATCCTCGAGCATGAATGATGCCTCACTTTAGCCTCTCCATGGCGCTTTTGCTCCCTGCATACGTGGGTCTGATTTCTTTGCCCAGCTCCTCGATGATGGCTAGGAGTTCTGCATATTTGTTTTGGGGCACCTGGCTGCTGCCTGTATCCTGGGGTGTAGCCTAGAGATGGGGGTCCATAGTCATTGATCAACTGCCAGCACTGGGTGGAGGCCGCCATGCTGGCAGAAGGAGAATGAACACTCCCAGACGGGTTCAGGGAGGTGCCCGGCATGTGGGCGTTCAAGTTGGGCTTGTAAGACATGCCCGGCGCAACGATCGGCGCGGGCAGCCCGCAGGTCCCGCGATGCAGCAGAGCGCCTCAGCGCCCTGGCTCCCCAGCCCACTTTTTGTTTACGGCTCCGCCCCAACCTAATAATTTCTAAGAGGTTTTTGTATCCTCATAACTATGTCAGCAGTCAAGATAACAAGCATTTCTTAAATACCTACTATGTGCCAGACTAATGTTACAACAAAATATAGTCCTTGTTCTTAAGGAGCTCATAATTTAATGATCGTGTCATGATTGAAATTTAACAAAAAGGTAAACTGAGGTGTGTTTCTACCAAGCAAGATAACATTTATTAGCAGGGGCATGTTGCCTGTCAATAAATGGGTCAATAGTTTGTCTCCATTTATGCCAAAGACCCAGAGTAGACAGCTCCATTTTTATAGGTTTTGGGAAATATAGAGCAAAGACAGAACAGGGTAGATGACATCATAGAACTGGGGACAATATGTTTGGTTGCAAAGCTGAGGTGTCGGGAAAAACATTATTTGACTGGAAGTTTGGTAAAGGGGGCTAGCAATTCCCCAGTGCCTTTCTCTCTCCTGAGACTAAGAAGTGCTCATTAAAAAATTTAAAAAAAAAAATTTTTGGAGGGGGGAAGGTAGGGCAATCGGGGTTAAGTGACTTGCCCAAGGTCACACATCGAATAAGTGTTAAGTATCTGAGTCTGGATTTGAACTCGGGTCCTCCTGACTCCAGGGCCAGTGCTCTATTCACTGCATCACCTAGCCACCCCAAGAAGTGCTCATTTTTTGAGTCCAGGTGCAAGGTAGCAAATCAGACATCCTTGAAGAGTAGCTTGGTGGTCTAAAGATATTACTGAATGACTCCCTTGGGTTCACATTCATCCCCCAAGGTCAGTGAAATTTCTTGAGGCAAGAATAGATTCGCAATTAGCAGAAGGGCTGGATTTTTAAACTTAACCCATTACAGACCAGCTGAATTTCTGAACTAAGCTGAGACAAAGAACCATGACTTAAGTAGTTATAAGACAAAATCAATTACTTGTAAATAAGATCAATAAGAAAATGATACAGGATTGTTAGGGGCGGGGATAGGCTTTGCTTTTACTGTGCTAATTTCCATATGAGGGCGTGGTTTAATGTATATAAGATGCTGTACGAGGAAGCATCTCTCTCTCGGGATGTGACCAGCCGTGAATAAACAACCCCTGAAACCTCGGGTGCTCTGTCTGGGTTAATTCCTCTTCGGAGGCCGGTGACGACCGAAGGCTCGCCATGGGGATAGGTGAGTAGAGAGGACGGGGATATAATAGTTACAGATCAACCTGCCGCCGGTGCCGTAGATAAGGCCCCCGGCAAGTGGCGCCTGAACAGGGATTGAGATCTGTAGGGACCGTCTGAGTCCGCTGGACGGACTCCCCCCAGACAGCCTCATCTCATAAGAAGGACGAGATGGGAGGATTGAATAGCATACCTAAATTTCGACCCGAGGAGAAAGGGGTTGTAGCCGCCCAGCTGTATAAGCTGTGCGCTAAGAGGGGGTATAAAATCCCCCTAAAAACCTGCCGAGCATTCATAGAAGGGTCGGGTGAAGAGGAGGAAAGTCACGGTGTGGGGCCACAAGAGGAGGATGAAGGGGAGGATTGGGGGGAGGATGAGGGCCCCCCTCCCGTGTACCCCTGGGAAGAGTTAAGGAGGGCTAGAGGGGAAAGCCGCGAAAAAGATGGCGGAGACACGACACTTCCGCATTCTTCATGGGACACAGACCGGAAGGATAGTGGGTGTGACGCAGCTCAGATGCCGAGCGGGCCTAGACAGGAAAAGACAGGAGGATGGGGAGGGGCCTCTTCTAGACACCCGGAGGCCTGGGGCGGAGTTTCCCCGAGTTGCCCAGAAGCTTGGCTAGCCGCCCCAACGGCCGTGGCTGAGCCTCCCCCATGCAGATTGGCAGCATTCAGGGACGGGGGGAGAGGACCCAGACCAGGGGCAACAGGTCTGGTCGCAGCCAGTGCCATCCGAGCCTTTGAGCAGGGGGAGACAGTAGACTGGGATGACTGGGGGATATATCCGCTGCTTGCTGATCCCCTCACGGGACAGCGGCAGTACGCCCCAGTGCCATTTAAGATGTTGAAGGAGCTGAAGGAAGCCATGTCCAAGTACGGCGCCAGCTCCCCTTATGTAAAAAGATTGCTGAAAAACATAATAGCCACCAATCCTTGGACTCCGTCAGACTTTGACGAAGTCTGTTCTGCTTGTTTTGACCCCGCCGGCTATATGGCTTTCAAAGCCCAGGCTCGCCGAGAGGCCTTACAGTTCGCAAGAACTAAAGGATACGGCCCAGTTGAGCAGGTGGTGGATCTCCTGTGCGGCACGGGGATAAATGCTGACCCAAGAGTGCAGGCACAGTACGGCCAGGTAGAACTGGAAGCAGTAGAGGAAGTGCACCTGAGAGCATGGGATAAGGTGGGAACTATGAAAGGAGGGAAGGCTCCGGCTAAGCTAATTGGGCTCAAACAGCGAGCCAATCAAGACCCATTAAGTTTCGTTAATGAAGTTAAGGAGACTGTGACACGCGTTATGGGTGATGTGCCTGGCTCTGACCTACTCACAAAACAAATTGTGAGGGAGGGACTCCGACCTCGCTCCGCTGCCGCTATAGAAGCAGGGAAACGGCCGGAGGGGGGGCCCAGCCGCGAGGCACCCCCATGGTCCATCAGTGGCAAACATAATGATTTTCAAAGGTTGGTGGGAGCAATTCAGTGGATTCGCTCGGCAATCCCTATACCACAGTCACTTATGCAGCCATTATATGAGATTCTAAAAGGGGCGTCACAGTTGACCTCCCCTAGGACATGGACCCCCAAGGCAGAACAGGCATTGGAACAGATTTTGCAAAAAGCCTCTGTTTTGAGTTGCCAAGCCCCACATGAACCTATATATTTTCAAATATTAAGAGATACAGGGCGATTTTGGGGATGCCTCTTTCAAAGACATGGATGTTTAGAATGGTTATATCCAAAAATTCCAAAAAAGATTATACAAGATAAATGGGAGACCCTAGCTTGGTTTTGTTTGCAAGCCTCTGAGCGCTGTCAACGCGCATTTGGGCTCAAACCTTTTCTTAATTTAGATCTATCAGGAGAGCTCAGTCATACACTTGCAGAAAATTCCCTGCTGTGGGCCACGGTGTTGACTAGTATGAATATTGCGAAAGTCACACCTCCCCCAGTGGTCCGGATGTATAGTGAATTCATTCTCAAACGCCACACGCCTGTAGTGGTATCCGATCCAGTGGCCGGACCAAATATATTTACAGATGCCACTAAGAATGGCCGTGCTGTAGTTCACAACCCGTCACAACCAGCCACATGGGTATTTGATACCCCATATACCTCCACCCAGAAGAATGAGTTATTTGCCATTATTAAAGCTGTAGAGTTGTTTGATACTATACCCATAAATTTAATTACAGATAGTATGTATTGTGCACTATTGCTTCCCCGCTTGGAACATGCCTATGTGTCTCCAGGATCCACCATAGCCGATCTTTTATTACAACTTCAACATAGAATAAAGGGTAGGAGACATTCCATTTATGTCCTACATGTGCGGTCCCATATATGTATCTCGGGACCTATTTTTCAAGGCAATGATGAAGCCGATAGTGCCCTATATATAGCCCACCAAGATCCTGATCCGGCCCGGCAGGCACACGGTAAGTATCATATTTCAGCTAGATCCCTCAGACGCCTCTATGGCATTCCTAAGATAGAAGCATGCTCCATTGTACGCTCATGCACCGCTTGCGCACCCTTCCGGCCGCGCCCCCAGCCAGAGGGCATCAATCCCAGGGGCGACTTGCCTAATGCCCTCTGGCAAATGGATGTCACACATTTAGGACAGAAACATATACATGTATCAGTAGATACCTTTTCTTCCTTTACCTTTGCCACGTTGCAACCCAGCGAGACTGTAAGACATGTAATATCACATTTATACACTCAAATGGCCACCTTAGGTGTGCCAGAAGCCCTAAAGACTGATAATGGGCCGGCATATACCTCTAGGGCCTTTACAGAATTCTGCCTAGAATTTTCTATCAATCATACTACGGGTATCCCCTATAACCCCACAGGCCAAGCCATGGTGGAGCGAGCAAATTGCAACCTGAAAACAACCCTCTATAAACAAAAAGCGGGAGTATGCAGGGGAATAGCCCAAAAGGAATTGGCACAAGCCGTTTTTACCATGAACTTTCTCCAATTTAGAGATGATGGCACCTCGGCCGCACAGAGATTTTTTGGAAAAACTGCGACCAAACACATAGAGTTGCCACCCCCCCCAAGGGCCCTACCAGGAACTAAGATAATGTGGAGGGATGAAGAAGGAAAGTGGCATGGGCCGGTCACAGTGGTTGCAAGGAGACCAGGCCATTTATCCTTTTATCCAAATGAGAATTCTAGTCTCCCCGAAAAATGGATACCTGTACATAGAGCTAGAGATCTTGAATGAACCCAACCCGATTATCGGGATGAGGAGTTCCCTCTCTTTTCCTTTGCAGGGACATGGCCCACCATCCTGGGAATCCTGATGTGGAACGGCGATAGAACACCCCACCCCCGGACTCGCGACGCCTCGATGGGGGCCTCTTGGGGCGGGTTGGGTGCCTCTCTGGGTCTCCTCTTATTACTTATTGGGCTTTTATTTTGGTGCATATGCCGTGCATCCACCCGGCATAAGGGCTATATGTCACTTACCCAACAAGCCATCTTTGCTATAAGAGAAGGACAAGATCCTTCAGTTTGGCTCGCCGCCATGGAAGACATGTAACACCTTGGGGTAAGACGGGGCAAGCCCCACGACGGGCAACTTCTCCCACCCAGCCACCTAAGACAGGGCCCGAAGGTGTTGGGTCCCTAGGACGGGTAAGGTTTCAGGGATTGAGGAGACGACCCAAGCCAGGGCACCCCGCTCCCAGCGAAGCCATAAGCTTAGATGATGCGTAATGTTTAGCAAGGCTGCACCGGGCGCCACAGCCCTGATAAAACAAAAAGGGGGAGATGTTGGGGGCGGGGATAGGCTTTGCTTTTACTGTGCTAATTTCCATATGAGGGCGTGGTTTAATGTATATAAGATGCTGTACGAGGAAGCATCTCTCTCTCGGGATGTGACCAGCCGTGAATAAACAACCCCTGAAACCTCGGGTGCTCTGTCTGGGTTAATTCCTCTTCGGAGGCCGGTGACGACCGAAGGCTCGCCATGGGGATAGGTGAGTAGAGAGGACGGGGATATAATAGTTACAGATCAACCTGCCGCCGGTGCCGTAGATAAAGCCCCTGGCACAGGATCAATTCAATCTTCACAGTGTAGACAACTTTTATAAAACTATGTACCAGCAAGCTATAGACAGGATGAATCAGAGATATCCTTAGAGAGAAGGCTCTGTCTTTAAGGAGGGAGCTGGAAAGATTAGTAATTGCTTGCTAATTTTTTGATTGGTTTTAAAGGCCATATAGGTAGCACCAGAGAAAGGATTCAAACCCATACCAAATCCATGATGTTCAATGAATGACTCCTCTCTCAAGGGCTTTCCTTACCTTAAATAAGGACTGATTAAAGAAAGTGTCATTGGGATCTGAAAACTTCCTGTTTTCTTTCTTTTTTTTCAAGGTTTAAAAAATTATATTGTGCCCAACAGTTTCAACAATCCCATTAATAAGCAATTGCAGTAATTTAAGAATGAAATTAAATATAAATTTTTTCTTTAAATTTCTGTGGATTCTTTTTTTTTCTTTCTTTTTTGTAGTATTAATAATAGTATTTATATATATTTGAAACGTTTAATTTTAAAACCTCGAATTTCAGATCCATTCCCTTCCTCCCTTGTCACCCATTCCCTCTGGGAAGATAAGTAATTCAGTATGTGTTGTACATGTATAGCTATGCAAAACAATACCATAGTAGATATATTGTAAAAGACTGCTTATATTTCCCTCCCACTCATCCCACCCCCACCTGGTCCATTCCCTACTTTGATCCTGTCCCTCTTTGATAGTGGGTACTTCCAACCTCCCCTCCCCCCAGAATGCCCTCCCCTCCATCATCCCCCCTCTCATCCCCCTTCCCCCTACTCTGCTGAAGGGTGAGATATCCCATTTAGTATGTATGTCATTCTCTCCCTGAGCCAAATTCAATGAGAATATGGTTTTGCCTTTTTGCCTTCCTGTTCTACCCTCTCCCAGCCACTTCCCCTTGCTTCTACATGAGATAGTTTACCCTACCCTGTCTCTCCCCATCTCCTCTTGCCACTTTCCTCTCACCTCATAATTTCACTCCTTAAATATCATCTCTTCCCAACAAATTCAACCTATGCCCTCTATCCATGTATAACTGTAAACATATATACACACATTCACATATGTATTCATATGCCCATATACCCTTCTTCCATTATTTTCATACTGAGAAAGGTTTCATCAGTTACAGTTATTTCTTTTCCATGTAGGAATGTAAATAGGTCAACTTTGATTAGTTCCTTTTGATTTCTTTTCCCTGATTACCTTCTCAGGCATCTCTTGCTTCTTGTGTCTGGATGTCAAATTTTCTATTCAACTCTGGTTTTTTCCTCAAGAATGCTTGAAAGTCCTCTATTCCACTGAATGACCATATTTCCCGCTGAAACAAAATACTCAGTTTTGCTGGGTAGGTGACCATTGGCTTCAATCCCAGCTCTTTTGCCCTCTGGAATATCATATTCCACACCCTTTGATCCCTCAGTGTAGAAGCTGCCAGGTCCTGGGCTATTCTGATTGTGTTTCCACAATATTGAAATTGTTTCTTCCTGGCTGCTTGGAGTATTTTCTCCTTGATCTGGGGATTCTGGAACCTGGCTATAATATTCCTGGGAGTTTTCTTTTTGGGATCTTTTTCAGGAGGTGATTGGTGGATTCTTTCAACCTCTATTTTGCCCTCTGGGTCTAAAACATCAGGGCAATTTTCCTTGAGAATTTCTTGAAGGGTGATTTCTAGGTTCTTTCTTTGATCATGGCTTTCAGGTAGTCCAATAATTTTTAAATTGTCTCTCCTGGATCTATTTTCCAGGTCAGTGGTTTTTCCCATGAGATATTTCACATTGCCTTCTATGCTTTCATTTGTTTGGATCTGCTTAACAGCATCTTGATTTCTCATAAAGTCATTAGCTTCCATTTGCTCCAGTCTAACTCTGAAGGAATGAATCTCCTCAGTGAACTTTTGAGATTCTTTTTCCATCTGGCAAATTCGACTTTTTAAGGCATTCTTCTCCTCATTGCCCTTTTGGGCCTCCTTTGCCATTTGAGTTAGTCTATTTTTTAAGGTGTTGTTTTCCTCAGTCAGGCTGCTGACCCTCATTTCATACTTTTCCTGCATCCTTCTCATTTCTCTTCCCAATTTTTCCTCCACTTCTCTTATTTGATTTTTAAAGTCCTTCTTAAGGTCCTCTATGGCCTGTAACCCGCTCATATTTTCCTTTGGGGCTTTTGGAGCAGGATTTCTGACCTCACAGTCCTCCTCCTGTTCCATGCTTCCATCCTCTTTGCCCCCCAAATAGGAATCTAATGTTGCATTTTTCTGTTTATTTTGTTACCTTTGCCTAGGCATGTTGCCACTTAATTACTTGACTTTTGGGCTTTTTGCCACAGTAAGACTCTGCCACCAGAAAGGGGAGCTTCCATCCCGAATGTTGGGGTCTTCACAACTTCTGGTTCTGGCAAGTTGGATGCCCACCCCAGACCTACTGCCCAGATCACAATCCAGATCCAAGCAGGTTAAAGCAAGAGTGATTAACCTCCAATACTGATTGCTGGATCTCCCTACAGTTCACAGGCCAGGGGCTGGAGCTGCCACTGAAACTGCAAAATGGTGTGTCTCCTGAGTGGCTTCTAGCCCCCAGTGGAGGAAGCTGATGCAGTCCCCAAATACTGGTACCAAAGTCCATAGGGCACTAACCTCTCACTTTGTCCTAGGCATGTCTGTGTTGATAATTCTGGAATCGCCACAGCTGCTGGTGTTCTGGGGTCCCTCCAGCTGGCTGCTGGCCTGGCCGCCCTAGGGCTAAAACCTAGGCTCACATGGGCCCAGGCTCAGCTCCCAGAGCGCTGCGCTGGCCACTCCCTGCAGGGCTGATGGGCTGTCCTCAGTGGGAGGTTAGCTTCTCTGTGTCGTTCTGTGAGTGCTGGAGCCCCAGAAGTTGTTTGGAGTCCCCTTTTACATGGTTTGGAGGTGATCTGGGGGAGAGCACCTCGGACATGCTGTTTCTACTCTGCCATCTTCAACTTCCTGTTTTCTTGACATGGAGAGATATAACTTTGTCCTCCTCCTATCTGAAGGGTTGAAATAAAATTGTATTGGTAGGAAGGGAGACTGATGGGAGGTACATATTGTGGAAAGAACTCTCTCTGGGAATGTGAGGATGAAATCCTGCCTCTGAGTCTTGCTACCTGTGTGATGTTATGAGTTACTTAGCCTTCCCAGGTCTCAATTTCCTCATCTGTAAAATGGGGGCACTAGACTGGTTGTTCTGAGGTCTCTCTGGATTTATGAATATATATGATCTAGTGACCCACAGGAGGATGATGAAGCTGCTTTCATCTCTAGCCATAGAATCTGAGCTGGAAGGTCCATGGATTCAAACCCCTTCATTTTATAGATGAGGAAAATGAAGCTTGGTAAAGATATGAAATGACTTATCTAAGGCCACAATAGGCAAGAAGTAACAGAGACAAGATTTGAACCCTGGCCCTCTGACTACAATTCCAGCACTCTCTTCACAGTACCAAGTCGCTCTCCAGGCCAGCTGTTCCAAACTGTAGATGAACAAGGATTCTCTCTATAAGATACCTGAGAAGTCATCAATCAGCCTGGGCTTAAAGACCCCAGATGAAGGGGAAATTCCTCAGGCTACTTATGGAACAGCTCTAATTGTAAGGAAGATTTTTTCCTTCTTATATAAAACCTACAATTGCTTGTTTGGACTTTCTACTTCTGTCTTCTGGAGCAAAGCAAAAAAAAAAAATAGCACTGATTCATCTTCCTCAAGATGGACCCTTAAATACTTGGAAGTAGATGGAGGGCATGGATTCTAAGCATTCCTCAGAATTCACAATAGGGGGAACCAAAGTGCTGTGGAGATACAATATTTATCCTGGAAGTTTGATCTGTGTTGACAGGAAATCTTGAGGTTCTCAAGTCCAAAATGTTCTTTTCTTCCTTCCTAATGGCAGGTTTTTTTCCTGTAAATAATGTGGATCATTGCCCAATTCGTCCCACCCCAGGCTCCTTTCATTTGCTTTCTCTCTGCTTTTCTCCCTTCTCCTAAGGCTTGTTTCTACATGTTTGAAAGAGCAGAGGGAGATGGGGAGACACCATGTCTTACTTCTTCCTATTACCAATTAGTTTCATTTGTCAATCCCTCCCTCCATTCATCTATCTATCCATCTATTATTATCTACACCTATCTAAATAATCTATCTATCATCTATCTATCTATCTATCTATCTATCTATCTATCTATCTATCTATCTATCTATCTATCTATCTATCTATCTATCCATCTGTCTGTCTGTATATATGTCTACATATCTATCTACCTACTTATACATCTATCTATCTATCTATCTATCTATCTATCTATCTATCTATCTATCTATTATAAGAATGGTGAAGAATTTTGAATTCCTACTATATGAAGATCAGTTAATGGACCTGGGAATATTTGCCTGGCTAAGAGAAGACTGAAGTTGTACACAAGAGTCACTTTCAAGTATTCATGGGGCTGCCACCTGGAATAAATATTAGGTTTATTTAATTTGGCTTGGAGAGGTGTGTGTGTGTGTGTGTGTGTGTGTGTGTGTGTGTGTGTGTGTGTGTGTTTAATAAGAACAATGGACTGAAGTTGCAATGGTCTTGATGGAAGGGAAAAATCTTGACAGTGAGATCTTCCCCAAAGTGGAATGTAATGTCTCTAGCTCCAGAGGCGATGGGTTCCCCCTCCCCGGAGGTCTTAAAGCAGAGGTTGGTTGACCTTTTAATAGGGATGGTGTAGAAGGGTTTGGATTAGATAGCCCCTGAGGATTCTAACTCTAAGATTCTGGGATTCGGTGTTCATCAACTCTCTGCTAGTTGTCCAGGACTAGGTTTTGTGTTGAAGGAACTGGAGTAGAAATATATGATGTGGTCCTGGCTCCCAGTTCACATCTGATCAAGCTTCACCCAATACTTGCCAATTGACTGACTGGTCACATGGAAGTGTCCCATCTCCTCCCTTCCCATTTTTTTAGCTGAGTCTGCTCACTCGATGAATCTGAGTTATGTAGGTCCAAGTTAGTGGACCATGTTATCAGTGATCTCTTAAATGCCAAATCTGATGTCCTTTTCTCTTATCCTTTTGACTTCTCTGAAATATGTGACACTGTGGACTCTCTCCTCCTCCTTGAAGAGATGCCCTCTCATCCCTGGATTTTCCCGATAGGCTCCTGATGGTCCTTATACCTGCCCGACCTCTTCTTCTTGTCTATTTTGCTGCATTATGATCACTGTCTTACTTTTTCTTTACTTTTGCTTCCCCCAAATCTCTACTGCAGTGGCAGCTCTTTCAGGAAGTGTCTCATGATTTCCCAAGTTGTTAGCATCCTCCCTCTAGAAATCACATCTTTTGTAATTTACTTTTCTATGTATGTACTATTCCCTGTCCCTTCCCCATCCCAGCAGAATGTAGGATCATTGAGGGTTGGGGCTGTTTGATTTTTGTCTATATCTTTCTGGTACCTACCACAGTGCCCTGTGCATATTAAATATTTACCAAATATTTATTAAATTGAACAGAATTGAACCAGTTGGTTCTAGAAGCTTTGGTTGATAGGCCAGGAATCATCTCCCTAAAGGGCTCCAGTGTTCAGTTACATTTCTGCCTTTACCTGTCCATTTCTCAGGATCCCCTTTGGGATGCTTCTTAGCAAATTCTGGCTGGGTTTGCAGCTCTGTCTGTGGTTTGGAAAAGTGTTCCTTATCTCAATGTTCTTTTCCCTAAACAAAAAGAAATGCTAATGTTTTTCTGATGGGCTCCCAGAAGCACTAATGAAATAAACATTGGAAACCACTAATGTCCAAATTCCAAATGCATCATAACAATTTAAGGTTTCCTTTCTCTAGATGGCCCCCAGGGGAGCAGAGTGCCAACCCAACTGGCAATTACATGAGTGAATGCCGAACATCTTCTAGGGAGGTTTATTTTCTGGGATCATGAATCCTTGTTGAATCCCTTGGGCCCAAAGTGTGGACTGTCATTCATCAAGGCATTCCTGGTTACCTTGATGGGAGTGAGTGCTGGTAGAGAATGCAGAGGTGGAATGTAGGAAACCAAACAGGCTGACATACAGAGGCAGAAGGTAAAATGAGGGCAAGGAGTATTTCATTTTTGTCTTTCTCTCTTACCACTTCCAAGATTCATTTACATGGCAGCAGAAACAATACCAGATTTGGAGTCAGGGGACCTGGCTTCAAATCCTGGTTCTTCCATTTGCTAACTATATGACCATATATATATATACATGTCAGTTTCCCTATTTGTAAAATTAGGGGGTTAAACTAGATGTTTTCCATAGAACATATAATATAACATCTTATGGCATGAATGTCCCTCTTAATTCTGATGGCTTCCTTCTGTTAATCATTTACTTTTTTATTCTGTATATAGCTTGCTTTGTATGCATTTGTTTCCCTCTTATCTTCCCTATTAGACTGTAAGCTCCTTGAGGGCAGGGACTCTCTTTTACCTCTTTTTGTATCCCCCCCCCATGCCTAGCACAGTGCTTGGCACTTAGTAGGTCCTTAATGTTTACTGATTGTTTGCTTGCAGACAATGTGAAGAGATTTGGACTAATTGATGGTCTAATTTGGTTGCATGACTAGAGAGTTCAAGACCCATGCAATGCTGAGGTTGCATGATTTTATGAAGCAGAGGCAATGTATATATAACAGAAAGAGTTCAAATGCCGGTTCTATCACTTTTTACCCGTGTGATCTTGGACAAGTCACTTACCCTCCATGTCCTCAGTTTCCTCATCTGTAAACAAGAGCTATCAGACTAGAAGGCTTTGTTGATTCATGAGGCTGTGTGATGCCAAGAAGGGAGCTGAGAAGTTTTCTAGTCCCATGATCCTCATTTTACAGATGAGGAAAATGACACCCACAGAAAGTGAAGGTTCTTATAGGTTGTAAGTGTCAGAGCTGGAATCTGAACTTGGGTCCTCTGGCTTTGAATCTATATGACTTTAAATATTTTATTGATGTCTTGTTTAAGAGTACAGTGATTTCTTATTGGTTTGGAATCCCCTAGACTTTTCCGTCATGTCCCAGGAACTTCATCAGTCTTGTAAATCAACCTCATTAGTAGCCTCTGCCACTTCCCTCTAATTGGAAGCTGGAGAGCTTCTCCCAAAGCCTCCATTCATGGAGCGAGCTCTGGTCAGCCATCCCTTCATTTACTTCCCAGTTGCACTCTTCTGGTGTGCTCTGCTCCCCATCATGTCTCCATATGGATAACTTCCATCCCTTGCTGTCCTCCCTGCCCCTTGTCCATTTCCTCTTGTGTATTGTCTTCCTCTACTGAATTATGAATACCCTGAGGGCAGGGACTATCCTCCATGTTTGTATTGTCAGAGCTTAGCACAATGTATGGCATATTGTAGATGCTTAATAAATGCCCATTGGCTGGCTGACTGTATACCTCTTCTACCTTACATTAAACCCTCCCTGGTGAGAAGTCAAAGCAATTAAGCAAAACCAACTATACAGTGACCATGTCTGAGAGCATTTGCAATGTTTTTCAGCATATGGTCTCCATATATCTATAGAGAGGAGGACAATGCATTAAAGGGTTGTATCATTTATTTCCTTGGACTGAAACTAGTCATAGAAACTCATTGTTTGTCATTCAGTCAGTGCTAAGACATGGTGTTAAGTTCTAAGGATACAAAGAGAGCAAACAGTCCCTGCCTTCAAGGAGCTTACATTCTAAGGAGGGAGACAATGTGTAAATCTGTATGTACAAGATATACGCAGAATAGGTGGAAGGCAATCTGAAAGGGGAAGATACTAGCAAGTGGGAAGCCTGGGAAGGACCTTCTGCAAAAGTTGGTACCTGAGCTGAGGCTTGAAAGAAACCACAGAAGCAAGAGGTGAAGCTGAGGGGGCAGGATACCTACCTCACAACATTTTTTCCTATTTACATTATTCTAATCATTATGTATATTTCAACAAACATTTAACAAACATATTCTATGTCTAAAACGCACATAGAGAGACAGCAACAAAAACAATCCCTGCCATTAAGAGTCTTAGGTTCTGGAGTTGGGCGGGGGAGTGGGGTGGGAGGGGGGGAATAGGTGGTGTGTTCATGGATTAAGTATAGTAAGGCAGGCAATGCAGTGCAAAGAGTATTGAACCAGGGGTGGGTGCTGAGTGTGAATCCAGACTCTGTCTGTATGACCTTGGTTAAATAACTTCTCTGCGCCTCAGTTTCTTCGTCCATAAAAATGAGGGGATTGGATGAGATGACCTTTAAGGTTATTTTCAGTTACAAATCTATGATTCTATAATCCAGAAGGGGCAAAGGAGAGATGGCACAAAGTATTCTAGGTCTATTTGAAGAGTGAGTCTTGAAATTTTGTGGGGGTTGTGTGTGGGTTCAATATTGAGACTCCTGCACCTTTGCTGAATTCAAGTCAAATCTTCCAAACTGTGGGTGCAGCTCTAGGTCACCCTGATGGCAAAAGCTCATAAAACAGCAGAAGATAGGAGGAGGGACTAACAATATGAGTGGGGCATACTTTTCCCAGAAATGGAGGTTCCACCCTGTTATTAGCAGCTTGGTCCCCAAAGGGACCACTGTCTAGATTAGAGAAATTAATACAAAATATAAAATAAGACTTCATTTGAGTAGTTTTTTTAATATTGAATCCTTACCCCAAGACTGTGTTTGGAGGCATCTGTCCCCTTAAGCTTTGGGATTTCTAAGCAGCCATCAATTTCCTTTTTGATCATATTCACCCTCAAGCACAATACTTCCTGAGTGACCTCAGGTTCTACTTACTTTGGAGATGGCATGTGCCATTTGGAGATGGAAACTGTGAGCAGATGGGATGGCTTTCCTTGCCCTCTTAGGTCAGGAACAAATTTGTCTTGGAGATAACTGAGCTCCTGTTTCTCCTTCAATAAAACCCTTACTTCCTTGGCATGTTTCTCAGCATCTACAAACAGGTGTGGCAAACCTTTTTATCATATCAATTTTGGAAATCCAATGATTTCCCAAGTACTTTTGGAAGGAGGTGAATTTGTTTGCCTAGACAGTCTCCATGTTTGGACAGCTTTCCTGTTTTGCCTTGTATTATTGGGGAACTTAGGAGTTAAGCAGAATCCCTTTATGTATGAACTGAAAGGAAGCTCAGAAACAGATACCTTGGTCCAGGTGTTCTCAGCATTTTCTGTGTCCTGGACCCCTTTGGCAGGCAGTCTGGCGAAGCTTATGGACCGTTTCTCAGAATCACATTTTATAGCTAATATGTAAATGTTTTACATGATTGCACATGTATGACCTATATCAAATTGTCTACCATCTCAGGGAAGGGAGAGGGGAGGAATAGAATTTGGAACTCAAAACTTAAAAAAAATGTTAAAAATTGTTTTTACATGTAATTGGGGAGAAAAATAAAATATTAAAAAAAATTTTAGTGGTGTTTTAAAATGCACAAAAACACAGGATTACAAAGGAAGCCAATTATATTGAAATGTAGTTGTCATACACTTAAAAAACTCATAGGACCCAAGGTTAAGACCATTAGTAGTCCTATCTCAATAAAACAGCTGTCAAGTTCAAATACCTTAAGGCATCGAATGTTTTTCCCATATTCCTTCAAATTTCCTTTTTCTTTTGTGTTTTTTCAGGCTAAACATTCCCAGTTCCTTCATCTGTTTCTCATATGGCATAATCTTGAGTTCCTTTACCATCTTATGTATTCTTCCCAGGATGCTCTCGAGGTTGTGGGGGTGGGGGTGGGTATGTCAGTAGGGTGGGAGGGGGGCAAAGCAAGGAGCAAAGGGATGGAAGTGGCAGAGGTAAATTTTGATCTGAGGTCCCTTTCAACCCCAAGATTCTGTAATTTTTGAACCTCTCTGTACTCAAGATGACTGACTCAGAAGAGAGGATGAAGTGGCTGGGCATGGTTGATGGCTGATGAAAGGGCTTGGACATAGAGGTGATACATATTGGGGTGGGTTGGAGCCAGCTTAAAGTGGCTAGCCCAATTGTTAAATTTTAACTGTTTGCATTTATACCCTTGAAATCAGCTAAGCTACAAATCAAGCCTTGATTTATTGTTTTGTTGACTCTAGACTTAAGAAAATGATGGAGAAAATGTTATGCAGATTAAAAGTGAGTCTGTGTACATTCCATTCTGACTGCCTCCTGCCCCACCCCCCCAAGCTGGTTGTTAAACATTTACCAGCACACCCCTAGACATGGGAAGGAGCCTGGATAGGGGCCTGGGGAAGGAGTGCTGGCAGAGACAGTGAATTTGAAGCCAAAAGCATGGCATCCCTAATAGCGGTCTTCTGTTTGTTTTACTCCTCTTCTCCCACCCAGAGAACACAATGTTGACTAAAATACTAGCACAGTGCTATTTATTATTGATCAGGCCCCCTTTTGAAATGGCATCTGTAATTTCATTATTGCATTCTTCCCACTCTGCATAATTTCTTGGTTGCCTCAGGCTAATGCTATTGACTTGAGAGAAGAAATAAATTGGCATGTTTTTGTCAACAGTGGAAAGAAGGCATCCTATTTTTAATAGCATCATCTTTGCCAACTACCAGGGCAACTTAGGGCTCAGAAAACCATGGTAAATCTTCGAGGCTGGTCCTAATAATGATAAAGCTAACGGCATTTAAAGTGGGAGCTTGGCATAGTGGATAGAAGGCTAGCCTTGGAATGAATGAGGAGGGCCAGGGTTCAAGTCCCCACTCCAACACATGGTGATTCTGTGACCCTGGGCAAGTCACTTAACCCCCTAGGATAAACATCCCCAAATAGCTGCAGATCTGCACTGAAGTCAAAGAAATTATAGGTCAGAAAATGGCAGTCCACTTAACCCCAATCTGTAAAACTGGGATTATAATAGCACCTCCTTCCCAGGGTTGTTGTGAGGAAGGAATGAGATAATATTTATAAAATCCTTCACAAATCTTGAAGTGCCATGTAAATAATGCTTTTTAATTATGTAGCTAGTTATTATATATTTATATTAGACACATATTGTTATATATGCTTACTAATTAGAACAATCTATATTATTATATATGCATATATTGCTTTGCAACTTAGTTATATCAGATATGTGCTTATTATTAATTACAATAAACTATTATATAATTCCATGCATATATTATTAGACAGTTATCTTGTGTTACATAATTATCTTTATTGTTATATATGCTTATTAAAATTAGTGATATAATATGATATGATATATTATGCCTATATTATATATTCTATATAACATATTACTTATGTTATAAATGCCTGTTATTAGTTATTGTTACATATTATTATTTGTTCATTCATTCAGTCACTTCCAACTCTTTGTGACCCCATGTGCCATAGCATTCCAAGCCCTTCTAACCTGAAAGACTCATCTTTCAGTTATATCATTTAGCATTAAAAAAAACAAAACAAAAACAACAAACCACTGTCCATGGGGTTTTCTTGACAAAGATAGTGAAGTGGATTGCTATTTCATTCTCTAGCTTTGTGTGGGCAGAGGTTAGGTGATTTGCCCAGGATCACAGAGCTAGTAAGTGTCTGAGGTCAGATTTGAACTCTGCTCTTTCTGACTCCAGGTCCAGGGCTCTCTCTATCCATTGTGCCACCCAGTTACCTCAATATTATGTATTCGTTATATATTATTATATATGCATATATTGCTATATGTGTTTATTGTTAGTAATTAGAACAGAGAATACTGTAGTGGCTGAGTGCCTAAGGCAAGATTTAATCTCTCTCCACTCCATGCCCATCCCACTTTCACACAACACAGTGTTTCTCTGATTTGTTCTCATTGTCGAACCAAGTGGATGGAGGGATTAATGGGTTAATTTCGTAGACCTTTGCTTTGGAGAGAGGGAAGCTAGGAGCACTATGGATGGTATGGGCAGTTCAACTCTCTGAGGTGAAGGGAAGGCAGGTGAGAGGAGGGTTGGGATAAGTGCAGAATAGTAGATTAGTTCCTGAGTAAATAACTCAATATAAGTATGACTTGGGACCAATTCCAGTTCTACTTACTGGGTGTAAGAAACCTTCTTCTCTCTGGACCTCAGTTTTCTTATCTATAGAATGGAAGGTCTAGACTATCTCTGAAGTCCTTTCTAGCTCTAAATCCTGGGATGCTAAGTTTAGGGGAGGTTACTTCTTGTCCATGCTCACATTTATTTATCCTTTCATGTGACCATCGCTTAGAGGGCAAACATCTGCTCTGGAGGTCAGTGGATGGGGAATATTATGGCCTGATGGCAGTATCTGCTGACCTCTTTTATTTCATCTCATCTGGTAATTGCAGCAAAATGGGACCTAAGGAGGTTTGCCAGTGATCTCCTAGGCAGGTTTAATAAGCTTAAGCTTTAAATATTGACTACCTTGAAACCAGGGACATCTTGTCATATTAATATGTCACCTCAGCCCAAACCACCCCCTTCTGAATTTCTGGCCATTTGCCTGATGTACTACCCATTCTCTATTGATGGTCCCTGAGTTGGAAAGATGATTAAAGCAGGATGATGACTGTCATTTTCCTTGTCCATTGTCAGCAGAAAGAAAGCGAACTCCTTTTCATCCCTGGCCTCTTTGCTAAATCTCCATCTCCATTTCTCTTTACCTCCCTTGTATTGGCTAAACCCCGTTTCACTGGGGCCTCCTGGACAGTTGGCTGACTTACATGCATCAGTGCTGCACTGCCAGGACTGGGGGAGGGAGTGGGTACCAGATGGATTACCTTTGGCAACAAGAACTTCTCTGGAGGCAAGAAGAGTTGTGGAAATTGAAATATTCCCCCTAATAATTTCTTGGGTTAAGGAAAAAAAACACACTAGCTACGTGATAGATTTGATGAGTATTTCCAAACTAGGCTGGAAATCTTATGTCGGAAGGCCTGCATAATTGTAAGACATGTTTATTCTGAGGGCACACCACTACTCATCAAGCATTACTGAATGCCAAGGGAGCATCCACTACTTACCCAACTCTGCTCAGAAGTCCTTCTGGGGGAGGGAAGAAGACAGTGAAGAGCGGATTGAATTTAGAACCTGAGGACCTAGATTAGAACCCTGTTGCAGTCACTGCTTGAGTGACCTTGATCAAGTCACTGCCTCTTGCTGGGGAATCATTTTTCTCTTCTGTAGAACTAGGGGCATTGGATTAGATGACCATCTATGATTCTAGGTTTAGCACAGCTGGCTGAGAAGATGAAGTTGTTTTTAGTGGGGTAAAGAGAAGTCTTAGGGGGTATGTGACAGTTGCCCTCGGGTTTTTGAGAGGTTATCACAAGGAAGAGGGATTAGATTTATTACTATTGGTCCTCCACAAGGGAGAAATTAACCAAACTAGGAACAATGGGAGGAAGTTGCAGATAGTCATATATAGTCTTGATGAAAGGAGACATTTACTAATAGTGAGTGCTATCCAAGAGTGGAATGAGCTTCTTTGGGATGGAGTGAGTTTCCTCCTCTATTGGGGTTGTTAAACAAAAACTGGGAAGCCACTGTTAGGGAATGATGTGGGTGGGAGCCATAGAGGTTCTTGCTCAGGTATGAATTGGTCTCAATAGCCAATGAGATCACTTTGAAGTGATTCTAGGACTGGGTGACTCTATCAATTTCTAATTAATTTACATTGGATCAGTCTAGTTTCCATTTGTTCATAGCTCATGATTTCCTAGAATAAATAAGCCTCATATTTATTCTCCAAATAGCTTTCTTTAAGAAGTGAGAGATAATACTTTGTTAGGAGACAGATTTTCTCTTTATTTCCTGTATGAAGACCTAGCAATTTTTCACTCTGGTTTAGCGTCCCACAATGGCACAGTCTATACCCAAAAAGTCCAGCCACAAAGAGTCTTCCCAACTAAGGATTTAGGCTCACAGGACTTAGGACTCAGAGATCATTTTATCTGACCTGTTCATTTTACAGGTGAGGAAAATGAGGTCCTGAAGTTGTACTAAGTGGCAGAAATGGAATTTGAACCCCATTACAAAGCTAGGAGTCGTCCTTGACTCTCCTGTTCCTCCCCCTTGCCCACGTGTCTTATCCGTTGCCAAGTTCAATTATTTCCTTTTTCATTAAGATTTCTTGTATAAGTCCCCTGTTCTCTTCTTACACTGTGACCATCTGTGTGCAGGCCCTCATCACCTCAGGCCTGGACAATTGGGTAGTAGACTCTTGGCTGATTTCCCTCCCTCCATCCCATGTTTCCATAGAGAATGTATGTCTCTACTTTCTGCTGGATGCATTATAACTGTGTTTAAAACTAAAATTTTCTATGTTTAGCCTATTTAAAGGCTCTAGGGGCATGGCCAGTCTTTACTCAGCCAATGGCCAGAGGCTCTTCAGACCCAATCATAGAACTCCATTCTAAAGCGAGTTCTTCACTTTTTCATGTCATGGACCCTTTGGCAGGTAATATGGTGAAGCCCAAGGGCCCCTTCTCACAATCATGTCTTTAAATGAACAAAATAAAGTGCGTAGGATTGTAAAGGAAATTGAATACAGATGAATTTTTTTTCTCAACCAAATTCACTGACCCAGGTGAAGAACTCTTGTCCCAAAGGGATGACAGAGAGAAGATGCTTTTTTTGCATGTGTTTTGTTACCCACATTAACATGTAGTAACTTGTGCTGTCTGTTCCTTACTTTCTATATTTATATCATCCGTAGGATTACTTCTTACTACAGTTTTTACTTAATTGCTTCCCCCTCCTTTACTAAGAAATTTCCCCCTCTTTAAAAAAATTTATGCCATAAAAGATGCATCTCTAGGTAGAGAGGAAGGGGGCAGAGACATAATATGGAAATGAAGGAGATGTAAAAACAGAAGCTCCCCCCAATTTTTTTTTTTTTTTGCTTTTTGGATGGCAGTTGAGATTAAGTGACTTGCCCAAAGTCACACGACTAGGTTTTTGTTTGTGTGTGTGTGTTAAGTGTCTTAGGCTGGATCTGAACTCAGGTCCTTCTGACTCCAGGGCTGGCGCTCTACTCACTGCGCCACCTAGCCACCCTCACCCCCCAAATTTAAAAAAAAGCATCTCAATCTTCAGGAATGGTGAGACCACTCTTGAGGGAACTCAGCACATTTAAGGGACAAAAGCAACCTTTCTGACTGGATTGGAGATCTGCACCTGGCAAAAACCTCAAGATGTTGGAATATTCTTCCTCCTTGTCTACTCATCTGACAAGCAGTTTGGTTTTATTCCCTCAGCGTCATCCATGAAGCTGTGAAATGAAAAAAGGCTGAGGGAGAGGGGGAGCGGATAGACAGAGGAAACGTTCCACTGGCCCATCTCTGTGGCCTCCCATTACCAGGACTCGCTTTTATTGCATTCGGCTGTCAGTGGTGTGAAGAATGGTACTCAGAAGCTGTGCAGGAAGGGACTTCCCTAATAACCTATCAAGGAGTGAGGCTTTCTAAAGGTTGTTGAGGCTTTAGTGGGGAAAGTAATGTTGATTATAAAAGATGTTTTCTCCTTGGAGCCACACTAACCCTTGACTCTGTGGATAAACTGCTCCCCAGAGCACACAGTGGAGGGACTCCCTGTCTGGACTCTGGCTGCCTTGTCCTTTTGTAGACAAAGCAAATGCTAAAAGCAAGAAATGTGAGGGAAATATATTATTTATATAACTCATATTTCTATAGTGTTTTAAGGTTTGCAAAACATTTCATATGTATTATATTATTTGATCCCCCAGTGATTCTGTGACTTGGGTTCTATATTATCCCCATTTTATAGAAGAGGAAACAAAGGCTGGGAGTTGTTAAGTGACTTGTCTAGAGTCACTAAGGTAATAAATATCAGAAGCAGGATTGGAATTCAAGTCTTCCCAACTCCAAGTTCAGGGCTCTATCCATTCTGCCTCCAGAAGATCTTGTACTTTTATGTGAGGAGGCAATGGATGGAGAACTGGGTGGGCATAGAGTTAGGAAAGATTCCACAAAGGTATAGTTAAGGGTCGCCCCATCCCCGGCCAATCTCAATTCATTGACTCTTTAGGAAACCTTAATTTTTTAGGAGCTAGGGGACTGGGGACTCACTATACACCACTGTTCTGTCTACTGAACTCATGGTAACTATCCAGGGATCATAAGACCATTGTTTTCTTATTGCCACCTACCAGATCCTCCTTCCATCATCACTCAATGTGATGTTTATTCAATCTAAATTTATCAGCCAATCCAGACTCTCATAGCTAGTATTTACAAAGTCCCTCATTTCTCAGTGAGTTCAGTACCTAGCTCCCATTTTTCCTCTCCCTGTTCCACCTTAAGGAAGACCCCAGACCAGCCATGCTCACCCGTAACCTGGCAGTGCACCTATAACCTTGGGCTTTTCCTCTTTGCCCCCATATGGGCACCTCCCTCCCTTTTCACTCTTCCCACCCCTTGATGTGTTGTCTTCTTCTATCCTTGAAGATAGAAACCATATTTAATTCAACATACAATTTGATGTTCCCTTAAAACCTAAACCTCCCAGTTCCTCAATCTACACAGTTCACATTACTGACATCTCCACTCTAGCCTACACTCAGGCATGCCATAGCCATGACCTTGCCATCCCCATAAGTGTTCCATTTCCATGATCAAGAACTCTAAATTTCCTTTATATGATCACTGTCTCTTAACTTTGTTTCTCCCTATGTTTGACTCTACCTAACTGTACTTTTTTAATTAATTTTTTTGTTATTTAACATTTAAAAAATTAATTTGTTACCTCTTAAGTTCTGAATTGTTTCTCTCCATCTTTCCCCACTTAACTGTACTTTTTATTCTCACTGTCACTGCCAGTCCCTTCATTCCCAAGTACTATTCCAGACCATCATTCCTGCACTGGTTACGCTCTTTTTTCTTCCCAATCTCGACCCCTTGGTGAACCAGTTAATCTCCAAAAGATCCTCTATTCTTAAATCCCCATTTCCTTGTCCTAATGCTTATCACGCTTCACCAGATTCCAGCCCAGCATTATTCCTACTATTTGCTTCCCCCCATCTATTCAGGTGTTGTTGAATGGAGTTGGAAGAAATCATGAAACCATCCTGATTGAAAGGTGGGTCCAGGCTAACATTTGAAAGGAAGCTGGGGAAGTGCTTTGCTTGTAATTCATGCACTGCCATAAAGCATTTGAATAATTAATTATAGATCTTATCTGGTCACACAGTGATCCAGTATTGCAGAGAGACCAGTGCTTCAGTCATTATTTAAGATGTTGATGAGGTCTGGGTTGGCCTGGATGGTCTCTGAGGCTCTGTCCAACCCCAGAATTCTGTGATTCAGTCTTTCCTTCTGCTTCCTCTTGAGCCTGACTTGTACCTGCCTCTCCTCTTCTCCTCCCCCTTTCTTTTTCCAACCCTGATAGTTTCCTGACCTCTTATTACCCTGATTGCTTTTTCTATAAACTAACCTACCATTTGTCTTTATTAACCAAAAGAACGGATATTTTGGGCCATGAAGAAAAAACAGTCCTCAAGGAATTTACATTTGGAGGTTGGGGGTGAGAAGATGAGAATGAAGGCCAGTGTGTATGTAGGTAGAAATGTTCTGTGGTGGGTCAGATTATAGTAGGTAGCTAGGTAGTGGTCTTGGATTCAGGAACACCTGAGTTAAAAACCTGCCTCAGATACTGAGTGATCCTGGGCAAGTTACTTAACCGCTCTATGCCTCAGTTGTTTCTCCTGTGAAGTGGGGATAGCACCCAACAGGATTGTTGTGATGACCAAATGAGTTAACATATATATGTATATATACATATATATACATATATGTATACACACATATATAGATAAAATAAAAAGGACTATTTTAAATATCCCAGAACTATGTATCCATATAAAAGGTACTGGTTTTTATTTAATCTTAGGATCCCTAGCACTATATATGCATATAATAAATGTTATACATAAATATAAAATGCACGCACATGAGGCTTTTCTTTTTGTCTTAGTATCCCTGGCACTAAGTATAACATGTATACATATAATATAATACATATATTATACACAGCCTCTCGCACCCTCTCTCTCACATGCCTCAGCACTTTACAGGTTTAGAGCAGGAAAGAGATCACCAAGTTCAACCCTCCCATTTTATAGAGCAGGAAATTGAGGCCCCGAAAAAGAATTGTTTTTCATTTTATTTTTGTATCCCCAGCACCTGCCACAATGTATGATGCAATGGAAATTGCCCACAGGGCTTAGAATCAGAGAACCTGCCTTTGAAACTTGCCTCTGGCACTTTCTACCTGGGTGATCTTGGGCGAATCCCTTCGTCCGATCTCCATCTACTCACCCGTGACGGTGGAAGGCTGGACCAGGAGCCTCTGGGGTTCCTTCCAACTTTAAGTCTCAAGATTCTTGAATTCTGAACGAGTAGATACTGAATAGGATCCAGTTTGCTCAAGGGAACCCCGCTAGTAAGGAGCAAAGCCAAGCTCCGACTCGCCGGTCTTCTAACCCAGATTCAGGGCTCTTCCCCGAAAGGCAAACACCTCTCCACAGGAGAGGAACCAGGTTTCTTACAGAAGGGCTCCACTTTAAAAGAATCCCATAGCCCCAAACCTCAAGCTGTCAAAGTAAATAAATAAAACCAACAAGAATAAATAGTGTTTATGTAGCATTTTAAGATTTGAAAAACTCGACGCATGTTATCACATTGGAGCCTCACAACAGCCTTAGGAAGTAGAAACAATACTATTTTTATTTCCATTTTCCAGATCAGGAAACTGAGGCAGATGGAAGTTAAGTGATTTGATGAGTATCACACAGGTAGTTAAGTGTCTGAGGCAAGGTTTGAACACAGTTCTTCTTGACTCTTGCCACTTAGCTGCCTGGGATTAATTCTTTACTCTACAAAAGGATACATAGCTGGGTGGTGCAGTGAAGAGAGAACTGGGCTTGGAGTCAGGAAGACCTGAGTTCAAACCCTGCTTCAGACACTTACTGTGTGACTCTGGGCAAGTCACTTCACCTCTGTTTACCTCTGCTTCCTCATCTGTAAAATGGGTATAATAACGGCATCTCCCTCCCAGGGTTATCATGAGAACCAAATGAGATAATATTTGCAACATGCTTAGCACAGAACCTAATGGAGTAAGTTGGTGCTATAGAAATGGTAGTTATTATTTTTATATACTACAGGGGTCCTCTGTGCATTTAAAGCAGATGTCAGCTGACAAAGACTTGGTGTATGCTTAACTGTTTTAGGCAAACATCTGGTTCTTACAATTTTGTTTCTTCCCCCAGAATGTAAGTTCTCAGAGGGTCTGATTCATCTGTTTCCCACAGACCTAACACCAGGTCTTGCACATTGTACAGACTGAGGTTGGACTGAATTACTGTTCCACAGATCTTGGCATTTCCCTCTTCTTTGGGTGCCATTAGACTCTAAATTCTTTGAGGGCAGGAACTGAGTCTTATTTTGATTTTTTTTTTTTGTGTGTGTGTGTCTCTCCCAGGGGCTAGTACATTTAGTTTAACGATTATTTGTTAAATTGCAATGTGATATTCTGGGCAGCTAGGTGGTGCAGAGGATGGAGCGATGAGACTGGAGTCAGTAAGATCTGAGTTCAAATGTGACCTCAGACACTTAGTAACTATGTGACCCTGGGCAAATCACTTAACCCGATTTGCCTCAGTTTCCTTATCTGCTAAATGAGCTGGGGAAGGCAATGGCAAACCCCTCTGGTATCTGTGCCAAGAAAACCCCAAATCGGTTCGCAAAGAGTTGTATATGACTGAAATGACTAAACAATTACAACGATGTGATACAGCCAAACTAATTGACCAACCATATGAGCCTTAACTATATGAAATGTAACTATTGCTTCTCTATCCATAAGAGGATTCCCTAAGTTGTCACTTACCAGATTAAATAGACTGACTGGGCTTTTAAACAGCACACGGTTGCTAGGGACCACAGGTTGAGGGATGGGGTGGAAGACTGGATGCTATTATTGAGATTGTGTGTCCAATCTGGCCTTCCTACTGTTCCTCATACAGGAAGCTCCATCTTCCATCTCAGTGCTTTTGCATCAGCTGTTCCCCATGCCTGGAATACCTTCTCTTTTCATCTCCACTTCTTAAAATCCTTAGTTTTCTTCAAAGCTCAGCTTTGTAAATCTTAAAGTCCTATGTAAATGACAGCTGTTACTAACATACAGTACTGTTCACCTTTTCCTCCCTCTCTTTCCTCCTTTTTCTCCTCCTCTTCTTTTTCCTCCTCCTCTCTTTCCCTCCCTCCCCCTCTATTTCTCCCTCTCTTTCTCTTCCTCCTGTCTCTCCTTCTGGCTCTCTCTTCCCTTGCTCTCTTTCCTCCTTCCCTCTCTCCTCTTTCTTTCCCTCCCTGCTCCTCCATCTCCCCTTGTCTCCCCCTTTGACTCTCCTTCTCCTTTCTCTTCCTCTCTCTGTCTCTGTCTCTCTGTCTGTCTCTGTCTGTCTTTCTGTCTCTCTGTCTCTGTCTGTCTCTGTCTCTGTCTGTCTCTCTGTCTCTGTCTGTCTCTATGTCTGTCTCTATCTCTGTCTCTCTCTGTCTCTGTCTCTGTCTCTCTCTCCTTATCCTGCTTTCCTTTCCTTGCCATCCAGGGCACATTTCTTGCCCCTTTTCCCTGACTGGTGGCTGGCAAAGGCAGGCTGTTTGGATGAGGAATGATCATGGCTGTCTCTTCCAGACAGACTTCCCAGGTTATGAAACATTCCCAGGGGGAATAGCTGGCTTCAGAAGCAGGCACTTTGAGTGATGCTTGGAGAGCTGCATTACATTAGAGTAAACTCCCTACATCACAGGGCAGCCCCAACAGCATTGAAAATGAAGGGAAAAAAGGAAGAAGGAAGACCATGGGAAGCTGTGATTCTCCCATAACTTCTGGTGCTTGCTTTGAGGGGTACTTTGCTCTTAGCAGCCCTGTAACCAAGGGACTCAGAGACATGCTCAAGATTAATATTACTATTTCACTAAAAAATTGGGCAGAAAGTAAAATGAAAAATATAAACAAGGTCCACACATTATGTCTTGTGCCCCTTTGCCAGACTGAGAAGTGCAGAGTGTTGCCATGTCTTCCAGGGTTCAGTTGCTGGGTTGCCCACTCCTGGAGTCCACTTACCCATCATCCCACAGGGAGATATGGGCCAAGTCTTCTGGGGATGGGCCATACCCTCTCCCACCATGACTGCCCCTTTCACTCATCCTTCCCCACCAAGCTCACCTGGTTTTGCCCCAGATAAAAGAATTCCTGGTTATAACACTGTGGGTGTGTGTATACATACACACAGCTGTATAAACATACATAATATGTATATAAATGTGTGTATATATGTGTATGTACATATGTGTATATCTACATTAACATTCATATATACCTATAACTATATTTACATCCATATCTATCTCCATTTCTTTCCCTATCTCTCTATCTCTATCTTAATACACACAGGGATTGGGACTGGGTCTGATTTCACTGATGCAGGGAACTCCTGGTTGAGGAAATTCTCTCTACCAATGCAGGTTAGTATCCTCTCTTCAGCTTAGTCTTAGAGAGTCAACTAAGGGTGCTGAGAGATGACCTGGCCACATAAGGCAGTATGTGTCAGAGGTAAGATTGGAACTCAGATTCTCTTGGAGAGACAATGCTCTATCCTTTACATCATGTAGAGTTCATGCCATTTTTTGTCAGGCAGCAAACCAAAGCACCTCAGAGAGATGAGAAGCCCTCATTTCTCTGTTTTTCTTTCTTTCTTTTTTTTTAAACAAATGCTTTTTCTGTTTTACATCATTCATTTCTGCCAGATTTTGAGTTACAATCATTCCCCCCCGTTTTTCCCCTACCCACCCTCCCAGAATAGCAGTCCCGCAAGATATCGCTTCCTCCAATCTGCTCTCTCCCATACCTTCTCCCATACTCCCTTCGACTTTTCCATTAGAGGAAGGTGAATCTTTGTGTCCCAATGCCTGCACATCTTATCTCCCAATTACAAGCAAAAGAGTATTAATAATAGTATTTATATATATTTGAAACATTAAATCTTAAGACCTCGAATTTCAGATCCATTTCCTTCCTCCCTTGTCACCCATTCCCTCTGGGAAGATAAGTAATTCAGTATATGTTGTACATGTCTAGCTATGCAAAACATTATCATAGTAGATATATTGTGCAAAGCTGTTTATAATTCCCTCCCACTCATCCCACCCCCCACCTGGTCCATTCCCTACATGATCCTGTCCCTCTTCTATAGTGGGTACTTCCAACCTCCCCTCCCCCCAAGGATGCCCTCCCATCCATCATCCCTCCTCTCATCCCCTTTCCCCCTATTTTGCTGTGGGTTGAGATATCCCATTTAGTATGTATGTCATTCTCTCCCTGAACCAAATTCAATGAGAGTGTGGTTTTGCCTTTTTGCCTTCCTATTCTTCCCCTCCCTTGCAACCACTTCCCCTTGCTTCTTCTACATGAGATAGTTTACCCTACCCTGTCTCTCCCCATCTCCTCTTGTCACTTTCCTCTCACCTCATAATTTCACCCCTTAAGTATCCTCTCTTCCCAACAAATTCAACCTATGCCCTCTATCCATATATAACTGTAACCATATACACACACATTCACATATGTATTCATATGCCCATATACCCTTCTTCCATTATTTTCATAGTGAGAAAGATTTCATCAGACACAGTTATTGTTTTTCCATATAGGAATGTAAATAGTTCAACTTTGATAAGTTCCTTTTGATTTCTTTTTCCTGATTACCTTCTCAGGCATCTCTTCCTTCTTGTGTCTGGATGTCAAATTTTCTATTCAACTCTGGTTTTTTCCTCAAGAATGCTTGAAAGTCCTCTATTCCACTGAATGACCATATTTTCCCCCTGAAACAAAATGCTCAGTTTTGCTGGGTAGGTGACCCTTGGGTTCATTCCCAGCTCTTTTGCCCTCTGGAATATCATATTCCATGCCCTTCGATCCCTCAGTGTAGAAGCTGCCAGGTCCTGTGCTATTCTGATTGTGTTTCCACAATATTGAAATTGTTTCTTCCTGGCTGCTTGTAGTATTTTCTCCTTGATCTGTGGATTCTGGAACCTGGCTATAATATTCCTGGGACTTTTCTTTTTGGGATCTTTTTCAGGAGGTGATTGGTGGATTCTTTCAACCTCTATTTTGCCCTCTGGGTCTAAAACATCAGGGCAATTTTCCTTGAGAATTTCTTGAAGGGTGATTTCTAGGTTCTTTCTTTGATCATGGCTTTCAGGTAGTCCAATAATTTTTAAATTGTCTCTCCTGGATCTATTTTCCAGGTCAGTGGTTTTTCCCATGAGATATTTCACATTGCCTTCTAATCTTTCATTTGTTTGGATCTGCTTAACAGCATCTTGATTTCTCATAAAGTCATTAGCTTCCATTTGCTCCAGTCTAACTCTGAAGGAATGAATCTCCTCAGAGAACTTTTGAGATTCTTTTTCCATCTGGCAAATTCGACTTTTTAAGGCATTCTTCTCCTCATTGCCCTTTTGGGCCTCCTTTGCCATTTGAGTTAGTCTATTTTTTAAGGTGTTGTTTTCCTCAGTCAGGCTGTTGACCCTCATTTCATACTTTTCCTGCATCCTTCTCATTTCTCTTTCCAATTTTTCCTCCACTTCTCTTATTTGATTTTTAAAGTCCTTCTTAAGGTCCTCTATGGCCTGCAACCTGCTCATGTTTTCCCCTGGGGCTTTTGGAGCAGGACTTCTGACCTCACAGTCCTTTTCCCGCTCTATGCCCCCAAAATAGGAGTCTAGGGCTGCATTTTTCTGTTTCCTTTGCCTTGGCATGTTGCCACTTAATTACTTCACTTTTGGGCTTGTTGCCACCGTATGGCCTGGTGCCAGACAGGAACTTTCGCCCCAAAGGTGTGAGGGGGCCAACTTCCATTTCTGGCAAGCTGTAAACCCACCCATGACTTCCACCCCAGATCACAATCCAGATCCAGGGAGGTTAAAGCAAGAGCGATTACCCCCCAATACTGATTGCTGGATCTCCCTACAGTTCGCAGGCCAGGAGGTGGAGCTGCCTCTGAAAACTACAAAATGGCCTGTCTCCTCAGCGGCTTCTAGCCCCCAGGGGAGGAAGCCGACGCATTCCCCAAGTACTGGTCCCAAAGTCCATAGGGCACTAACCTCTCACTTTGTCGTAGGCATGTCTATGTTGATAATTCTGGTGTCGCCACAGCTTCTGGTGTTCTGGGGTCTCTCCAGCTGGCTGCTGGCCCTGCCACCCTGGGGCTAAAACCTCGGCTCACAGGGACCTGGGCTCTGCTCAGCTTGGCTTCCCGCGCCCCGCCCCTGCTGGCTCCCACAGCACTGCGCTGGTCCTTCCTGCAGGGCTGCTGGGCTGTCCTCAGCGGGAGGTTAGCTTCTGTGTGTCGTTCTGTGGGTGCTGGGGCTCCAGAAGTTATTCAGTGTCCCCTTTTACATAGTTTGGGGGGAATCTGGGGGCAGAGTGTCTTGGATTGAGCTGTTTCTACTCCGCCATCTTGGCTCCACCTCCCCCCCCCCCCCCATTTCTCTATTTTTCTTTGACTATATCTAAAACTGTGGGTTTACAGTCACAGGGCCTTCCCTTATGGCTGCTGTTAGGATCATGCCTAAGGGAGTGAAGCCAGAAGTGACATTTCTGCCATTTGGGGCAGCTTTGTGGCTTAGTGAACAGAACACTGGATCTGGAGTCAGGAAGACTCTTACTAGCTGTAACACTTTGTAGCAAGACACTCCATAGCTGTGGGAAGCTAGGCAGATCATTTCACCCCTGCCTCAGTTTCCTCAGCTGTAAAACAGGGATAATAATAGCCCTTACCTCCCAGGGCTGTTGTGAGGGTCAGATGGGATACTACTTTTAAACTGCCTGGCACACAGTAGGCATTTAACAAATCCTTCCCTCCCTGGCCTTTCTTCTGATGAATTTGAGCAACAAATCACAGATCAGCACTATAATGGCTAATGACATTTATTTTAGAGAAAGTGCCGTTACTATGGAAAGGAAGCAGGAAATAAACCCTTCAGAAATGGAGATTGGGGTACAGGTGTACCTCTTCTGAAAAGGGTGAATAGGAGGGAAAAGGAGGAGGAGCAGCATGAAGAATTATCAACTTTGCTGGCCTCACCAGTCCAAACAACTCCATAGAATGATGGATTTAGAGTTGGGAGGGGCTGTGGAGGTTGAGTCCAACCCTTTTATGGATGAGGAAATGGGAAGCCCAGAGAGGTTGTGCCTCGTCCAGGGTCACATTGCCAGAGATAAGGGAGGTGAGATTCAAACCCAGGACTTGTGGATTCCAGGTCAACCACTGTGAGAAAATCCCGAATCTGTTGTGACTCTGGTGCGTGGCTTGATCAGAGTTCCTGTCCTGCAGCCTGTATGGCTGATGCTCTCACTCTGCAGTTTCCATGGGTAAACTATTCCCAATCCTGAGCCTGGCTGCTTGCAGAGGGCTGGGTGGGGTGATGGATGGACCAAGTCTGCTTTTCTCCCATGCAGGCTCCTAGTTACTCCTCTGTCCTTCTGACCTGTGCCCCTGTCCACAATGTAGCTCTCCCTCAGGGGAGGATGCCTAACTTGCCAGTCAGTATCTGGCTCTTATCGGTCACAAGATTAGGGCAGCTCCCCAGGAGGATGAGGAGGAAGGACAATCAGAGTTTCTGTCTGACAGGAGGTTTTGTCTCTAAAATCCTGTTGTATCTATCTGGAAGTTTCATATACTAGATAGGACATTTCCCTTTAACAAAGCATCACTTTATCTGTGTATGTACACTTCCCCTAACTCTCAAATAGAAGGTAGGGACTGATATATTTTGTCTTTTCATTCCTGGTGCCATACACATAAAAGGTCTTTGAAATAAATGTGTGGGATAAAAGTGCCTGGAGGGCTATTCTTTCTAACAAAGATAGGAAAGTCAACTTGCTTTCCCTGAGACTCAGTTTCCTCATCTGTAGAATGGGAATGATAATACCTGTGCAGCCTAGCATGGTAGATAAAAGAATCAGCCTTCAGAGTCAGAATGACCTGGGATCAAATCCTATTTTTGCCACTTATTGGCTGTGTGATTCAGAGCTAGTCATTTAAATTCTCCTTGTCCCTGAACTAAATCTTAAAGATTTTTAAGTTGCAGAGAAGGGAATGCTCGGCATTATCAGAGGGAGTTTTCTTACTGGGAGCTCTCTTTACCTGGTCAAAAAAAAACCAAAAAGAGCCTAAGCCAGCACAGATCTATCCTTCCTTTCAGCTTCAGGATGCTCCAGCCCTGGCTTCTCTCTGATCTAGCCTTTCTCTGAGAGTCTCTAAGAATTAGCATCTTTCCTGTCTCATTTTTCAAAGTGAGCCTACCTTTTAATGACAGCTATTGCTGGGCAAGAAGGAAGCAGGGGGACAGGACAGCCAGGTCTGGCCTTTCCAAGAAGCCCCCTCCCTGGACGGGGAGGCGCCAGCCATGTGTGTGTGGTGGATCATTTCCTGGCAAGGGAAGGAGCTGCACAGAACAAAGATCTTCCCGCTGCCTTCCTTTCAAGTGGGGGGTGGGGGAGTGAGAGGTGAGGCATTTGAGAGCCATGAATATAACCGCCAGTTCAAATTTAAACAGCTGCAGGAAATCAATGCCTGGGATGAGTACTTTGCTTGACAGTTTTCCTCTCTGAAATGGCGATCATAAATTAGTTTTTCGCTCCCTTGCATGTTTTTCTTCAGAGGAGGACTTGCAAGTGTCTGCATGCAGGCTTGTCCTTGGAAATGATGGTTGTTTCACTAGTGGGAAGAATGATGTAAAAACAGATGAAAAGCTCCAATCACAACAGAACCAGAGTATGGTGGTGGAGTGAGAAGTTTTGGATGATATGTCCTTAATATTTTCTGGTCTGAGCTTGTGGATTCATCTGGCTGGGGAACTCCTCAGATGACCAATCCCTTTACCTATCCAGCCAAGTGGTGCCGTATTACATAGAGCACCAAGACTGGAGTCAGAAAGACTCATGTTCCTGAGTTTAAATACAGCTTCAGACACTTACTAACTGTGTGACCCTGGGCACATCATGTAACTTGGTCTGCCTCAGTTTCCTCATCTATAAAATGAGCTGGAGAAGGAAATGGCAAACCACTCTAGTTTCTCTGCCAAGAAAACCTCAAATGGGGTCATGAATATTCAGATGGGACTGAAAACATCTGAAGAACAACAAAATCCCTATCAGTATAAATAAGTATGAGCATTGCTGTACTTACTACTATATTACTAGTATTTAAAAAATATATATGTATATATAGACTTGTTTATAAGTTATATATAGTACTGTATTGCTAGTATTTTAAGATTAATTTTTTAAAATTTACAAGCATTTATTTTCTCTCTCATCTCCTGCATGATAAAGTTTCACAAAAATAACAAATAAAAATGATAATATAAAGATAAAATAACATTTTATCTTAGAGCCAATAGGGGACATTGGAATTTAGACCTGTGCTTTAGGAAAATCACTTTGAGTAGCTGTATAGAAGGTGGATTGTAACAGGAAGAGGCTTGAGGCAAGGCAAGCTAGTAGAAGCTATTTCAATAACGCAGGTGAGAGGTGATAGGGGCCTGGACCAAGGTAGTGGCCCTGTGAGTGGATGGATGGGGACATTTTCTGGAGATGCTGTGGGGATGATCCATAGAGATATGGCAACTGACTGGGGTAAGAGAGATTCAGGAGTCAGGGAGGTTGCTCAGCTGGGTAATTGAGAGAATGGCGCTACTCTTGATAGTAATGAAGAAGTCTGAAAGAGAGGCAGGTGGGGGTGTGTGAAAAAATATATTGAGGTCTGTGATGATTACCACTCATCCTTGCTATCACATTCACTCTGTTCTACCTCCAAATGAACAGAGAACGGCTGCGAGTGTTTGGGGGGCCAAGGGGAGTTTGCTGCCACAGAGCCCAAGCCTTAGTAGTAACGAGCCAGGCTGGGGAGAGTGGGGTGATATATCCACGATCAGCTCTCTGAGACGATGATTCCGAGAGTGGGCGCTGAGGTGCATTGGCAGAGGGGGCTTCCTCCTCACTAGCTCCCTAGCCCGGTGAAAGGAGTGCTGCAAATAGAGCTGGCATGACTACAACGTTTTAAGTTCTACAAAGCAATTTAAAGGATCATCTCATCAATCTTCACAACAATCTGGGCTTTGGTGCCACACCCCAGATGCTGCCTGGTTGGGTGATTCTGAGCAAGACCATTAAGCTCTGGAAGCCTCAGTTTCATTACCTGTAAAATGGGGATAATAATCACCTCATGGGGTGTTGTGAGGATCAAATGAGATGATATAATCAAAGTTTTTTGAGATCTTTAAAATGCTACATAAATGTTAATTATTATCCTCTTCCCTCTCTCCCTTCCTTTCCTCCCTCCATCCCTCCCTTCCTCCTTCCTTCCTTCCTTCCTTCCTTCCTTCCTTCCTTCTTTCCTTCCTTCCTTCCTTCCCTCCTTCCTTCCTTCCTTCCTTCCTCCCTCCCCCCCCCCCCTTCTCTCTCTCTCTCAAATGAGGAAACTGAGTTCAGAAAAGTTGTGTCTAGTTAGGGGTCATAAGGCTTGTAAGTAAGTCTGAAGTGTGACTTGAACCCAGACTTTCTTGATTTTAATGGAGGGTTTCCTGGCGTACTGACACTGATTTCTCCATGGTGTCACCCATAGATCCCAGGCAGGACTTGAACTCTAAGCCTTCTTGATTTCAAGGTTGGTCCCCTAGCAGCTATAACTCTCTCTCTATATATCTATATCTATACCTATCTATCTATCTATCTATCTATCTATCTATCTATCTATCTATCTATATTATACCTTTCCAAAATAGCTATAAGAAACAATTGTAGGTGTAACTTGAAGAAACTGGAAGTGTAAATGGGCAATAGGATCATAGATTTAGAGCCATCTGAGTTTGGTCCCCTCCTTTTACATATGGGGAAATGGAAGTCAGGGAGAAGTCACTTTCCCAAGGTCACAAAGGCGGTGAGGGTAGAGCTGGTCTTCTGACCCTGCTCTTCTATCTCCAGATCCATCCTCTTTCCACCTGACCCTGCCAGCTGTCAACACAGCTGCTTCTCTGCTCTTCAGCCACTCGGTAAAGTCTCTGGCTCATGGAGATGGAAGAGCTAATTCTGGTTTGGTTTTCATCCCGGAGCCTTCCATCCCTTTAATGCAGCATTAATGATTTAAGTCACACTGCAAAATGAATGCACAGGCCCCTCTGTCACGGCTGAGCGTGTGGCTGCTTTAGTGGTTTGTACATGGATGGATCCATGCATGGATGCAGGCTCTTGCAGTGGGACGGGGAGGGAGGGTGGTGGGGGGCAGTTGGGTAAGTGTGACAGTGATGAAGTATTTCCCATGGATTTCACAGATCCTTGAATCCCAGAATTGGAAGCGATCCAGAGGCTGTCTAGTCCAACTTGTAGCTGAACCAACATCTCCTCTAAGTTATCTGATCTCACCTTTATGGTTTCCTTCCTAAGGCATCCCATTCCATATCCCCAAAAGTTAGGGAAGCTCTTCTTATAATCCCCCCTCTTTGGTTTTATTCTCCCAATTTCCACCCTTTCCTCCACCCATCCCCCCAATTTCTTAGTTCTGGCTTCTAGAGTCTAATTTTACTTCTGACGTTCACTGCCTATGTGACCTTGGATAAGTCACTCCACCCAGTTTCCTCATCTGTAACATGAGAGAGTTGGACTAAGTGAACTTTTGGAAGTTTTAGAACTAGGATCTTATGGTCTCTCTCCACAAGTCAGCCTTTCAGATTCTTTCTGGCTCCTCTCAGGTTCTGGTTCTTCTAGGAACCTTTCCCAGCCCCTAATTAATTCTAGTGCCCCCCACCCCCCAGTCTGCCCTGTTCCCTACTTCCAATTTATCCTATAGGTAGCTTGTTTGGGCATGGTTGTTTTCATGTTGTCTCTCCCATTAGACAATGAGCACCTTTAGAGTGGGGACTATCTTTTGACTTTCTTTGAGAGTTCCTCAGCATTTACTACAGTATCTGGCACAGAGTTAATAAATGCTTGTTGACTGATTGACTGGTAACTATCTCTGTGACAGAATTTAAGCTCCTTTAGGGCAAGGATTGGTTAAATTTTTTGTCTTCACAACCCCAATGCCTAGTACAGCACTTGGCACATAGTAGGTGTTTAATTAAATACTTGTTGATTGACTATGTTACATTCCCTTCCCCTCCCCCCCAGCCTTCTTTCTCTATGCTGTCAGACTTCACTTGTCCCTTTCATAACAGGGTTAAAAGAAGGAAGAATAGTTTCCTTTTTCTTGGATGTTTTGGAATCCAGCAGTGTCTGGGATGGTGCTCATTCATTCTCCCAGGGAATGACCACCTAAGTGAACCTGGGTGGGACATGGATTGTGGTTCCTTAGAATAACAGACAGTAGTCAGAATCCATCAATGAGCCTTGCTCTTGAATTGATTTCGAATTAAATTTTGTTTCTTTCATCCAAGTCAATACTTGGAAACAAGTTCTAATCAGGAGAGCTATTGGGGAGAGTCACTTGCTCAGCTCAGCTCCTGTCTTGGCACCATCGATGCGGGCTCTGTGTTTGATTTCCTGTACTTGTGCGTCTTTTTTCTTTTAATCATGATTTAAAACTTTACCCTGTGCTATTGGAAATGCCATTAATTAGCCCTTTCAACTCTTACAGGAATGCTTAATTATACATTTATTTTCTTTGGTTTCTTGCTCAGGGTAAATTCTTTTCTCCCCCCCTCCTTCCTCCAATAGACCACAAAGTGCACCACCAGTCAATAGCCGAATTATGAGAAGTGTAATTTCCTTTACAGACTTAATGAGCTGATGAGTAAATAGCTGTCAGGTCGTTGGACATGGCTATTGATTGTGGTTGCCTGCCCAGCCATTTCCCTCCTGCTGAGAATGACAGATCAATGGAGAATCTTCCACAGAGGGCAAGATACGCAGGCCTTCCTCTTCACTTAAGAGTTCTGCCCGTACCCAGCTCTCGGCCAGTCCTCTGCTCCCCTTCAGAGCTGCCAGAGCTTTAAGAGCTCCTTCCCTGCCAGCTCATGCTTGCAGCTCTGGCTTTATGGACCAGCTAGAAGCACAGCTTCCTCCTCAGTCATCAATCTCCACTCCCAAAGGTTAATGTCTAACACAGAGCCCTCTGAAGTTGAGAGGCCATAAGGTAAGGGGCTCTCCCACACATGGAGAGAGGACGAAGTCCTTTCTGGTTTGGTGGGAGGGTTCTGCAGGGGCATAGGGTGGATGGAGACTACTGGGGCAGAGTAGACAGAGGCTACTGGTCAGATTGAACAAATAAATGAAATAAAAACACACGATAATAACAAGCATTTATATTAAAGTCTGCAGAGTACTTTACAAATATTACCTCATTTTATCTTCACCATAACCCTGGGAGGTAGATGCTATTATCACCTTCTTTTTACAGTTGAGGAAACTGAGGCAGGTAAGTGATTAAGTGGCTTGCCCAGGGTCACACAGCTAATAAGTGCTGGGGCAGGATTTGAATTCAGGTTTTCCAGATTCCAAGTCTTGGTGTTTATCCATTGCACCACGTCCCCTCCCCTGTCCTCTACCCAATTCTCCCCTCTTTTTAAGTCCTTATCACTGTTAGGGTACCACTATCGTTCCAGTGACTCAGGCTCACAACTTAGGTCTCTCTTATTTCTATCTTTGCAACAGCTCTCATATATGACCCCTTCTCTCTTCTGATACTAATGCTATCTGTTGCAGGCCATTATCACTGGAGAGCTGGACTTGGAGTCAGAAACTCAGGAAGCCCCAGGAGTCAGGAATCCAGGAAGTCCAGACATCAGGAACCCAGGAAGCTGCTTAATTTCTATCTATAAACCAGAGTTCCTTTTAGATAGAGGTTAAGTGACTTCCTTGGTTCCTGATGTCTGGATGAATGCAAACACCAGGTGGTTGGTCTCCCTGTTTCAAATCTCTCTCCTCTTCTGGTCAACTGAGCTGTCCCACTGACCTTCCTAAAGCACAAGTTTGATCATATCAGCTCCCTTCCCCCACCTCCACTACCACCCTGCCCTTCTATCAAATGCAAAGGCTGTCTACCTACCACCTCTAGGATCAAATAATGACTCCTACCTACCCTTCCACCTATATCTTGATCTCTGCTCCATCTCAAAGACTTGTGTGGACAGCTTCCACTTAACTGGGGCAGTGTTATCCTAGGTCAAAACAATAGCTCTGGAATTAGGGGACCTGAGTTCAAATATTGTTTCTTATACATATTGCCTGAGTGGCCGTGGATAAGTCATTCCCTCACCTCTCCAGGCCTCAATTTTCTCATCCTTAAAATGAATGGGTTGGACTAGACGGTCTCTGAAGTCCTTTCCAATTTTAGATCTATGATCCTATGATTCACTTTTCTTTCTGACCTGGTCTGATCTGTATAATGGGAATGAAGATTATGGCTTTAAAGAGGAAGGGCTATTTCGCAAAGTTGGGACTATGCTTTGGAGTCTATGCTCCAATATAAACTAGGTACTCTAGAGATGGTGGGCATCACCCTCAAGGAATTCTGGGAAAAGTCATGAAAAAAACGATTGTCTTTGATGTAAGGGGCAGGGGAGCTCATGTAGAGACACCTGAGGCTCCTTTACCTCTAGAGCTGGCTCAGTAGAAGTCCTCATTGGGCAGATGTTAAATTGGTGGAGGGAGTTTCCTCATCTGGGAGTTCCCTCTGTCAGTGATATTATGTGTCTAGTTCCCACCCTGTCCTCAAAACCTACCATAGCACTAGGCTCATAACAAGCACTTGACAAGCTGTCATTGAATAAATGTTCTTTGAATGTTTTATGGCTGCTATGTCTGACCTTGAGTGACATGCAACTTGTGACCTGGAGATGGTGGTATTCTCCCTGAACCTCCTTGGCCATCTTGCCCGCTGGGCAACCCGGATCAGGGAATCTTAACCTTGGATCCATGAACTTGGTTTTAAAAAAAAATATTTTGATAATTGTTTCAATATAATTGTTTTTCCAGTATTCCATGTATTTAAAATATTATTCTGAGAAGAGATTCAATGCTTTACTAGACTTCCAGAGAGGGCCAGGACACAAAAAAGGTTAATAATGTCTTATTTAGACAGACAGCTCAGAGGGAAAAAAAATTCTTGCTGACCTAAAGGGACACAGAGGAGGAAATTTAGTCCTGAACAAGTTCCTGGAAAGTAAGTAAGTTTGGCCAGTCATAGCCTTTACTGGACAAGCTCCCAGCCTTGGGCATTCAATCCTACCCAAGAGATCTTTGCACTCTCAGTCCCTTACCTCTGATAACTGACCATTCACCTTATTTTTTGATGGGAGGACCAGTCCTCTGAGCTCCTTCTGGCTACTGTGTACTCCCCTCTCCTTCCATTTCCTCTATATGTGCTGTCTCCCCCCCCCCCCCACCCCCATTAGAATGTAAGCTTTTTGAGGTCAGGGACTCTCTCGTTTGCTTGTATGCCCATTGCTGGACACAGTCTGGCAGATAGAAAGTGCTTTATGCTCTCTTCTTTGCTTATCTTTCTTTCTCTGTCTCTTCTTTCTCTCTCCCATCTCACACCTCCCACTTCTCTATTTTTCTCTCTTACTCTGTCTCTCCTCTTTCTCTCCTTCCATCGCTCTCCTCCCTCTCGCCTTTCTCTCTTCCGTCTCTTTCTCTGTGTCTTCTCTCTATCTCCTCTCTCTCTTCTTTTCCTTCCTTCCTTCCTTTCTTCCTTTCTTTCTCTCCTCTCTCTGTCTCTCTTTCCCTCTGTTTCTCTCTTCTTTTTTCTTTCTCTCTCCTTTCTCTCCTGTTTCTCATTTTTCCTTTCTTTCTCTCTATCTCTCCTTTCTTTTTCTCTCCTCTCTCTTGCTGTCTCTCCTGTTTCTTTCTTTCTCTCTGTCTCCTTTCCCTCCTCTCTTTCCCTCTTTTCTTCCTCTCTCTCAAGTGCCTACTACACATTATGCCCCCCACCCCTTGACAAAACTACCCTTACAGACTAATTATAAAATGACAAGTGCTCAGGAGGGGCTGGGAAAAGCAACACCAGAGATCTGGGGAGAAGGAGCAGTCACTATCAGTTGGGAAACTCCAGAAATCTTTCTGGACAGGGCGGCAGAAGAGCTGTACTTGGAAGGAAGGTAAGGATCTCCATAGGCAAGTGTGTGTGGAGCACATTGTAGGCATGGAGAACATCTCAGGCAAAGTCACAGAGGGATTTGGGAGATGGCAGGATGAAATCAGGGAATGGCAAATACTTCAGCTGGGCTGGATTATAGAGTATGTGCAGGAGAATAATGGGAAAGAAGGTTAGAAAGGGGAGTAGTAGGGGTAGATTTGGAGGGGAGGAGGGGAGACTGATCAGGGCAAGGGATGCTTAAGCTGATACTGGAGAGTAGACAAAAGTTCGAAGAGGCAGAGATGAGAAGGAAGTGCACTACAAGAAGGGGTCTCTGCATAAACAAATGCTCCTGCAGAAGTAGGACATGGCATATCGAGTTATCAAGTTTAAGAACAGTATTAGTCCCCATTGATAGGAATAGAGAGTATGTAAAAGATTAATTTAAACTTACGTGGAAGAGCAGGTGGGGGCCACACCACAGAGAGCCTTAACTTCTAGGCTGGTGAGCTTGTAGTTTGTCCTTAGAGACCCTAGGGAGCCATGGAAGGCTTTTGAGCAGAGGAGTTACATGGTCAGGAGAATTATTTAAGAATATTAAGAGCAAGAATTGATGAGCAGGGAGAATGGAACCTTTCTGTGTATGTATATACATTCTCACTCGTTGAGAAGCCCTCCCCACCTATCTTCCAGGATCCATGGGAGAAATCACTGGTAAGAAATCTCCTAGTGCCACTGAAGCATCCAGTTTGTCCAGGAACGGATGGGATCAATCTTCCAGGAGCCACTCTGGGAGTCATTAACACAGTGTCGTCAGCTTGCCCAGGATTAACTGCCTTATCCATGGCAGGGGAGGGTTGGGCAGTTTAAAAAAAATCATTCATTCATTCATTCATTCATCCATCCATTTATTTATTTATTTTTAACTCTTTCTCAAACGCAGAGTTGGAATGTTGAATTTTACATCCCCCCAAACAATTTTCATTATCTCTAGGCTGTCGCTCCCTCCCCAGCTCTCTTTCTAACAGTGTCTCCCTTGAGAGCCTCAGGATGACTCTGGGGTCCGTTGCCTTTTTGTTTTTTGAAATGTGCCTCTGTATGTATTTCTTTCCAGGACAGTATGTGCACATGCAGCATATCCTGAGAATTATTATAGGAGAAATCATAGGATCATAGATTTAAGGTTGGAAGGGACTTCAGAGTCTAGTTAGTCTAATCCTGTCATTTTACAGATGAGGACACTGAGGGACAGAGTGGTGGAGGGACTTTCTGGATGTGACAGATGTCCTCTAGCATGCCTGCACCTAGACTGTCTCTGGGGAGTTTTTGGGAGATTCAGGAGGGCAGTATCATGAGGGGGCAGAGGGCAGTTTCAGAGATTAGGGGCCAGCATGGAGGGCAAAATGGAGGGGGATTACATAGTCTGAAAGCTGGAAAGTCCTCCTGGGTCATCTAGTCCAACCTGTAGCTCATCTAGGAGCCTTCTTGCTCCATCCCTGATAAGTACTCATCCACCTTTGCTTGAATACCTCCAGCAATGGAGAACTCACTATCTCCCACGGTAGCTGATTCTACTTGGGGATAGCTGTCATTGTTAAGAAGTTTCCATTCCCTTGAACTGAATGTCAAGTCAGAAACTTTCTGCTCATTCCTTTGAGTTTGACTCTCAGAGGCCAAGCAGAAAGAGTCCTTATGACAATCCTTCAAATACCTCATAGGCTCACAAATTTAGAACTGGAAGGGGTGTCACAGATCACTGAGTTCAGCCCTCTTATTTTACAAATGAGAAAGATGATCCTATAATTCCCATTCTTTAAGACAACTCTCACATCGTCCCTGATTCTTCTCTTCTCCAGGATGATTTCTTTTTTTTTCTTAGCATTTTAATCCATTAATTATTTTAAATAATTCTTTTCTTTTTAAATTTTGAGTTCCAAATCCTTTCCCTCCCTCCCCCACCCACTGAGAAGGCAAGCAGTGTGATATAAATAATACATGTGAAATCATGCAAAACGTTTCTATATTAGCCATCTTAAAAAAACGCAAGAAAAATAAAGTGAGAAAATTACACTTCAATTTGCACTCAGAGTTCATCACTTCTCTCTCTGGAGGAGGATAACAGTTTTCATCATGAGGCCTGTGGAATTGTCTTGTGTCATTATACTGATCAGAATACCCAAGTCTTTCACAGTTGATCAATATCACAACATTGCTCTTACCATGCACAGTGATCTCCCTGCTTTTCTCACTTCATATAGGTCTTGCCTTGTTTGAAATTTCCCTGCCCCCCATCATTTCTTATAGCACAATAGTATTCCATCACAATCATGTAGCACAACTTGTTCAAGCCATTACCCAATTGATGGACATTCTCTCAAATTCCAAATCTTGGCCACCACAGAAAGAGCTTCTATAAACATTTTTTTATATGTTGGGCTTTCTTCTTTTTCTTTTATCTCTTTGGGATATAGACCTAGTAGTAATATTGCTGGGTCAAAGAGTATTCACAGTCTTATAACCCTTTGGGTATAGTTCCAAATTGTTCTCCAGAATGGTTGGATCAGTTCACTACTGCACTAGCTGTTTATCAGTGTATCTATTTCCCCCTCATCTCCTCGAACATTTGTCATTTTGATAGGTATGATATGGTGCCTCAGAGTTGTTTTAATTTGCATTTCTCTAATCAGTAGTGATTAAGAGCATTTTTTCATATGACTATAGATAGCTTTGATTTTTTCTTTGAAAACTGTTTATATCCTTTGACCATTTATCAACTGGGGAATGGCTCTTATTTTTATAAACTTGACCCAGCTCTATACTTAGTATATATTTGAGAAATAAGGCCTTTATCAGATAAACTTAACTGTAAAACTTTTTGATATTCCTTCATTATCTATGGTACCTTTTTGCATAATGTAGTTTCCCTAATTATCATTTTTAATTAGGTCTATTTTTGCTTTTGATTTGTCTGAGATCATGATTGCTATCCCTGCCTTTTTAAAAACTTAACTGAAGCATATTATATTCAGTGCCAGCCCTTTATTTTAACTCTGTGTGTGTCTTTCTGTTTTAAGCATATCTCTTGTCAACAACTGTAATGGTAATGGGATTTGAAGATCTTCCATGCCCCTTGTATTGGCAAGCTAACAGGTACTTAGCAGTTAAAGTTCATAACTGTGTTAAGTATTAAGACCCAGAACTTGTGAATCCCACAGTGGGATGAACTTGCTGATGTAACAGGAGGGGGCAGGACAGGGAGGATCTAGCACCTTATGTAAAGAAAAGTCCAAGCAAAGAGCCAGAACTTCTGGGAGCAAGCAGGGTGGAGGCTGAGGAGCAGAGATTTGGAGAACAGAACTTGTGTTGGCAGAACTTCTTTTGAGAGCCCGCCAGAACTTCTGCTGAGAACTGCCAGAAACGAGAACTGCTGGGAGCTGGAACTGCTGGGAGCAAGCAATGTGGAGGCTGAGAAGCTACCATGAGTGAGGAGAGGAGGATCCTTGCTTGAGGGAGTGAGTGAAGAGAGGAGGATCTTTGCTTGAGGAAGCCTGTTTTGTTTTGAAGGCTTGGGAATGTGGGTGTTCACTGCATTAACTATGTGTACCAACTTCGTGGTTACTGTAATGACTTTGGCCTTCTGGTTTTGGGACTCGGTTTTCTGGTATTTGAATAAAGGCTTTGATTCTGCCCTCCATGTGGAGAGCCTGTTATATTTTGTGATTCACAACTTTACCAGCATATTCATAGCCACCTTAAGTGTTGTGAATATTGTATTGTTGTTACAATAACATATTGTTGAGTTATGGTTTCTTATCCATTTTGCTATCTTCTTCCATTTTGTGGATGAGCTCATTCCATTCATATTCACAGTTATGATTACTAATTGTGTATTTCTTTCCATCCCATTTTCTTCTGCTTCTTCCTTTCTGTCTCAATTCAGTCCCTCCTCAAAATTCTGTTTTGCCTCTAACCACTGCCTCCTGTAATCTGCCCTCCCTTTCCTTCAACTGATTCTTACATGGGATAAGTATCGTCACCTTGGTAAAGCTCATTGAGAAACTCCAGAGGAAGGAAGGAAGTCTTCATTACATGCCCACTATGTTCAAGGCTCTGTGCTAAGTGGCTTACAAATGCTTTCTTATTTGATCCTCCCAATGACCCCGGTAGAAAGGGAAAGAAAGGAGAAAGAACATTTATATAGTGCTTATTATGGGCCAGGCATTGTGGCAAGTGCCTTTAAAATATTATCTCACTGGCTCCTCAGAAGAGTCTTGTGAGGTCAGTGCTCCATTCTGTTGTCCCATTGTTCAGATGTGTCTGAGTCTTCATGATCCCTTTGGGGTTTTCTTGGCAAAGATGCTGGAGTGTTTTGCCATTTCCTTCTCCTGCTCATTTTACAGATGAGGAAACTGAGACGAACAGGGGTAAGTGACTTGCCCAGGGTCATGCAGCTAGTAAGAGTCTGAGGCCAGATTTGAAATCAGGGAGATCAGTCTATCTAACTCCAGGTCTGGTACTCTATCCACTGTGACACTTAGCGGCTCATTATCTCCATTTTACAGATAAGGAAACTGAGGCAGGCAGTGGTGACTTTTCTTGTCTAGAGTCACACAACTACTCAGTGTCTGAGACCAGGTTTGAACTCAGGTCTGCCTGAACCCAGGCCCAGGGCTTTATCTACTGTGTGCCATTTCATTGCTTCTAGGCACCTCTAGGAATGGGTGACAAGTTCCCAACCAGTTTTGGGGACAGTGTTTGCTCTTGTGCTATGGGTGTCCTCATATCATAGATTTACAGATAGAAGGGACTTTTGAGGTGTCTATTTCAATCTCTTTATTTTAGGGGCCAGAAACCTGATGTTCTTAATGAGAAAATGACTTGTCCAAGGTCACACAAGTGCAAGTCCTAGAAATGGGACTTAAATCAGAGTCCTCTGACTTAAAATCTGGAATGCTTTCTGCTCTAGACTTGTGATTATGAGCAGACTAGAATGACCAGCCCTGTACCAAGTGTGCATTTAGGTCCCTCCTGGGAGATTTACTGGAAGATTCTTTTAAAACATTTGTTCAATTATGACTCAGTCTCCAGCAGCTCACAGACTTTGGCATTGTTCTACAAAATTGTAGCTGATATTGAAAGTCTCAGAACATTTCCCATGCATCACCCAAGTTCTCAAAGCTTATGAATGGTGGTGCTGAGTCTGAGTAGCCCTGGTATCTCTCTTTTTGGGGTCCTAGCCTCCCCAGCTATTTCTCTCCCTTCTCACCCTGTCCAAGCTGCCTCTCCTCAAAGGGAATACTCCTCTTCCAGTCAGCAGGTCAGGTTAACGCTGTCCTACAGCACACTTTGGGATCCCCTGGGAGCGACCTTTTGTCCAGGCACAGAAACTGGGTCCCAAACTTAATTAAAGGATTTCCTGAAAACCCAAACTGCTGTTCTGGCTCCTCTGACAGGAGCCTGGAGATTTAATTTCCAGACACCCGAGGAAAGAGTCAGGAGGCAGTTTCTGTCAGGTATAGGGGGACATCAGAGACGGGTGAGGGAGTAGGGGCAATGGTGCTGTGTCTCTCCTACTGGCAGGGTCCAGGTTTAGGGGGGCAGGACATTTGAGAAAGCTGAGCTGGGTTTGGATTGCGAGGACACTCTCAGAGGCAGAGAATGTGTCCCTCCTCTCATTTTCCAGCATCTCCGTATCTGCGTTGGAAGGGGTCTTGGAGGCCATTTGTTCTACCTGACACAAGTTCCTGATCTGACTCCTTACAAGGAGTCAGCTCACTTCCACTTGAATACCTCCAGGGATGGGAAGCCCACTACCTTTTCAGGAAGCTTTTTGGACAGCTCTAGCTGCTGGAAAAGTTTTTCTTTTATGAACCAGTCTCTCTAACTCTTAACAATTACTTCTACTTAAGCCCTCTGGGAACAACCAGAATAAAGGGAAATTCTTCTACGTGGCAGCCCTTAAAAGACTTGTTAAATAGTGAGTATTTTTATAGTTATTTTAAGGTTTACAAAGGGTTTTTACATATGTTAACTTGATTGATCCTCACAACTCTATGAGGTAGGTGCCATTATTAGCCACGTTTTACAGATGGAGAAACTGAGGCTGAGACATTTACTTGATGTGTGACCCTGGGCAAGTCACCTCACTGATGTCTGCCTCAGCTTCCTCATCAAATGAGGACAATAAGAACACCTACCTCCCAGGATTGTTGGAGGATCAAGTGACATACTTGCAAAGTACTTTGTAAACCTTAAAGTATTTTTTAAGTGTTAGCTCTCTTTATTAATTATTACACCTAACTTCAAGTCTCAAGATCTATCCACTCCACTACTTAGCTGCCTCATACCCATCAGGTGGCATTGCTAAACACCAGCTCTAATCTATTTTCATTCAAAGCCAGGATCTGGGAGGAGCCGTACTCACCCTGTTGGGTAAGTTCCAGCCAGACCCAATGTGATCTGTGGAAGTTCTATGTTTTCTATGGTTCTCAGAGAATGGGAAATTTTCCAGTCCCAAGTCTTGTCTCTCTCTGGGTGATTGCAGTCCTATTGGTTGGCTAAAGGATGTTGTTGGATGAGCTCTGAGCCCCCAACTGCCAGAAATGCCACATCCTTCTTTAATTTGCTCTATTTCACCAAACTGTAGTCACTTGACTTGGGAATAATGGAGTAGGCCATTCATGTGAACAGGCAGATGTGTCTGACTGAAGAGGGTGTTTTTACTCTTTTCATAAAATCAAAAAAGGAACGATACAATACATAATAGGACATGTACCATACAGCTGCCAGCCTGCAATGTCTCTTAGATCCAGGAAGCTCCCAAACAGTATCTGAGTGGTCTCTGTAGAAATTTTTTAGGACAAAGTTCAAATTTCTTGGACTAAGTTTCTGCTGTTATTAGAAAGGCAGATGTGCCTAGTTCAGGAGTCAACAACACTTCTGCATGTAAGAATTAGGAAAACTTCCCAATGCAACCAGAGAAAGCAAGGACTTACTCATGGTACAGTAGAAAATTTACTCTTTCCTGGCAGAAGATTTGAGTTCAAATCCTGGTTCTTACATAACCTGAAGCAAGTCACCCAAAGGAAACCTCCCTGGGTCTTCACTTTCCTCATCTTCAAAGTCAGAGATATGGATCAGATGGCCTCTGATGTCTCCTCTACCTCCTGGCTCTTAAGACCCTTTGTAACTCCAGGAAGTCTGTCTCAGAGATCTGTCCCATTCTAGTATTTTTATCAATGATTTGGATGAAGGTGTAGGAGGCATACTTAAATATTCTAATGATACAAAGTGAGGAAGGGAAGTAAACAGACTGGATAAAATGTCAGCATCTAAAAAGATGTTGAAAGGCTGGAGTGTTGGGATAATAATACCAGAGGATGGGAGGGGTGTTGTGGGGATCGAATGTGATTTGATCTTATTTGATACACATATATGTATGCACACACATGTCTATAAATGTAAAGTGCTTTGCAAACCTTACAATGCTATATAAATACTAGCTATGGTCACAGATAAGCTAGAAAATGTTCAGAGGGCACTTTGTGAGTTGAAGGTATATAAGGATTATTTAAAGGAATTGGGGATATTTTATCCCAAAGAAGACAAGACTGGGGTGAGGGGGACAGGGCATGAAAGCAGTGTTCAAGTATTGAAGTGTTCAAGAATTCAAGTGTATTTGTTCTATGTGGTCCCAGAAGGCGGACCCAGGAATAGTGAAGGGATATTATGGAGAAGTCAATTCAAATTTGATGAAAGGGAAAACTTTTTTTTTTACTTTCTTTACCCCTTTTACTTTTATTTTATTTTAAATCTATTTATTTATTTATTTTTAGTTTACAACATTCGGTTCCACAAGCCTTTGAGTCTTAAATTTTCTCCCCCTTCCTCCCCAGGGGAAAACTTCCCAATGAATGGAGCTACCTAAGAGTGGAATGAGCAGCTCAGGGAGTTGGTAAGCCCCCCATTTCTGGAGCTCTTCAAGAAGAATCTGGATGACCAATTGTCAGGTATGGTCTAGTGGGGATTCCTTTTCAAGTGTGGGTTGATCCAGATGACCATTGAGGTCTCTTTCAATCCTAAGATCCTATGATTTTTATTATGATTCTATCCCTTACTCAAAGAAGCTTCTTCAGTCACTGACCTCCTTAATATGCCTAATATGTACATGGACCCCAGTGAAGGGGCTGAAGTTGGGGGGTAAATTCCTAGCCCTTGTGTCACTTTTCTTGTGCTCATGCCTTCATCTGCATGTGGTGGCCACCTTCCCTGAGCATCTACATCATTTCTTGGGCCATTCTTGGCTATGCCTGAGGCTTCTCTGAAGGACTGAGTCAGCAGCCGAAGGGAAGTCAATCTCAAGCTGTCCTCTTCAGTCAGCCAAGTCTTAACAGCAGACAAGCCGATAAGCTGCTCCTAAGCTCCGAGAAATGTTTTCAGATACTTTGAATTAAGTGGGCACTCTTTCTTCTCTTGTGGAGTCTTTGTCAAGCCTGCTTCCTAAAAATGAAAGGTACCTCAGGGGGCTAGGTCATGACCCACAGCCCCCTCCCACTCCCTTCTGGCATGTGCCAGCTTGCAACCAAACATGCAATTCACCCCCGTTTCATGGAATCTGGTTTTCCTCTTATCTGGGAGGCAGCATGGTATAATGAGAGGGAAGTTGGATTGAGAAGCTGTGTGACCTTGAGCAAATTATTTCACCTCTCTGGGCCTGAGTTTGTCTTCTACAAAATGAAGAGGTTTCACTAGCTTATCTCCAAGTTCTTTCCCAGATCTAAATATGTGACCCTACGAGACCCATACTTCATTTCCCCCCACAATGAATACCAATCTCTCATTCACAGACCTCAGAGGGCTGGATCCCTAGTGGCTAATGAAGGTTTGTTTTTGGAGGAGACAAAAGTCTAATTTGAGCAATGAATGAGGATGCTGCCTGCTTTTCTTCCCAGCTTAATTAAGAAATAAAACCCAAGTGAGAAGAGCTTGTGTTTCTATTCTAGTCCTGTAGAATAATAATAGTGCCAAGCAGAATAGAGACAGGGGAACACAAGCTTTCAGGTGAGAGTACTCCCCCATGTGAAGATTCGTAGACTACAGCTGTTTGTAGGACTCCCCAAACCTTGTGTGGGATTAGAAGGAGCATCTGTGACATGGGAGCTTCAGGAAAATCTCATCCTCTGACATCAGCCTTACAGACAGTTTCTGGAGGGAAACCCCTGATTTCCTTGTCTCTTTCTGGGAAAGATCTTTTTGGAAACTTGTTTCCTACCAGAAGGGATCATTGGACTGGGAATAAGAGAACTTGAGTTTTGATCTTTTTCTCTTGACCTTGAGTAAGTTACTTAAATTTTCATCATCTGTTTTATTCTACTTCATCTCATCTATTTCAATTAAATAAACATTTAAGAAATGCTTACTGCATGCAAGATTGGCCTTTGTCCCCCTTCATTCTCATCTCCTTTTCTTGTCCTAGGGCCCTCTAATGACAGCCTTTTCTCCACTTTACCTACACCACTCTTCATAAGAACTATCATCTAATATGCTGTGTTGCAAAAACGGATTCCCTTTGGTTTATGAACCCCCAGCCCTGAACACAATTCTTGGCAAAAACATCTTTCTGCACTTTAATAGATCTTCGATCTCACTGATTTTGTTATTCCCTTCAATGAAGCAAACTGAAACTCACTCAGGCCTGTCCATCCTGTGAGACTTTTCCCATAAATTTACTGTAGGGAGTCTACCTGACATGTCAAGAGCTTTTCTCTAGATCTCTTAAGGCAGCTGGTGGTGCATCGGATAGAGTGCTGAGCCTGGAATTAAGAAGAATGAATTAAAATCTAATCCCAGATACTTACTAGCTATGTGACCCTGGGCAAGTCACTTAGCCTCTGCTTGTATTAGTTTCAAACACTATAAAATAGTGGCATAACAGGACCTACTTTATGGAGTTGTCGTGAGAATCCAATGAGATAATATTTGTAAAGTGCTTGATCCACTGGTATACAGTAGGTGCTATATAAATGCTTACTTTCCCCTTCCCTTCTTAACATTGTTTGACCAGCCAATAAGCATTTATTAAGCACTTACTACATACTCAGCACCTTGCTAGGTGCTAGGGATACAAAGACAAATAATGAGAGTCTTTGCCCTCAGGGAGCTTCCATTCTAAATGGGGGAGGGGAAGAGAAGAGGTACATATGTCAGTATGTATGGAATAAATACAAACTAGATACAAGGTATTTAAAAACAAGGCAGCTTGATGGCTCAGTGGATAGAGCATTGAACCTGGAGTAAGGAAGACCTGAGTTCAAATCCAGCCTCAGACACTCATTAACTATGTGACCCTGGACAAGTCACTTAACCTCTGTTTGCCTAATCTATTGAAGAAGGAAATGGTGAACCCCTCCAGTGTCTTTGCCAAGAAAACCCATATGAGGTTGTGATGAGTCAGATGTGACTGAATGAACAACAGTTGAAAACAAGGTTGGGAGGGAGGGCCCTGGCAGCTGAGAGGCTTCATGTAAAAGGTGGACCCTGAGTTTTATCCTGAAGGAAAAGAGGGATTCTAGGAGGAAGAGATCAGAAGGGAGTGCATTCCAAGTAGGAGAGGTCATCATCTCAAAGAAACGGGGATGTGAGATGGGAGACGGGAGTGCCGTGTGTGAGCAATAGAGAGGAGCTGATTCAGACATCGGGACTTACTCAAAGGTGGAGATGAGCGATCATACGAAGGGCTTTACAGGCCAAGCAGAGGCTCTGGGAAGAGCTACAAAGATAGGAACTGAACACGAGTCCTATCAAATTGGGATCATCACACCTGTCCTGTCCACTTGCCTGGAGAGTTGTGTCAAGTGAGAAAATGTGTGTGAATTGTTCAGTCATGTCTGACTCTTCATGACTCCAGAGACCATTGTTGATACTGGAGGGGTTTTGCCATTTCCTTCTCCAGTGGATTCAGGCAAACAAAGGTTAAGTGACTCACCCAGGGTCATACAGCTAAGCAAGTATCTAAGGTCAGATTCGAACTCAGGAGATAATTCTTCCTGACTCCAGTACAGGCACTTTATCCACTGAGCTATTTTTTTTGTTGTTGAATCATTTCAGTTTTGTCTGATTCTTGGTGACCCCATTTGGGGTTTTCCTGGCAGAGATACTGGAGTGGTTTGCCATTTCCTTCTCCAGCTCATTTTACAGATGAGGAAACCGAGGCAAAGAGGGTTAAGTGACTTGCCCAGGGTCACACAGTTAGTAAGTGTCTGGGGCCAGATTTGAACTCAGATTTTCCTGACTCCAGGCCCAGCACTCAATCCATTGAACCACCTAGCTGCCTCCTAATGTGTGTGGAAAAGGACACTGTAAATTCTTTTTTTTTTTTTTTTTTTGCTTTTTTGAAGGGCAATTGGGGTTAAGTAACTTGCCCAAGGTCACACAGCTAGGTTTTTGTTTGTGTGTGCGTTAAGTGTCTGAGGCCGGATCCGAACTCAGGTCCTTCTGACTCCAGGGCCGACGCTCTACTCACTGCGCCACCTAGCTGCCCCGACACTGTAAATTCTGTGAAATAAAGATGCAGTTCATGAGTTGGCCGCTAGGTGGTGCTGTGTATAGCATATTGGACTTGGATTCAGGGAGACCTGTAACTTGTCTCAGATTCTTGCTGACTGTGTGGCCCTGGGTGAGTCACATTCCCTCTTTATGTCTCAGTTTTCTCATGCATAAAATGGGGATGATAATTATAGCACCTGTCTTCAGGGGCTGTTGTGAGAATTAAATGAGATCACATAAAAAGCACTGTGCAAAACTTAAAACACTTTGATAAATGGTACCTGTTATTATTTTCGGCATTATGTTATATACCTAGCATTCTTTTGATATTGTATGTGAGTGATGACCAGGCAATGACAATAATCCTTTAAGTTGAAATCCTTTTTTTTTATTTGGAGGGGGGTGGTCTTCAGTGGTCTTGGAAGTTTGTAGAATGGCACACCTCTGGATTCTCATGCATCCTCAAATAGTTACTGTATTGGTCAAGTTCTGAAAAGCCTTCACCTGGGCAGGGAATCATAGGATTAAAGAAATAGAACCGAGAGAGACCTTAGAAGCCATCTGGTCCAATCTCCTCATTTAAATCACTCAACCAACAAGCCTTTAGTATGCTTTTGCTTTGTGCTAGGCACTGGGGTTACAAATGAAAGCAAAAAAGAAAGCCAGTTCCTGCCCTCAGGAAGCTTATGTTCTAACGGAGGAAGGCAACAGAGAAAAGAGAGCTGAGGAGCCTGATAGATGAGAAGTACTTGATCGGGAGCAGGGAGTTAGAAGCAGAACCAGGAGAGAAAGGAAGGATGGCTGGTCCAGGCCCTTCCTTCAAAATGGAGATTCTGGGAGGAGTTCACCAAAGAGAGGAGGAAGATGCTGAGGCAGTCAGATGTTCTAGGATGGGAAGGCCAAAGGGCATGAGGAACTCTTCTAAGATAAAAAGGGGTAAGGGATTTTCCAGAGAGAGAGAGGCAGCTGAGACTCAGTGGTGAAGTCTGGAGGGTCAGAAGCAGAGCCAAGAAAGAAATGAATTTCATAAGGGTATGAAGCAATCTTTGAACCCCCGACTTCTCATCTCTGGGTCCATCGCCCTATCCCCATGTTTGCCAGACTCTGTCTGGGTTCCTGCCTCCTGAAGCTCCAGCAAGAGCCAGTTCAGTGGCCAGGAGGCGGGGGAAGCATTGTTTTCTCTGGAACGAAAGGCAATGTCGAGCAATTGCCCATTTTTCATGCTCTTTGGGGGATAGACCTGTCGTTCTCCTTGAAAATAAATTTCCAGGAAGGGACAGGTGAACTTTCCCTGAGTGTCCCTCTGTTGCTCATAAAAAGTCTGGGAACGTCATTACAGCATCTGCGGGAGAGATGATGGATGTGTTCTGGTCCATCTCTGAATCAGGAAGCAGAGGATGAAACATGGACTCTCTGATGGGGAAAGAAAAGAACCTTTGGGGCCCATTTGTGGCTTGCCTTGAGGCCTCTAGCCCTTCAGAGCTATCCATCTTAACCAAGAGCTCACCTTCCTCATCTCCACTTCCTGGAATTCCCTCATGTCTTTCAAGGGTTGACTCAGTTTCCAAGTCTGGATTCACCCAGCACTGCTTTCCCTGAAATGAATTACTTTTTATTTATTTTGCATGTCCTTAGATGTGTACATATTTCCCCGTCCCCCTTCCCAAGATCCTTGAGGGTGAGGATTTTTTTTCCTTCTGTGTGTCCTCTTATGAGGCACATAACAGCTCTTAATGAATGCATCTTGGATAGGGGCACAAGTTGAGATAAATTAATAAGGGGCACAAGGCAAAGATGTTACTTCCGAGTCAAAAACAGGCAATTTCAGGTGCTTAGACTCATGGGCAGGGCTTCTGGGATGATATCCCATTTGCCTTACTCTTTGATGTTTGAGGCATCCCCAATCCCTGAACATAGTAAGAACTAAACGGAAAGTCTATTGACCAATTTATTAAGAAGTTAACCAGTAGCTCACTTTGTGGATTAGGGGTGTGACCCAAGAAGGCAGATGTGTGGTGGGTGTTAAACGTTCCTCAGTTTCTTCTGTAAAATGGGGATAATAATTCTTTTACTCCATATTAGACAGGGCAGTTGTAAGGGGAAATCTGTAAAAGTTAAAGTAGTCTACATATGGGAATTGTAATTATTCACCATGATAGACCTGTGTCCCCAATTCACAGATTCAGAGAGATTGTAGATGGAATTGAATCCAACCAGGACCTGAACACCATACCTCACCAGTGGTTATTTAGTCTTTGTTTGAAGGTCTCCAAGGTTGGGGAGCTTATGTTACCAAGCACTTAGAATAGCTCTAATTGGAAGGAAATTTCCCCTTTCCTGTTGTTCTTTGGTCATTTTCAGGCGTGTTCGACTCTTTGTGACCCCATTTAGGGTTTTCTTGGCAAAGATCCTGGAAAGGTTTGCCATTTCCTTCTCCACTTCATTCTACATATGAGGAAACGGAAGCAAACAGGGTTCAGTGACTTGACTGGGCTCACACAGTTAGTAGGTGTCTGAAATCAAATTCGAACTCAGGTCTTCCTGATTCCAAGTCTGGCACTCTCTCCACTGCACTACGTAGCTGCTCTAGAGGGAGATATATGCCAGTTATTGTTGAGTGTTTTTTTCAGATGCCAAATTAGCACCCTTCCTTCCTTTTTCTTAGTTCTTTGTATTTCCTCCAAATAAATCAACTGTAGCACCTGCCCCCTTTCAAGTCATAGAAATATAGGACCTAGAGTTGGAAGGGGCCTTGGAGGTTATCTAGTCCAGACCCCTCCTTTTATAGAAGGGGAAACTGAGGTCCAGAGTCATAGAATGACTTGCCCAAGGTTATAAAGGTAGACAGTGGCAGGATTTGAACTCAGGACTTTCTAACTCTGTATCTAATACCGTATCCACTGCCCCTGGCTGCTGCCTATTCTGGCAGGGACTTTCTTAGTATCATAGCTCGTATTACCCAGTATTAGAGCCACAGTTGGAATGCACCTAGTGTTGGACTCTGAACCAGAAAGATCTGAGTTTAAATGTTGCCTCAGACACTTAATTGCCATGTGACACTGGGAAAATCATTTAAATTCTCTTAGCCTTGGTTTGCTCATCTGTAAAATGGGGATAATAAGAATATCTATCTCCCAGGCTTCTTATGAGATTGAATAAGTTGTTATCTGTAAAGGACTTTGCAAAAGTTAACATTATCATTATTATTATATATAACACTATACATATATATTATATATTATAATATTATTCCACGTTATCATCATTATTATAATTAACAATAATAATTAGCATTTATATAGTACCTTACAGAGGTTGTTGTTGTTTGTACTTTGTTCTATTATATATGATATTCTATTTTATATAGGAATCTAGATATTCTATCCCCATCTCCTCTCATTATATTCCTCTCTCACCTCTTAATTTCACCTTTTTAAGTATCATCCCTTCCTATTAAATTGGTCCTGTGCCCTCTATCTATGTATACCTGTAAATATATGTGCACACATTCACATATGTATTCATATGCCCATATACCCTCCGATATAGACTACACACACACACACACACACACACACACACACACACATTTATATTGCCTTCAACTATTTTCATACTGAGAAAAGTTTCATCAGTTACAAGTATTGTTTTTCCATGTGGGAATATAAATAGTTAAACTTTGATAAGTTCCTTGTGATTTCTTTTCCCTGTTTACCTTCTCATGCTTCTCTTGCTTCTTGTATCTGAATGTCAAATTTTCTATTCAACTCTGGTTTTTTCTTCAAGAATACTTGAAAGTCCTCTATTCCACTGAATGACCATATTTTCCCTGAAACATGATACTCAGTTTTGCTGGGTAGGTAATTCTTGGTTTTAATCCCAGCTACTTTGACCTCTGGAATATCATATTCCAAGCCCTTAGATCCCCCAGTGTAGAAGCTGCCAGGTCCTGTGCTATTCTGATTGTGTTTCCACAATATTGAAATTGCTTCTTCCTGGCTGCTTGGAGTATTTTCTCTTTGATCTGGGAATTTTGGAACCTGGCTATAATATTCCTAGGAGTTTTCTTTTTGGGATCTTTTTCAGGAGGTGATCTGTGGATTCTTTCAAACTCTATTTTGCCCTCTGGTTCTAAAACATCAGAGCAGTTTTCCTTTAGAATTTCTTGGAGGATGATTCCTAAGTTCTTTCTTTGACTATGACTTTCAGGGAGTCCAATAATTTTTAAATTATCTCTCCTGGATCTATTTTCCAGGTCAGTGGTTTTTCCAGTGAGATATTTCACATTGCCTTCTATTCTTTCATTTGGTTGGATCTATTTAACAGCATCTTGATTTCTCATAAAGTCACTAGCTTCCATTTGCTCCAATCTAATTCTGAAGGAATGATTCTCCTCAGTGAGCTTTTGAGATTCTTTTTCCATCTGGCAAATTTGGCTTTTTAAGGCATTCCTCTCCTCATTTGTACTCATTGGCTTTTTGAGCCTCTTTTGCCATTTGAGTTAGTCTATCTTTTAAGGTGTTATTTTCCTCAGTCAGGCTATTGACTCTCATTTCATACTTTTCTTGCATCTTTCTCATTTCTCTTTCCAATTTTTCCTCCACTTCTCTTATCTGCTTCTTAAGGTCCTCTATGGCCTATAAACAGCTCGTATTTTCCTTTGAAGCTTTTGGTGCAGGAATTCTGACTTAACTCTCTTCCTCCTGTTCCATGCTTTGATCCTTTTCATTCCCAAAATAGGAGTCTAATGCTGGATTCTTCTGTTTATTTTGATTCCTTATGTCGCCACTCAGTCACTCAACCCCTGGGCTTTTTGCCACAGTAGGACTCTGCCACCAGGCAGGGGAGCTTCCATCCCAAAAGCTGGGGTTTTCTCACCTGCCAGAGGTATTAGTTGGGTGCCCTCTCTGAAGTCTCCACAAACTCTGGCAAGCTGGTCACACACCCCAAGACCTCTAACCTAGACCACAATCCACATCCAAGCAGGTTAAAGCAAGAGCAATTACCCCTGGTCCCCCTACAGTCTGCAGGCCAGGGGCTGAAGCAGCCTTGTGGCTGAGGCTGTGCCACAGCGTCTCAGCCACTTCTCTCCCTGAGGGGAAGAGGCTGATGCACACCCAACTAGTGGGTCCCAAAGTCCGTACTGCACTGACCTCTCACTTTGTCCTTAGCATCTATGTGTTGGCAATTCTGGAAATGCCACAGCTGCTGGTGTTCTGGAGTCCCTCCAGCCAGTGACTGTCTGTGGCCGCCCTGGGGCTAAAACCTCTGGTTGTTGCAGGGCTGGGGTTGGCTCCCAGAGTGCTGTGCTTGTCGCTCCCTGCTGGGCTGCCGGGCTGTCCTCAGCAGGGGGTCAGCTTCTCTGTGTCATTTTGTGGGTTCTGTAGCTCCAGAGCTTGCTCAGAGTTTCCTTTTACATGAATTGGTGGAGGTGGAAGCTGGAGCTTCGTGGAATTCCTGTTTCTACTCCGCCATCTTGACTCTGCCCCCCTCTCAATAAATGCTTTTTTTTTTTAAATTAATTTATTAGTTTAGTTTCAGTTAACAAGATTCTATTCCTTAGTTCCTTGATTTTCAAATTTCCTTTACTTCCCTCCCCCCTCCACCCACGACAGCATATAGTCCAGTATAGGATCTGCAAATACATTCATATTAGACATTTGCTTTTTGACTGACTGATTTTGTATAAGAAGGTCTCAGAATACCACCTCTGATTGTACATACTAGGCTTCACTTTTCTAGGGTAAACCTTTTCTACTCAGGATGTTAGGGAGGAGTCATACAGGCCCCTCGGGATGGGTATACAAAGGTGGGGTAAAGGAAGAGGGACTGGAGCAGCCTGGAGTCAGCAGAAAACTGTGTGGCACAGAGACAATAACCTTAGGTTCACCTTCAGGGAGGAAATGTCCTCCTCAAATGTTGGTGCCCTACACTGAGACCCCAGATGTCTCACCCTACTCATTTTATAAACAAGACTTAGAGACCCAGCAATAGATGTGTCCTTCTTGGTCCCTTCAGCTGCTCAGGTGCCACAGGAAGGCACCTTTGCTTTATTAAGAATAGGATTTGTCTTGTTTAATGGGCTTCCATCCACATACATAGAGAATTACCTGACATTGGACTTTCTAAGCACTGGTGACATGCTTCCATGGCCACATCTACCCCTGACACCATCTGTCCTGGGCCTTGGCGTCGACACTGGCCCTGCCAGTCAGAGGCAGGGGACAAACCTGGCACTGAACATATTGACTGGGGACATAATTTTCCCTGATAATGACTAGAATGAGCAGACATAAAACTTCTCCTTACTGTAAGTAAGCACAACATTTCCTAAAACAATTACAATTCATTTTCAAGAGCTGGTGGCAATTATATTACAGGAAGGTGGGAAGGCTGGGGAGTGGCATCTTTTTTTTTAACAAAAAGGAAAAGTGCATTTCTTTGAGGGCTTCCTATCCTTCCTCCTTAAAATGTGGAGCCCAGACATTTAAATAGGTTGTAGGGGGTGCATTAACTGAGAATTGGGGGCTTTTAAAGCATCTGTCCACCCCCAACTCAATAGATTGGCTGACCTTTCTGTGACCAAGTGGAGTCTCTCTGTCTGGAAGTCGCCTTTAGAGCTCTCTCTCTCTCTCTCTCTCTCTCTCTCTCTCTCTCTCTCTCTCTCTCTCCCAACCCCCTCTTTTTCCCACAGGAGATGAGAGGAGAAGCTAAGAATTCTGGAAGGAGTACTCATTGGTGTTAACTAATGGTGAGGGGGGCAGGCAAAATTTCGTGAGTTGGTCACTCTCTAAGGCAGGATAGGTTTTGGAACTGGATAACCCAACTGTTTCAAATCTCAGCACTGCTGACCAATGAACCTGTGTTACCTTGGCCAATCTACTGACCCTCTCTGGGTCTCTGGTTCTCCCCTTGTAAAATGAGGGCCTGCAAGAGATGGGCCTCCAAAGGCTGTGTCTTTCAGCTCCAAGGCTTTATCTATGCAAGCTTGGATTTCACTCTCACAATACCCCTGTGAGGTAGGCCAGCTGAGGATCATTAGTCCACAGGGCAGGTAAGTGGCTCAGTGGATAGCATGCTGGACTGAGAGAAGGGAAGATTCATCTTCCTGAGCTCAAATCCAGCCTGAGACACTCCCTAGCTGTGTGATCCTGGGCAAGTCACTCAACCCTGTTAACTTGGTTTCCTTTTCTGTCAAACGATCTGGAAAAGGGAGTGAGAAACCATTTTAGTATCTTTGCCAAGAAAACTCCAAATGGGGTCACAAAGAATCAGACACGACTGAACGACAATGAACAGAAACAGGCTGGGGGGTTGGAGAGGGTGAAGTCACTTACCCAGGGTCACACAGTGTCACAGGCAGGGTTTGAATTCAAGTGTTTCATTCTCAGTTTTCATTTGTCACGCTGCCCCTAGTTTTTGGGCCATCTGCAAAGAGTCAGATTTAATACAAGGGGACAATGCTTTAATGAGAGCTATTGAAAAGTGCTGCCTTCGCTTTAATTCAATAAATACTTATTACGATAAGGACACAGAATTCTTTCCTCCCGGGCAAAAGGTGAGAGACAGTGAATGTTGAATGCTGCACTCACTGCCAGATGAACTCAGTGCATTGGTTTAGAGAATTCAGAGGCAGAATCATGGAATTTCAGCTGATTGGAAAGTGTCTTCAGTTGCCATCTAATCTAATTCATATCCCATAAGCATTCCCTCATCACACCAGAGAGGTCATCTTGTTCCTGATTGAAGATCACCGAAGTGAGGGAACCCTGTGCCCCCTGAAGTAACTACCTCTATTTTGGAATTGCTCTAATTGTTATGAAGTTTTTGTTATATCCAGTTTAAAATTTGCCTTTTACCACTTTTTGGTGGGGAATGGAGAGGGGGGAAATGTGGTGGGAAAAGACAGTGATTAAATCAAGACATTGATTTATTTTGCTTACTCTGTGTGTGTGTGTGTGTGTGTGTGTGTGTGTGTGTGTGTGTAGGCAATAGGGGTTAATATATGCTCAGAGTCACATAGCTACTAAATATGTAAGGCCAAATCTGAACTCAGATCCTCCTGACTCCAGGGCTGGTGCTCTATCCACTGAACCACCTAGCTGCCCCTGATAAATTTTTTAAAAAAGGGAGCAGCACTATATGGCAACCCAGAAAGCTAGGGAGATCCTAGGCATCTAAATTAAGAGAGGCATGGTGTCTGGGACTAAGGAAGGTGAAAGTCATTCTGTACGCTAGCCTGGTCAGATCACAATTAAAATAATTCCCATCACTGTGAGCAGGCCAATTTAGGAAGGATATGGACAGTCTTGAAAGCATCCAGAGCACGCCTTATCAACCAAGATGGTAAAGGGGCTTTGAATCTATGCCACACAAAGACCAGTGGTAGGAACTGGGCAAATTGAACTTTGAGAAGACACAGGGCAAACATTATTATCATGTCCAAATATTCAAAGGGCTCTAGCAGAGAAGAGGGATTTGAATTGTTCTGTTTGTCTCTAGAGGGTAGAACTAGGAGCAAAAGGTAAGGCAGTGTGGTACAAGGGGAAAGAATGCTGTATTTGAAGTGAGAGGACCTGGGTTTGAATCACAGCTTGGCCAAATGGTATTTGTGTGACCTTGGACAAGTCTGAATTTCTCTGACCCTCATTTCTCAACTGAAAATGAGGTTTGGTTTGAATGTCTTTAAAGGTCTGTTCTGCCTTGAAGTCTATGATCCTTAGGTACAAGGAGGCAGATTTAGGCTTGTTATAGGGGGAAAAAAACCTTAAAAATTCAAGCTGTCCAAAAGTGGAATGACCTGCCTGGGGGTGGGGATCAGGTGCTGAGCTCCTTGTCCCTGGAATTTTTTAAGCAGAGGCTTCTTGGCCAGTTGCTTAGCATATGAAATGTGAGGTGGTTAAGGGGAGGGGCAGGGTGGATTATTGCTCAGAACTGGACTGGAAGGCTACTATGGTCATTTCTGACAGTTTGTGATGCTGAGATGAGCTGTTTTTTTCCCCAAGAAAGGCTGCTGGATAGCAACTCATCTGTTTGTCCTAGAAAGCCTCCCTGATCAATTATTAGAGCATGTCACACAAAGATGGTGAGGAGTTAATTCCCACAGTGGGTCTGTTTCTGTTCTAGCCAGTACCTGAGAGCAGATGTTTCTGGTGGCATGGGTTTTCATTTCTCCTTGGTACATCTAATTTGTTTCTCTCTGAAATTAATTTCTCTCCACCTAGGAGCGCTTAATCTCATCAAGTTCGGAGGCCCACTTAGGGGCCTGAATGTGGACTGGCAGCCAAGGATAATTTCTTGAGCAGTTTCACTGAGGACTCCTGCCTCCCCTGAAGCTCTAAACCCTTTTTCCAAGTGCAAGAGGCTTTTGAATTTTAAGACCTTTTACCAGACTCATTCTCTCTGTTTCACTCTTATCATGCCTGAGTCTCTCACTTTGCAGTGTCTTCCAATTTCAAACTGGGAAGTATGTTTTTGGCATTTGGCAAAGATATTTTAGCTGCCTGCTTCCCTTTTTCCCTCTTGTTCCCTGCCTACTCTTCCCTTTCATCAGCCCTCATCTTTCCTTTCTTCTCTTCATCACACCTTTTAACATCCTTAGTTTCTTCCAGGACTCATCTAAGGTACCACTTCCTCCAAGAAACCATCCCAGTTTCCTAAGTTTTCAATATTCTCCTGATCCTCAAATTGCCTTGTATTTAATAGACTATGTACACAGTTTATTTCTAGTTAGACTGTGGCAGTCCTTGAGATCAGGGACTACTTTTCGCCTTTGTTTGTATCTCTCTACTTAACATAGTGCCTAATAGCTGTCTATTAAAAGCTTGTTGATGTTACTTGAGGAAAACAACTATTGAAGAGAAGTTGGACAAGGTGACCCACCTCTTTGTTGTTCTCTAGACCCCATTTCTCTTTCTACTTATATAATAGATGATCGTGATGGAGGAAGCTTAACATAATTTCCTTGCTATAATACCATTCAGCCACTTTTCAGTTTGAGGAAGTAGAGCCCTAGGGAGATTTGCCCAGACAGAGAGTATAATAAGACCTAAAAACAAAAACAGCTTTCTGACAACAAATTAGATGACAGCTGAACTGAGGTAGACTCAGGGGAAAGAGTAGAGGAGAGAGTAATTGAGAGAAGAAAGTAAAAGAGTCAAACAGAACATCTTTTTTTTTTTTCAAGGCAATCAGGGTTAAATGACTTGCCCAGGGTCACGGAGCTAGTAAGTGTTAACTGTGTTAAATGTCTAAAGGCAGATTTGAACTCAGGTCCTCTTGACTCCAGATAGAACATTTCTAAGAATTCAATTCAATTTACTTCAACAGGCCTGTAATGAGCATGTAGAAGGGGCCAGGAATTATTCCATTGTTGAGGATACAAAGACAACAATGAAGCAATTCAAGAAGAGTTCAAAGGGCAGAATTCATCTTAGTTGAACCTCTATCATCTTCTAGGACAGCCTAGCTGAATGGGAGAGCTTCCTAGGCATTGGCTAAGATGCCGAGTGAGGATAGCTGTAGACTTCTCTATAGGGGATAGACTTACAAATCATAGTGCCACCAGTTAATGGAGAATAGTTGCAGATCGCCATGAAGGTGGTACCACAGTTAAGACACGGTGGGAAGCTGATCATCCAGGCTGAAAGATTAATCTGGAAGCACTGTAGCACTCCCTGCAGGGAGTGGCTTGTTAACCACAGCATCCCTAGTGGATATTGAACAGAATATTAGAGGAATATAAAGGTATATGGATAGTTGAAGATCCACTGGGGCATGATGCCTAGTAGAGAGAAATCGAGATGCCTGTTAGGAAGCATTGGAGATGCAACCTCTATCAGGGAACAAGTCCATTAGAGAACAGTATGATGGCATTAGCTGGACACATCAACAGCTTTGCTGCATCAGGAGCGTGAGATACACCTTCATGCATGTGTCATGGTCATACTTGTTCCTCAAACATATTCTGTCCACATTCATTCCTCATGTGTGGATAATTTATGCACAATTCCTATCAGTCTCACTCTTCTCACGGAGCATATAGGAGAGTCAACTGAAGAATTATGGAGAATGTTCTGTTACTTTGTTACATTACTGTTTAATTAAATGTTGTCAAGTAAGTGTGTCCTCTAGCTGACTAGCAAATGTAACCACATTGGGCTGAGTCCCATGAACTATGATTTGGAGAGGAGTCTGACTTCTAAAGTACCCAGACCCTGGAGGTGGCTTTCTGGGGGCCCATGGGTAAGTGGAGCTCTTGGCATTTCAAAATCCATAAGGAAAACCTTTTTAGGAGGGTTCTAGTTCACAATGGCTTTCTTGGATGAGCTCTTCCTTGGATGGACTTACTGGATGTTGTGAGAGGTTAGAAGGCAGCAGCATGGTATTCACCTTCAAGGATCTCTGTCACTTGGCCAGAAACACTTGTCTCATTTAGCGAAGTCATTCTTATGTTAGGCAATGATCATACTATGTGCAGAAACCTCCTTTTACCACCACAGGCTCATAGACTTGGAGCTGGCAGTAAGCTTAGAGGTTTTAAGATTACAGGGAGAAGGGAAAATGGAAGGGAACAAATACATATATAGCACCCACTATATTCTAGGCATTGTGCTAATTTCTTTACAAATACTATCTCGTTAGATGTTCACAACAACTCTGAGAAGAAGGTGCTGTTATTACTTTCATTTTACAGCTGAAGAAACTAAGGTAGGTAGCATTTAAGTGACTTGCCAGGGTCATATAGATAGTAACTGAGGATGGATTTGAACTCACATCTTCCTGACTCCTTTATCTGCTGCCAACAGCTTCCTCAAGGGATTCATAGATCTAGAATTAGAAGGTGGTCTAGTTCAAAGCCTCACTTTTACAGATGGTAGGAAGATTAAATAATTTGCCTGAGGTCACATTGGAAGCAAGTGACAGAGTTAAGGTGTGAAGCCATGCAGTCTCTGACTGGTCATCCATAAAGTCTGCTAATCAGAATGAGGTTAGTGAGATTCTGCTTTAAGAAGAATGTTGATACCCAAGGAGCACTTTCCCCTTTCCTGGGAAGCACCATGACCTTAGGAGATACACTTGGATCCATTAGCCAAAGAAGCCTGTTTGACTAGCTAGGGGTCCTACCTCATAGAAAAAGCATTGGATTTGGAGTCAAAGGTCCTGTCTCTGCTACTGTATGACCTGAGTGACTGGCAAATTCAGTGAACTTCTCTTGGAACTCGATTTCCTCATCTGTAAAATGGAGACTGGACAAGGTGATTGTTTTCATACCTACTTCCACCTCCTGGCAGACTAGGCAGTGTTGAGGCCCCAAGTGGAGAAGACAGCCCCTGACTTCAGGGAGATGTATTAACCCACCTTTCTGGTCTTTTACACATCATTCATATTATTAAACATTACAAATCTCAGCTAAAGTCCTATTTTCTGCAAGAAGTCTTTTCTAGTTCTCCTCAATCACAGTGCATTCCTTCTGAGACTACCCTCAATTTTTACTGTTTATAGTTTGTCCATAGTTGCTTGTATGTTGTCTGTTAGACTGTGAGCTTCTTGAGACCAGGAACTGTTTTCTCCCTTTCTTTGTGTCCCCCAGTGCTTACAGTGCCTGGTATACAGTAGGTGCTTAATAAATCCTAGTTCCCTTTATTCACACTATGATCCAGCCAAAAGGATCTTTCTTGTTGTTCTTCATACATGACTCTCATCTCCTACCTGGGGCCCTTTGTGCTGGCTGTCCCCCATGCTTGGAATCTCTCCCTCCTCTTCTCTATCTGCAGCCCCAGTATTATTCAAGGCTCAGTACGAGTACCATCTTCTACATGAGACTTTTCATTAATCCCTTAGCTGGTAATGACTTCTCCCATCCCAAAATCACCTCGTATCTGTTTTGAGTGTGCATGTGTAAGTGCACGCACACACACACACACACACACACACACACTTTCTCTGGTTGAACCATAAACTTCTTTTGAGTAAAAACTGTTTCTTTTCTTTTCTTTTCTTTTCTTTTCTTTTCTTTTCTTTTCTTTTCTTTTCTTTTCTTTTCTTTTCTTTTCTTTTCTTTTCTTTTCTTTTCTTTTCTTCTTTCTCTCTCTTTCTTTCTTTCCTTCTTTCTTTCTTTCTTTCTTTCTTTCTTTCTTTCTTTCTTCCTTCCTTCCTTTCTTTCTTTCTTTCCTTCCTTTCTCCTTCCTTCCTTCCTTCCTTCCTTCCTTCCTTCCTTCCTTCCTTCCTTCCTTCCTTTCTTTCTTTCTTTCTTTCTTTCTTTCTTTCTTTCTTTCTTTCTTTCTTTCTTTCTTTCTTTCTTTCTTTCTCCTTCATCTTCATATCCCCAGAGCTTGCACATAGTAGGGGATTAATAACTGTTTATTATTTCATTGATTGATCCTTCTGCCTCTGGGTTTAAGCATTGCATCTTCTCATTCTTTCTGCCTTTCCTTACTGTTTCCCCTCCCCCTCTCCCAACTCCTCCACCCCCAATCCTCACACAGTCCATCTCAGATTTATGACTCTTCCTGAGAGCCCAAGGCTTTATTGCATGCTCCAGATCAGGTAGCGAGATCTTTCTTATTTCTTTTTTTCATTAAACTTGCCATCTCTGCAGAGGGTGGGAGTCCTGCTCCCTCATCCCCTGCCCTTGTGCTTCTTGGGAAGAGTCTGAAAGTCAGAGATGAGCTTTGATGTGAGATGCCAAAAGGCTGTTCATTCCCTCCACACCAGGCTCCCGTTCCAAAGAATGCTTCTGTGGGCGACAGTCTGTCTCGACAAGGGCACACGTGGATACAATTGTGTCTCCCCTCTGTCCAAATGCAGCTTCTAATATTCCCTTTTTGACCTCACTGTCTGGACTGTTAGAAAATAGATTGCCGGTACATCTCCTATCCTTCTCCGGTCCCCAGAAAGGTTTTGCTTTGGACATCTTCATGTCTTGTTGAGATGACAGAAAACCCTTGAAGAAAGCATGAAAGAAAGACCCATTTCCCCTTCTCTGAAGGACTCTAAGTTAGGAGGAAAGATCATCGATCATATTGTTTTGAGTATACTTCCACTCACTTTCCCAAAGCCAGGCTGCTGAATCTTATCCTCAGGGGTCTAAGGGCACCTGGAGCTCTCAGAGGTGTCTCTTCTCTAATGTCACTGGTTCAAGCCCCCACTGGTTCTGTTCCTATTCAGTGTTAGGTACCAGTAACTAGCACCCCAGCTTTATTTAGCGACTTAACATCAATGAACTTTTACAAAGGGATAGTTACTTTGAAGAGAAAGCAAAAACAAAAATAAAAACCTTCTCCCCCAACACTGTCCCTTATACCACCTTATTTTTTGAGAAGAGTAGGCTTTGATTTTGCTTACTTACAATATAGCAACGGTCCCATGAAGTTCACTCCCACACGTGACATGAAATATTCATCTCAGTCATTGATGGGTTGGTTCCCTAAGGTTACTTCATACTCACTGGGACACAGATGACAGGCTAGGGGCAAACCCCCAATACTGGAAGACTGGGATGCCTGGAAGCAGACTCTCCCAGCATTTAGGAAGTTACGAGAACAGGTTTTGTTTTTCTTGCCTTTTCAGTGGGTGGGTAGATGAAGGAAGAAGGAGGGATAAAAAAAATTCAGAACCAGAAATAAAATAAAATTGAATTAAAAAAAACCCTTTACTTAAAACAGAAAAGTCTTGAGGGCTGTTTTGCACAAACCCAGAAGGCTCAAAGCCTTTCCCCTTACAGCATATCCTTTCATTAGACACCATCAGTAGGGTCAAACCAAACTGACTGAACCGAGCAACAGAGACTCTGCTTGCTAGTAGTCCTCTTTGAGTACCCTGAGATGATCAAAGAGTCTCTTAACAATGTGTTTAGCTTGCCAGAACTAGTTACAGAACGTCTACACATGAGCTGTTATCTCTCCAAGGCACTTCATAATATATCATCACTACATTCCATCTGGGGAGATGCCATCAGAGGTACTTTATTCATGTTCCGGTCCCCATAACAATGTGGTCACAGCTTGAGAGCTGGGAGGAACCCCAGAAGACAACTAATCCAACCTCCCCATCTTATAGATGTGGAAACTGAGACCAAAGGAGGACAAGTGACTTATCCAAGATCTCACTGGTAATGAAAATCAGAGGTGGGTTTGAAGCCATGTTTGGACTCGAGTTAATTTATGCCTAGAAGTCAGTAGACCCTTAGGATAGAGAAAAGACTAACTACTGGAGGCCTGTCATGTCCAGACCAGACTGAAAGGCCCCTGAAAACAGAGCACAGGGCAAAGAATCCTTGCTAAGGGGGTGTTTTGAAGGCAGCCCAGGTAAGGGAGCTACTTTCTTGTGGTCTTTCTGATGTAGCATATTGTATTGTTGGGTGATAGTGGCTTTTTTTTCTCCCTGACTCTTTACTCCCCTTCTCCCCTTTCTTCCCAGATTAGGCTTTGGTGCCTGTTACTGCCCACATTAGACTTTCTTTACTTTACCACACAGCTTTCTTTATTTGTGCTGCCTTCAGAATATTCCCTTAGCAAGAATTCTTTGGACATGGTTTGTTGTATTACCTCTATGAGAGCTCTCTAGGTTCCTCTATCATCCTCTACTACCTGCTCTGCCAATGGTGAACTTCCTTTCCTTTCTTTCTTTCTTTCCTTCCTTCCTTCCTCTCTCTCTCTCTCTCTTTTTTCTTCCTCCCTCCCTTCCCCCTTTTTTCTTTCCTTTCTTCCTTCTTTTTTCTTTCTATTTTCCTCCCTCCATCCCCCCTTTTCTTTTTCTTTTTGCTCCTTTCCTTCCTTCCTTCCTTCCTTCCTTCCTTCCTTCCTTCCTTCCTTCCTTCCTTCCTTCTTCATTTCTTTCTACCTACCTACCTACAAATTTTTCTTTCCTTGGAGGGATTCCCTAGGATGTATCATGACATCATCCTTGCCAGAAAACTGAGTGGTCTGCCTCATTTCTGTGGAACATTCTGTTGGCCTTCTGTTCAGATTTCTACCTTCTATGTTTGTATCTTTTTTTTCTTTTAAAGAATAGGGGGGGATGCCTATCTAGATATATTTTCTGAAGTCAGATGCGTGTTTCATATATTTTACTCTGAAATCTTACAACACTGGTCCCCTGATTGTTCTTTGTATATGACACTCCACTTCCCAACTAAGGGCATTTTTGCTGGCTGTCTCCTGTTCCTGGAATGCTTCTTTCATATCTGAGTTAAAATCTCACCTTCTGCTGAAGCCTTTCTCAACTCCCTCCATGCTGATGACTGCCCTCTGAGATTATCTTCAATTTATACTGTCCATAATTAGTTTGTCCATATTTATTTACATGTTGTCTCAGTGCCTGGGGCTCTTTTGATGTCAAGTCTCCTTTGTCCCCTTCTCATAAACCTTCTGAGCAGTGCTTCTACTTCTTTACAGGCTGGGCCTCAGATTAACCTGTTTTAAAATTTCATTTCCTTCTTCATCTCAAAGTGGTTTTGGATTTGGTATCTGAGTCAGATAATTGCCTCTTAGCCCTGGAGAAAAACATGCCTAATATACAGAGACAGAGTTCCCAGATGTTCAAAAAATTCAGCATACTGGGGTGGGGGTGTTGTCCTTTTTCTGCCTGGAGAATTTCTATACTTAACATCCATTAAACTAATTGTAGTTATTATCGGTGTAAATTCCCCAGTGGAGGAAAATAGTCCCCATTACCTATAATTTTTTTTTGATTCTTGTTACCTTTATCTTTTTTATAAGCTTTTAAGGTGCTACTTGGAATAAGCATTCTATCTGCCAATTTGTAAGGTTTCTCTTAAAATTACTCTCTGAAGTTCTCCTGGTTGGTGATTGACAGTATACATTTTCCCTGGTGATTATTACTTGAGAACACCCAGTGTGGTGGGGCCCAGTTAATAAATCTTTATTTCTAGTTTTTGTCTTTTCCTGATGCCCTCTGCTTAACTAAAGGCAATCAGAGTTGAATGATTTGGTTCACTTGTAATACCTCTTGCCACGCCAGTTTTTAGAAGGTCCCATGCAAAATTCCAAAGCTGGTAAGGGTGAAGAGGATTCTCTGGCAGAAGGCTCTAAGGAGAGGAGCTCTAGGTTTGGAATGAGATGACCTGATGTCCATGTGGGGACTCCTTCCTTTCCCCCACTCTAATCTGTGCCTCTAGAAAAAACCACCCTAGATATGAGTTACTTTGCGAATCAGGACCCTCTCAAAGCCTTAGCTTTGTGTTCACTAGTGTGTTTACTAGTCTTCACTAGTGTGTTTACTTTTACTAGCCAATCAGAAAATGTACTGGCTCAAATCAAGGCTTTTAACTAGAGGGCACAGCAAATAAAATACCAAGAAATGATTGCCCTCCCTTCTACCATGCACACATGGAATCATTGTCACACAGGTTACCACACCACCTATTGTAGAGACATGCCAGGGGCTCATATGGCCTGGGCAGTTTCATGGAGGACACAGATGTAGGTAGATATATAGCAGAGTAGACACAAGGCCAGAGTAATGTGTCTCTGACACTGCAGAGATGACAATGATCTCTGGGGATTTTGAACTGTTTTGTTTGCCGTGGGGTGCTAGGTCTTTACTAGCTGTGCCCATTGTCTGTGCTGAGAGGTCTGGACACTCAGTAACCATTAGAGAGTGGATATCTACCTGAGTGGGCATCATAAACACCTCTAGTGGACATTAGCAACTTGGCAACTTTGGGGATCTGACTTGTCTTGACCATATGTATACTTTTCCCATATGTGTTCATGCATATGCATATCCCCTCCAAGTGCATGCCCTTTTCGCATAGACTCTTGGTGTGAACCCCCCTGTCATATATGTGTTCTCTAAATATGTGTTCTTACCTCTCTGGTAGTTCAGTAACCTGTAGGAAAGTGCACCCATTTGTGCAGAGGGGCAGAATCTTCTCTTGTCATATTATTTCTCTATGCTGCTTGATAAATGTCTTTTCTTTTGAACTACTGAGTCCTGTGACTGGCTTGCAGAGGTAAAACTTTGATAGGTAGTTTTGAGTGAGTACTGAACGAAACAGTTCTTTGAACTTGGTGTAATTCTTCTACGAGGTCCACTTGTGAGTAGGAGCCTGGGTGGTACAAAGAAGGAATTCTTGTTCACAGACAGCCTCTGGCTCATTCTAACTCTGAGATTCTTTGATTCTGGATTTGAGACCTGGCACAAGTAGACATTGGGCCAGTCTATGAATTTCTCTAGAGCTCAGTTTCTTTTTAGGTAAAAGGAAGTGGTTGGATGAGATAAGCTTGAAGGTCCCTGCTAGCAGCAAACCTATGGACTGTGCCCTTTAGGAATACAGTGGAAGGTGAATGATGTCATTGGACATGGTGGCCAAAAAAGGGACTGCAGTTGATTTGCAGAGAGAGGGAAATTTGGTCTGTTTTCATTTTTTTTAACTTCTTAGCAAGAGTGGAGATGCATCAGGTTGAACTCAATGCCTAACATGAAGCTTTAGCCATGTTCTGGGCTGCTGAGCTCTTTTGAGGTGCCAAAACAGATTGGATGTAGTCTGACATGCATCCACTCTCTCCAGCCTTAACTGACCGATCGCCTTCTACTCAATAACCCTTCCATTCATTTCTTGTTGACTTCTTGTTGTGTTTCTTGCATCAGCTGGGTCACATGTCCTCTCTTCTCCAGCCCCAAGTTACCCCTCCTCTTCCTCAACTGATGCCCATGTCTACTACCTTTTGGAGAAGACTGAATCCATCTTACATGTATTCCTTTAATTCTTTGTCTCTCTGTGTTTCTCCCATTCTTCTTTCCTTCCACATTGTTTCAGAGAAAAAAATTATCCCTCCTTTTGAGGCACTAATCTATCTGGTGTCATGGAAAGAACCCTGCCGTGAGAACAGCAGGAAAGATCGGGATTTGAGTCCTGCTCTTGACACACATTAGCTGCATGACCCTAGGCAAGTCACCTAAACTCTGAACTTTTATGTCCTCATACTTAAAGGGAGGACATTGGACTACATGGCCTCAGAGGTTTCTTCCAGCTTTACAGCTATGATAATATCTGTAGTGACTCACTTTCAGAATTGTCGTGCGGATCAGAGGATCATAAATCTAGAACAAGAAGAGACCCTGGAATCCATATGGTCTAAGCCCCTTGTATTACAGTTGAAGAAAATAAGACGTAGGGATATGAGCTGACATGTCCAATGTCACACGTATAAAAGCACCCAAGGTGAGATGTGAACTCAGCTTCTCTAATAACTGAGGAATTGCTCTTCCCACTGTGGCACCCTCTCAGCTGTTATTAGAGTAACTACCTTGCCTCTGTTGATTAGTTCTAATTTATCCCCTATATACCTTGTTTGTATATATGTACTTGCATGCTGTTTTCCCTATTAGACAGTGAACTCCTTGTGAGAAAGGACTGTTTTTTTAAATTTTCTTTGTATTTTCAGCACTTATTACAATATGTGACATGTAGTAGGTGCTTAATAAATGCTTGTTGACTTGCCTATCTCTTTGATCTTCCCAATATCCTTAGGAGGCAGACATCATTGTTGTGATTATCTCCATTTTTAGCTGAGGAGGAACCCAAGGTTCAGAGAGATAAAATGATTTCTCCAGTGACACATAATGAGTCAAAGGCAGGATCCGAACCCAGGCTTCCTCACTCCTGGCCAACCTCCCTTTTCCACTGTTCCATGTTGCTTTGAGGTTGACCAGTCTCCAGGAACTGGGATCCTCAGACTCGTCTGTTTGACCCCATATGGATGGGCCAGCTTAAAACCACACTTCTGGGATAGGAAGGGGGAAAACATTCCAGAAGTCTTGTGACTGGCAGAACTTTAGGACAAGTGGAACCAATTTTGAAGTCATTCCTGTCCAGCAAACTACACTAGCAACCCCCAGCTCAATTATGCTGGATGAAAGATGCTTCTAGTCCCAGCAGAGCCATCACTCACTGACAGAAGAAATAAAGCGCTTGTCAGCTGGTATTAACACAGATAAGCCATTTAATTTAATTTTAAAATTACCACTGGGTGTTTAAAAGAGCAAGCCCAAACAACAAACACAGAGGCAACTCAGACTTCCACCAGCACTTAGCTGTATGACTTATCAAGATTGTCAGTTTAATTGGCTCTGAGTCTTCTGGGAATCTATCTCCTTATCGATAAGGGGGAAGGACCTGGGAGGAAGAAACAGGCCAAGTCACCTAGGTGACGGGCACAGGCATCACAGATGAGGTGCCCCTGGATACTGACTCCTCTTTAGGGCTGGAGAGAATACTTGGCAGAGCCATGAAATGCATTGTGATTCCCTGGGGCAGGGAGGGGGAAAGAAGAGTGATTCTATCTCTTAGGATGCTTCCATGACCCTGCTTAAGACACGTAGCTTCGGAGTTGGTCTGCTCGTCTCATGGAATATTTGAGCTGTGAATAGGACCAAACAAAGTGCCTTGTAGTTTTAAATTCTCAGTCAACCCATCTACAAGCATTTTTATGCATCTAATGTACTGATTATGCACTGTGCCTCGCTATACTAGACTCTAGGGCTGGACCAGTGATTCCATCAATGCAGGGAACTCACTTCGCAAATGCACATCAGTGGATAATGTATCTTCAGGTGCCATTTGGGGATGGATGACCTATGTATTTAGTATGGATATGACTATATTTGTCATTTATTTGTGACCTTATCTATGATTATTTCTTCCCAATAGAACTGTTTAGTGAGGCTAATAACTCCGTTTGCACTGGCTCTTCAATTACTTTTGAATTTTACAGAATGTATGATACGATAAATAGCTGTTTATACTTTTTTCTTTAAAAAATGCAGATGAACAACTTGGCTTTAAATTCTGGTTTTAGAGGGTTGTCTGGGGTATTGAGAAGTTCAGTGATTTGCCCGGGGTCATAGTCTAGAGTTGGAAGGAGGTTTGGAACTCAAGTTTCTACTGACTCCAAGTTTAGCATCATGCATGTTGAGTGGAAATGGTGGCAATAACCCAGGACCTTGAACTGTTGGGAATAACAAACCCCACTACAGACCCTGCATTGAACCCAGATCCTGCAACCATCGATGAGGGGAGCATCACTGTGGAGAAAGTGTTCACCACTGCCACCAACTGCTGACTAATTTCAACCAACAGACACATAAGTCCAATGGCTCTGGGAATAACACCCCCTAGAACAACCCCCTGGGTTCTGCTTCTAGCCCAATCTCTGCAGCCATTGTTTCTGTGGAAATGTGTCATGGCAGTTACTTCTCTGGATGCTGCAGCCATAGCTCCTGAAGACCCAGAAAAGAAAGTTCTTGCCCCCAAAGGCCTTGGCACTATCAAAGGGTTCAACATCAGAAAAGGATATGATTTTATCAGTAGAAATGATATTAAGGAAGGTCCTTTACCACCTAGGTTGGCTCAGCAATCTAAAGACCTTGAGAGAAGAAGTGGGGGAAGATAGGACAGGGAGGTGCTGGGATTGGGCTTGGTCTTCTCAGCTCAGGCTCAAAATCAGACTCAATGTCAGGGGACCCAAGTTCTATTCCTTTTGGCTCCTGGCCTCGCCCATCTGCATCTTGGTTTCCTGTACCCAGAGGGAGTTGGGCTTCATTTTAACATCTCATTCCCATTTATCTTTCAAAACACAGAAAAAATCAATGCTCCAAACTCTCTTTTGGACTTAACTTAAAAATTGCTTCGAGGCACAAATGAAATTCATTACGGTTGCCTGTCTGTGGAAGTGCTTTGGATTCCCACTGGTGGCTTCCTCCTTAAACAGCCTTCTTTGCTTTGGTAGCTGCAGTGCTAGTCATTCCTCACGTTTCTGCTGCTTGCTGCAAAATTAGACCATATTTCATCAGGGCCTCCTTTCACAAGGCCCTTCTTCCCTTCCTGTCATTACTGTTCTCCTTCCCATGTTTGCATGCAGCATGTGTGTGCATGCACATGTGCACGCCGCAAGCACGCATACACACACACACACACACACACAACCACAGAATGTTGTCATGATCTTCTAGATCATGAGGAGACTACATCTCCTGATTCATTCATCTCCCTGTCTATTTGCCCATGGCTCTACCCCTTAGCAAGGCATGAACTTAGCTGGGTGTATAAGATGATGGGATTTGCAGTTGGAGGAGTCCTTAGAGATTATCCAGTCCAACACCTTTGTTTTATAGATGAGGAAACTGAATCCTGTGACTCTGGGCAAGTTACTTATCCCCACTGGGCCTCAGTTTCCCCATCTGTAAAATGAGAGGGCTGGGCTAGGTCACTTCTAAGGTCCCTTCCAACTCTGGCTGTGATCCTACTATCCCCTCTCTGGGCCTCAAATCTAACTTAATCTTAAATACTGAATGGACATTGCCTCAGGCAAACTGAGACCACAGCATCCAGGGACATCTCAGATTTCCAGTTGTCCTGATCTAAGTTACTACTGGACCCAGAAGGCTTCTGGGGAAAAAGTGAGGCTGGTGACTTTGCACAGCCCAGACTCACTTAAATCCAATTCACTTGCAAATTATGGCATCACCGTCCTGATCTCTTTAGTCCTCTCGGAGAATGAAGGACAAACAACCACAATGACAACAATCTTGGCCTCAGTTTGCTTATCTGATCTTCCTTGAAATCCTGAACTTGGGTAATTAATCCTAATAATAATTATGACAGTAGCTTTTATATAGAGCTTTAAGGTTTGCACAGCCCTTTATAAATATATCTCATTTGATCCCCTAACACTCTAGGTTTGTTGTTGTTATTCAATTTTTTAAAAATTGTTTCAGACTCTTCATGACCCCATTTGGTGTTTTCTTGGCAGAGATACTGGAGTGGTTTGCCATTTCCTTCTCCATCTCATTTTATAGATGAAACTGAGACAAACAGGGTGAAGTGACTTACTCAGGGTCACACAACTAGAAAGTGTCTGAGGCCAGATTTGAACTCAGGAAGATGAGTCTTTTTGACACTAAGCCTTGAACTCTATCCACTGGCTGTCTAGCTGCCCAACACCCTAGGAAATGAGTGCTATTGTTGTTCCCATTTTATAGATAATGAAACCAAAGCTGACTAAGGTTAAGTGATGTGCCCAGGGTCACATGGCTACTAAGTATTTGAGGCAGGATTTGAATTTAGGTCTTTCTCTCTATAGGTTTAGAGGTCTATTCACTGGACCACCTACTGCCTTATTGACTAACTCGGAGTTGAAGTTACAAAAAGACAAATTTGGACTTGGTAACAAGGCAATCTCCGTAATAGAGAGAGCTCTCCCAAAGTGGAATGGGCTGCCTTGAGGGGTGATGGGTTCCTACTCTCCTAGAGAGGGCTAGACCATCACTTGTGGACTAAATGGCTTTGAGATTCCTTCTCTCTCTTAGATGTTGTAATTCTGTGAAACTGAGGCATCAAGAGGTAGGAGGGAAGTAGTTTGACCCAAGACTGAGAACAAGGGGTGGGCCCTGGAGTCAGGAGAACCTGAATTCAAATTCAGCCTCAGATACTTAACACTTACTAGCCGTGTGGCCTTGGGCAAGTCACTTAATCTCAATTGCCCTGCCCTCCCCCCTCCCAAAAGCAAAACAAAACAAAAAGACTGAGGACAAGATGAATCTAGGAGTAGTCCCCAGGTCTCCTAATTTCCAATCCAAGGTTCTTACCATTGTATCACTCTGCTTCTCTAAGGTTTTCTGGGAATCGAGGTCAGAGGAGGTTGTCGGAATTCTCTGGGATAATTTGTGACAGAGGATATAAGCTGTGCTACATGTGAAGTCAGAGAGATTTGAAAGGAGAGGAAAGGAGGGGTGGAATTCTTCACTGGAGAGGAGAAGAGAGGAGAGGAGGAGGAGGAGACACTGAGCTGAATGAAGAAAGAGAAAGAGAGGATGGAGAGTCCTATTTCTTTTTTCTTTTTCTTTTTGCTTTTTGGAGGGCAATTGGGGTTAAGTAACTTGCCCAAGGTCACACGGCTAGGTTTTTGTTTGTGTGTGTTAAGTGTCTGAGGCCAGATCCGAACTCAGATCCTTCTGACTCCAGGGCTGGTGCTCAACTCACTGAGCCACCTAGACGCCCCAAGAGTCCTATTTCTAATGTATTGTACTAATCAGGATCCTCCCTCCACTTCCCCAAAACCTTCGCTGCTCCTTGGTGTCTACTTTAATAAGATGAAGTGTTCACCCTGCTATTCAAGGCCCTCCCTCCCTTAATTGGCATGACCTTTTATACCAATCATTCAACCTACAATCTTTCATTAAGTGCCTTCTCTGCAGAAGCAAAGACAAGAGTAATTTACAGCCTCTGCTTTTGGCTTTTGCTTCAGCATTCTTGCCATTTGGACAACTCTGCCCTCTCTTCTCATCCTGCTCTCTGCTTTGGCTCCCATCTGCCATGTCTGGCATCTACCCCTTCCTTCAACCCCCATTTCACCCATTTAAAGCCTTTCTTTAAAAAGAAAAAGACAATTCAAGTTAAATGACTTGCCCAGGGTCATATAGTCCCTATTTTATTTTAAAAAATATTTATTATGAATTTCACAAACATTAAAAAATCTCCAAATACATAGCAGGGGATAATAGATATGCAAAGTCACGAATCTTTATAATATACATTATTATTTTAAATATGTATAATAAATTCAACATGTTTCTTTCAAAACTGACCTGTTTGTATTTCCTTCCAAATATGCTTCTCTTCTGTTCTCCTCATATCAGTCAATGCTTTAATGATTTGCTTTTCTTTCTTTCCTTCTTTTCATTTCTGGGTGATACCATAGAGAGCTCCCCTCTCCCCTCTAATCCCTTTACCCTCTTCTCCCCCACGAAAAAAGGAAAACCACAATTCTTGAAACAAATGAGCAACTGAAATAAATCTGCACCTTCTTTTCCTTTAAAGCCCTACTCAGAAGCCTTTCTGAGCTATTTTGGTGGAAGCAATCTCTTTCCTCTGATTTCTCCCACCATGGTACATGGAATGTGCACACACTTATAGACAACACAAAATCCTTAGATCTGAAAGATTAACAGTTAAGAAGCTATATGAGGATACCCTCAAGGTCTCTCTTAAGAACTTTGGAATTGGTTGCATGACATGGGAGGCACTGGCACAGGACCATCTGAATGGTATGTCCCCATCAGAGAAGGTGCTGTGCTCTATGAGTAAAGCGGAACTGAAGCAGCTCAAAAAACTACAAGATACACACATTTAGAGAATGCACTCCTTGTGGACTACTTGTGTCCAACCTGTAGCAGAGCCTTCTGAGCTCATATTACTTTTATCGGCCACAGTCAAACACATTTTAACTAGACTGTAACACAGTGATACCATTTTTGTCCTCTTCGAGAACATAGAACAGTAACCAGCCAACCCATCATGAAGGCAGTTATGTGGTTTGATGGGTAAAAATTAGAGTCAAGAAGGCCTGAGTTTCCATCTGGCCTCAGACACCTATTAGCTGTGTGACTCTGGGCAAGTGGCTAGACCTTTTGCCTCAGTTTCCTTATCTATAAAATGGGAATAATAATAGCATCTACCTGACTGGGTTGTTTTGAAGATCAAAGGAGATAAGATATGTAAAGTGCTTCATAAACCATAAAGTACTCTATCCTAGTTATCGCTGCCCATATTTATCATTCTCTCCAGTATTGTAGTTATTTGTGTATATATCTTTCTCCAATTAAACAGTAAGCTCTTTGAGAGCAGGGCCAATGTTTTACTGATATTTTTTCTGTCCCCAACACTAACCAGAGGCAGGAGGGTATGAGAGATTTCCTGGATTCCTGGAACTGGGAAGATTAGGCTTCAAGTCTCACTTCTGACACCTACTGACTGTGTATTCCTAGGCAAGACTCCTAGCTTCTCAATGCTCTGGGCAAGCCTCCAAGACCCCAAGTTGTAGAGAAGATGCCAACCTGCATTAGTAGAGAGAACTTCCTTATTTGGGAGTTCCCTATGCCAAAAAAAGTCTCAGATCCATTTTCCATACCATTACTAAGAACAGAGTCTGACGTACAGAAAGTGCTCAGTTAACAACCATTTATTAAGAAGTTAATAGGCAATGTAAAGACAAAGACAAAGAACGAAACAATCTCTACCAAAAAGTGAGTTAGAGGCAGAAAGGACCTTAGCAGTCCATTGATCCAACCTCCATAGGCTCCACCAACTCAGCTGTCTGAGAAAATTGGTCTGAGTCCTTCCATCCCATCACAGAGTAGCAATAAATAAGGGAGGTATCATTGACAAAACAAGATGTTTCACTTTCAGACAATCCCTGAAGTCCATTATGAGAACAGGGCTTCCTATTATTCTAAAAGGGAAGCAGGGTAAAGCTGTAGGTAAGGTTGAAAGTTTCTTGCTCTTTACTGGGCGAAGACACCAAGAATGGAGATGTCAGTCCCCAATTGATAAATGGTTAAAGGATATGAACCGACAATTTTCAGAAGAAATTTAAGATATCTATAAGCATATGAAAAAAATGCTCTAAATCACTAACATTGACAGACTGGACTCCTCTCAGCAATGCAAGGTTATAAGACAACTCCAAAAGACTTATGAAGGAAAGAGATATTCACATCCAGAGAAAGAACTACAGAGGCTGAATGCAGACTGAAGCAAACTGCTTGCTCTCTCTTTTCTTTTTGTTTTGTTTTCTTTCTTCTTTCTCATTGTTCACTCCATTGGTTATAATCCTTCTTTACAACCTGACTAATGTTCAATGTGAAGGTATTTGTAGATCCTATATTTGATTGCATGCCACCATGGGCAGGGGAGGGGGGAGGAGAGGAAGGGGGAGAAAATTTGAAACTTAATGGATTGTGGAACTGAATGTTGTAAACTAAAAGTAAATAAATACATTTTTAAAAAAAGAATGGAGAGCTCAGGATGAGAACTGACAGAGAACTTACCTTTCGGCTGGAACAGAGTTGGCAAAGAGGAGTAGTTTAAAAATGGCTGAAAATGTGCATTGGATGCCTTTTCTTCCCTTCCCTGCTGCAAATGCCATCCACCTCACTTCCTTATATTTATCTTGTATCTATTTTGTATACACCTGACTATGTACTGGAGAGTGAGAGTAGTATAATAGAGAAGTTGTTTGTCCTTTGTTCTCCATGAGGACCATGGCATGAGGGAGGGAAAGTGATGTCATGAGTTGCAAGTGAATTGGATTTCAGTTAGGAAGGTTGTGGAAAGTTATCAACCTCATTTTCTCCTCCAGAGCCATCTGGGTCCAGTGGCCAGATATGGATCAGTACAACTGGACATGGCCCAGGATGTAGTGGGAGACCTTGGCCTTTTAAAGGCCGGATCTCAATTTGACTTAAGCAGTGCCCATTCAGTGAGTAAAGCTAGGTAAGAAATGAAGTAGAGAATGGTCTCTTTTACCTAGTCTCTCTCTCTCTCTCTCTCTCTCTCTCTCTCTCTCTCTCTCTCTCTCTCTCTCTTTCTGTCTGCCTGTCTATCTCTCTCCTCTGTCTCTCTGTCTGTGTCTCTGTCTCTCTGTTTCTGTCTCTGTCTCTTCTCTGTCTCTGTCTCTCTGTCTGTCTCTGTCTCTGTCTCTTCCTCTCCTTCTCTCTCTCTGACTCTTTTCCTCAGGGTTTCTGCCCAAAAGAGAAGTAATTGCTATAATTGCTATTTACATTCACTTTGAACACTCAGGACCCAAACAGTGACCCCATAGGCTTGTGCTGGGACCTATTGTTGGCCAATCAATGAGAGCAAGAGTGATTTAGGTTTAAGGCATGGTCCTTAAAAAAGAAATCTAGCTCATAAACCCCAAGATATCTTTCGAGGTTCCAGTGATCAAAATTACATTCCTATGAGAAGGAAAGGAAAGGAGTTCCAGTCTGATCTCAGACACTTACTAGTTGTGTGACCCTAGGCAAGTCACATAACCCAAGTTTCCTCCAAAAAGAAAGAAAAGCTTTTTTAAAGCAAATATTATATCATTTGATCCTCACAACAACCCTGGGGGTGGGTTCTGTTATTATCCCCATTTTACAGATGAGGACACAGAGGCTTAACAAAAGTTAAGTGACTTGCCGAGATCATACAGCTAATAAATGTTTGAGGCAGAATTTGAATTCAGGTCTCCTAGTATAGCATTCTGTCCACTATGCCACTTAGTGCCCATGAAGATCTGAGTTCAAATTCTGCCTCTTCATGCATACTGACTTTGTGACCCTGAGCAAGTCACTTATACTCTCAGTGCTCTAGACAACTCCCTGACTATAAGTTGAAGTGAAGGTGCTCACCTCCATTTGTAGAGGGAGTTGAAATAGCAGGGTTAATCTCTATCCCTAAATATGCACATATTATCTCCCCTAATAGGATAAAGGTTTTTTGAGACCATTTTATCTTTGTAGCCTGAAATACTGCCTGGCACATAGTAGGTAATTAGTAAATGCTTGTTGGTTGATGTGAGCCAGATGGGAAAGGATCTTGAATGCTAGGATTAAGATTTATGCTTTACTCCATAGACAATGGAGAGTCACTGAAGACTTTTTAGTTAGGGGAATGGTGCTAAATCCTATGATTCTATGGTCATAGCTGTGGACTAGCAAGGTTGGAGGAAAGGGAAAAGGAAAGAGAAGTGGAGCAAACAGGCATTTATTAAAAACCTATTACCTGCCAGGCATGGTGGTAAGCACTTTACAAATATCTCATTTCTCTCATTTTATTTGGGAAAGATTTGAGGTCAGGAGATTGGTTAGGAGGCTTTTGAAATTGTCCAATGGTTGCTTTGGGAATAGAGAAGAAGGGCCACCAGATGTGAAAGAGACATTGATAGAATCAAAAGGACTTGCCAAACAATTGGATATGGAGTGTACTCTGCCTTGTTTAGACCATTCCTCGATCATCCCAATTCTGAGCACTATGGTTGAAGGAGTATGTTGGAGACTACCCAGAGGAGCATAGCCAGGGTGGTGAAAGGCCACAAGCCTACAGCATGGGAAAAGAGAAGAGGAGACTTGGGGTGAAGCTGGTAGGGGCAGTGGCATGATAGCCCTGTTCAACTATTTGAAGACTGGTCATAAAGAGGAGGGATTAGAATATTATGTTTGGGACCAGAGGTCAGAACCAGGAACAGGTGGAAGACGGAGCAATGAGGCCAGTCTAGGCTGGGTTTCAGGAAAACCTTCTGGACAATGAGAGCCTTCTCAAAGTAGATTGGGCTGTCTTGGAAGGTGGTGATTCTCTCTCCTTGGCAGTTTTTAATCAGAGGCTAAAAACTGCTTGCCAGGCATTTATAGCAGGATTCCTTTTGTGTATGAGTTGGACTAGAGAGCCACTGAGGCTCTTTCCAACTCTCAAATTCTGTGATCCTATGAAGGATAGCAAGGAGTCAAAGGTTTCAAACAAAGGTGATTGGGATGAGAGTAGAGAGAATTTAGAGAAGGTGAGGCAGGTTCTTGTGAGTATTGTGAGTTAGGTTTCTGACATGTTGATTCTGAGGTTACTACAACTCTCTGACGCCTCATTCAATCAACTAACCAATGCACATTTATTAAGTGCCTTCTATGGGCCAGACACCAGGGATACAAAGAGAAAAAATGAAAGGATGCTTGTCCTCAAAAAGCTTACATTCCATAGAGCAAGATAAATATCCACACATAAGCATACAGAGAACATGGACAAAAATAAAGCTAAGACAGCTAGGTGGTGCGGTGGATAGAGCACTGGTCAGACTCAACTCAACTCAACTTAGACATGACTCAACAATTTTGGAGGGGACCATGCTGGGTAGAGGGGATCTGGAAGTGATTCATAGAGAAGGTACCAAATGAACAGTCTTGAAGGAAACAAATGATTTTAAGGAGTATATATGGGGTAGAAGTGCATTCTAGGTAGGGAGAAATCAATGCAAAGGCATGGAAGTGACAGATACAGTGATTGATATAATGCAAGGAACACCAAGAAAGCCAGTCATGTCTGGACTTTTCAGGACCCCATTTATGGTTTTCTTGGCAAAGATACTAGAGTGCTTTGCCATTTCCTTCTCCAGCTTATTTCACAGATGAAGAAACTGAGGCAAACAGGGTTAAGTGACTTGTCCAGCATCACATAGCTAGTAAGTCTGAGTGGAAGGTACCCTGTTCAGTGAGGCATACACTCTTCTAGGTCCTACAAGGTTGGAAAGGCTTCAAGCTTGAGCCCAGCAATGGTCTGCTAGTCTGTTGACCAAGGATCAGTCTAGCCAAGGTTCGACAGGCTCATCTCTCTGCTGACTGCAGGGCGAGATATTTCCTCATGCACAGCTGCTTTCTAAGATCATCCCTCCAGCATAAGAGGGGGTGGCAATCTGTTATCAGTGGAAGGAACATGCATCCTGATAGAATCACAGATTTTCAAAGCACTGAAATCAGTGTGATGGGTTGGGGAGAGAGCCAAGTGGAGAAGTAGAGATGGTACTCAGAGGAGAAATTCTGAAAACTTCTAAGATTCCATGATTCTGACTCTGTGAGAGATGTAGATGAGAGAAGGGAGGGATGATGGGAAAGGCACAGGCCCACAACTTTGATGCCACAATTTCCAGCGATTATGAGCTGACAGATTTAACTTATCATATACTAAAAACAAAAGTAAGCTAGATACAATAGAAACCTATGCTTAATAATAATAGCCAATATTTATATAGCATCTCTATGTGCCAAGCACTGTATACAGTTATTATTTCATTTGATCCTCATAATATCCCTGGGATGTAGATCCTATTATCACCCTCATTTTGAAAATGAGGAAATTGAGGCAAATAGCTTGCACAGGATCACAGAATTAGTAAGGAAGCTTGAACCCCAGTGATCTGGTTCCACACCCAATGTTATTTTGCATTGTACCACCTTGTCTTTGTCTAGGAGGGTGATTATACAAGTGCCCTTCAATCCTCCCCACCCCCCCAAAACTTATACGCTGGTCACCTTGTGGGTCCTGGGTGAAGGCTCATCCAATAACTGGGGGTGGGATGGGACTTTGCCTTAGATCAGTTGTGGGTATGGACTTCATGAGGCAGGGAAATGCTCACTTGGGCTGTACCCCAATAGGATGCTGTCATTCTAGGTAGGCCCTGGGTAGTTATTCTAGTGGCACAGCTCAGTAGTGAACCCCGCCGTCTCGTTCTTTCCGTGGAGAGCGATAAACAAAATTCCATTTCCTAATCTGACAGCGAAGGGCATAGTGACTTAGAGAGTTTAATTACTTTTTAAAAAACCCCTAATGTAGATGGTTGCTATGGCAACGCAGGCTAGATCTACAGCCTGTGGTTGGTGGTTCAGAAGCAACAATCTATCCCTGGTGCTGGCCTTGGTCCTGAGGCAGCCAATACAGTTCCTGACTTCCAGACATGTTCCCCTGGAGCATCTCTAATGCACTCTTCTTGGACCTCCTCTATTCTGTGGGCTGGTGGCTACTGAAGAAAAGAGGCAGTCTGATTCTCCAAAGATGGATGGAGGGATTATATCAATAGTATTACTGTACACCTAGTGTGCAATAAATAGCAATTTAACTCAATAAATATTTATTAAGGATGGAAGACACAGCGCTATGGTCCTAGGGATACAGAGATGAAAAAAAAATGACCCAAAATTATCCCTTCAAGAGCTTTCCATTTATAATGGGGATATGGCAGGTACACAGTTAAGAATAATGCATGGTGGATTGTGATGGGGACCAAGGAGAGATCCAGGCAAAATGTACTGGGGATATTTAATGAGTAGGGAATACAGCTGTAGAGGATCAGGGAAGGATTCATAGAGCAGGGGGATACTTGAATTAGACTTCAGAGGGGAAGAGGGCCATGCCAAGTTTGACATGAAGAGGTAAGGTGTTCCAGGTATGGGGCTGGAGGGTACAAATGCATGGAGGCCCCACATGGCTGGAACCAGATTGTGGAGGGATTTAAATGGTAGGCTAGGGATACCTAGAACATAGAAACATAAACTTAGAGCTGGAAGAGACCTTAGGGGTCATCTAGTACAATATGGTGTTTTACAGAGGGGGCCATGACACCCTTATCCTGCTTTTTGGTTTTTTGGTTGTTGTCATTCCCCATTAGCTTGTAAGTTCCTTGAGGGTAGGAGCTATATTTCTTTTAAAAAACATTTTTGTATTTTCAGTATTTAACATAAGTGGGTGATATATAGTAGTTACTTAATATTTATGTACTATGTGACTTACCCAAGGTCATATAGTTAGAAAGTGACAAGCTAGAATTCCAGCCCAAGTTCTCTGGTCCCAGATCCAGTTCTCTTAATTTTTATCCTATGAACACTAGAGAGTCACTGAAACCAATTTAACCGAGGGCTAACATGGTTAGAGCTGTACACTAAGAAGATTATTTTATCAGCATGAAGGATGGATGAGAGAACAGAGAGACCAGAAGAGAAGTGATGAGGCCCTGGATCAGAATAGTGGATGAGTAAAGAGAGGAGTATGGATGAAGGTGAGAGATGGTACCATAGTAGATTCATTAGTACTTGGCAAATGGTTGGATTTGGGGCATGAGCAAGAGGGAGGAGACCAAAAGAACTCCAAGGTTTTGATTCTGAGTGACCTGGATCATGATGCTGATGCCAATAAGAGAGAGACTGTAAGCTCAGTATTAGTTAACAGTGGGATGTAGTATCTGAGAAAGTAAGTGTGATCTCAGGATGCTCTATGAAGAATACTATCTAGTATTAGTAGGAAATAACCCTGCTTTGCTCTCACTGATCAGGCTATATCTGGAATATAGCATGTTTATTTCCAGATGATATATTTTAGGAAGGAACAGAGATAAGCTGAGGGGAAATCAGGGTGGTGGCACTCTTGAGGGTCATGCTATATTAGGAATGATGGAAGGAATTGGGTTTTTTTTTTAGCCTGAAGACTTTGTGTGTGTGTGTGTGTGTGTGTGTGTGTGTGTGTGTGTGTGTGTGTGTAGGGATTTTATCTGGTGTTGGGTGTTTAAAGGCTGTTTTGTGGAAGAGGAATTAGATTTATTTTGCCTGGCCCCAAAAGGCAGATCTAGAGAAATAGTTGGAAGCTGAGTGCTTGGGGTAGGGAAGAGAACAGACATTTGTTAAACACCTACTATGTACCAGGCTCTATACAAAATACGTTTCAAATATTATCCAGCATAGAGTGCTGCACTTGGAGTTAGGAAGAAATGTGTTCAAATCCTGCCTCAGACACTTACTAACTGTGTGACCTTGGTCAAGTCATTTAACCTCTCTGTGCCTCAGTTTCCTTATCTGTAAAATGGGGTAATAATAGCACCTACATCAAAGAGATGTTGCAAAGATAAAATGAGATAATATATGTAAAGTTCTTTGAAAATTTTAAATCACGATATAAATGCTAGCTATTATAATTAAAATATTTTTAGTAATAAATATCTAAAAGTGGAATGACTATTTTAAGAAGGAATGAATTCCTCCTTCTTGGCAGTCTTCAAGTATAGAATGGAAAACCACTTTTCAGGGAGATTTTAGAGGGGATTCTTGGCTAGGTATGGACTAGACTAGATGGCCTTTGAGTGCCCTGAGATTTGATTCTCTTATGAGCAACAGAAGCACTCATAAACAAACACACAGCGTGGTTTATCTGGAGTGTGTGTGCAGAGTTTTCTGGTAATAGCAACAATATTAACTCACACTAAATGCATAACAAGAACATTATTAATTTCAAGGACCTGTGATTTCACTGGACCTGGTGTTTCTCCATCGATGCAGAGCTCGACCTCTTCATGCTTCAGTAGGCATGCTTCGTGAGCTTTTGTGACTGAAAAAATTAATCTCTTAGGAGCCAACTTTCTGGTATTGAGCCTCCCCTCATTCCTAAGGTCTGATATTTGAACAGCACATACAAACTCCCTCAATGGGCTTGTTCTTGGAGTCTTTCCAGCTTGACTGACTTCCAACAGGGACTCAAACCCTCTCACTCCAAACACTCAATTGGTAATAGGGAGCCACAGAAGGTTTTTTTGAGCAGAATGCTAAGGTGACCAGAGCTGTAAACTATGTTTGTCAGCTGTGTGAAGGGTGGAAAAATAGAAAGACTGGAGGCAGGGAGGCTTTTACAGTGGTCCAGAAGAAAGAGCTTGAACTATGTTAGTAGTCAAATGAATAGAGAGGAGGGGAGAAATACTAGCTGGGCATACTAACTATAAGGAAATTCTTATTCATGTGTTGCTTGAATGGAACTAGAGAAAAGTCAATAAGCCACACAGATCCACTGCAAATTTGTTACCTTATTTTAATTGGGCTCTCACTACTACAGGAAGACAAACCCATAATACTTCCCTAATTAATTTATCATTATACTCACCCTAACAGCTACTCCAAATGTTTTTATGTCTTACCAAGCCCCCTACATCAACCAAACTCTCAGATTAGAGCCTTGTCTCATACTTATTGAAAAAAATTGAGGCTATTTTCCAAGAGTTCCCCTTTATTCTTTCTTCCTCATCTCGCATCACTCAGATGTCCTCTTCCACTATATCCTCCTTCATTCATCTTTCTCCTCATCAAGGCAAACCTCTAATCATGCATCCTTGACCCCATTTTATTGTCTTCTCCAGTAAGTTGCCCTTCTATTGCTACCACTCTTGCGCCTTTTCAATCCCTCTTTGTCTACTGGCTACTTTCATATTGCCTACAAACATGCCCCTATCCCCCCATCCTTAAAACACCTTCTCCTGATCCAAATATCCCTGCTGAATATTGTCTTATATCTTTTCTCTCATGACTAAACTCTTTAAGAAGCCTGTCTACCATAAATTCCTCCACTACTGCGATATGACTTCCAAACTCATCATTCAACTGAAACTGCTCTTTCCAAGGTTACCAGTGGTCTCTTAACTGGCCTTTTCTCAATCTTCACACTTCTTGACCTTTGACACTGTCAATCACCCTTTTCTCCTTAATACTTTCTCCTCCCTAAGTTTTCATGACACTGCTCTCTTGGTTCTTTGCTTGCCTATCCAACTGCTCATAGCTACCAAAATGATCCCACTAAAGATCCAACCTTGTCATTCATCTACTCAACAAACTCTCATGACCCTCTATTATCTCAATGATCAAATACAATGTTTGGATTTTTTTGGTCCTTTACAACCTAGCTTCTTCCTAATTTTCCAGTCTTGTTGCCCTTCTCTCCCTTCTACATACTCCATGATCCAAAGTCGCTGGAACTCTTGATGTTCCTTGCATGTGACATTCCATCTCTTGACTTCATTTCTTTTCATTGACTGTCTTCCATGCCTGGAATAATTTCCCTCCTTAAATCCACCTCATGACTTCTCTGTCTTCCTTCAAGACACAGCTCAAATCCCATTCTACGAGAGCTTCCTGTCTCTAATTTCTCTCTTCTCTCTCTCTCTCTCTCTCTCTCTCTCTCTCTCTCTCTCTCTCTCTTTCTCCCTCCCCCCTCTCTATGTCTCCTCCTTTTTCTCCTCCCTTCTTTCATGAATTTTCTCTGAGATTATCTCCCATATGCTCTGTGTATATGTAGTTGTTTGCATATCATCTCCTCATTAAACTGTGAACTCTTTGAGAGCAAGGACCATGTTATTACCTTTCTTTGTATTCCTGGTACTTAGCATGGTGCCTGGCACATAGTAAGACTTTAATAAATGCTCACTGACTGACTAACTGATGTATTGACTGACTGATGGTCCTGAGGTCCTTTCTAACACTGAGGTTCTGTTATTAAGTTACTTCAATACTGTGTTCTGAAGCATAGATCTTGAGATCCCTGGGTCATCTCCATTCACAGCATCAGAAAATTTGAGAGTTGGAAGGAATTTAAATGGTTTTCAGTTCCACAGGGAATACACACACACACATTATAACATATCCAACAAATGGTCATCATTCAGTCTCTGTTTGAATACCTCCAAAGAGGGAGAATTCACTACTGGGGAGGCAGTCAAATCTACTTTTTAAAGTCTGTAATTATCAGGAACTTTTTCCTGATATGAAGCCCAAACTGTCTCCTTAGAAGCTTCCTCCTCACTGTTGCTCCTGGTTTTGTCCTATGGGGCCAAGCAGAACAATGCTAGTACCTCCTCCACAGGGCAGCTCTTCAGATACTTGGTGACGGGATGTTTCCTCAGGGATAAAAATTCCTGGTTCCTTCCACCAATTCTCATATGACATAGATTCAAGGTCCTTCATCATCCTTGTTTCTCTCATATATATATATATATACTCTCAGTTTTTCAATTCCCTTAAATTATGATGCCCAGAATTGAACACCATATCCCAGAGGAGGTCCGATGAAGTCAGAATAAAGTCAGGATGAAGTCAGAATAAAGTGGATCCCTATTCGACCTACCTAGGCTCTCTCAAGGTAACTCAGGATCACATTAGCAACTTTGGCCATTGCATCACACTGCTTATTCATATGAATTTGAAGTCCACTAAAATTCCCAGATCCTTTTCAGATGAGCCACTGACTAACCATGCTTTCCTTATCTTATGATTGTGGAGCTGTTTTTTTGTACCCAAGTTTAAGACTTACATTTATCCTTACCAGATTTTACTTTAAAAGGTTCATCCCAAATGCACTAGCCTGTCAAGATCCTTTTGAACCCATACTATATCATTTAATGTGTTAATTCTTCCTCCTAGCTTTGTCATTTCCTTCACCAGCTAATTTTAGAGATGAAGAAATTGAGGCAAGCAGGATTAAGTGACTTGCCTACAGTCACATAGCCAGTAAGAGTCTAAAGTTAGATTATGGCAAATGGAATGAATGAGCTCCCCAACTCTGTCTTCATCCAAGTCATTGGTAAAAATGTTAGTGAGCTCAGGCCCAAGCTTACTTCCATTGGGGTACCCTACTAGAGATCTCTTGACAGTCCATGATGGGATACTAGAGGAGGGCATCACTGGGAGTGTATGTTGCTCAATATTAGTGTATAATAAAGTCTGATGCAAAAGGCAGTATGACATGTTTGTAGAAGGCTGCTTTCTGAGTAAAGTTAACATGGCTTCAGCTCCTAGTCATGATACACACAAGACTTCATCTAATCTCTTAGTGCCACAGGCAATTTTCTAAGACTGTAAATTACAGAACGATTGCCAATCTCCATTGATCATAGATTAAGAGATAGAATGGCATCTCTATAGTTATCTAATCCAAACTATAATTACAGATGAAAAAATGAGAGCCAGGAAAGTTAAAGGACCTGCTCAAGGTCACACATTAAGTAAGCATCAGAAGTGGGACTTTAACCCATGTTTTCTGACTACATGATCTTGCTCATAAATGACTCTTTGCTTATAAAAACAGAGCAAAATGTCTCCAAAACTCCTTTTGCACTTGTTTTTAGTTTTATCTTAAGCACTGAAATAGGAGTGAGGAAAGATCTGGGTTTAAATGCCACCTGTGACACCACCTATGAGATAATGGGTTAATCATTTAATCTCTGTAAGCCTGTTTCCTCATGTGTAAAATGGGCACCATCATATCTGAAGTATATGTCTTATATAGGGCTGTTGTAAGGATTACATAGCACGATGTATTCAAAAAGCTTTGTAATTAACCAATCAATAAATACTTATTAAGCATCTACTAGGGCAGCTGAATAAAGTACTGGGCCTGAAGTCAGTAAGATTCATCTTCCTGAGTTCAAATCTGACCTCAAACACTTACTGGCTGTGTGATCATGGGCAAGTCACTTAACCTTGTTTGACTAAGTTTCCTAATCTGTAAAATGAGCTGGAGAAGGAAATGGTAAACCAGTCTAGCATCTTTACCAAGAAAACCCCAAGTTGGGTCACAATGAGTCAGAATTAACCCTGTAAGCCTCGATTTCATCATCTGTAAAATGAGCTGGAGAAGGAAATGGCAAACCACTCTAACATCTTTGCCAAGAAAACCCCAAATTGGGTTTTGAAGGGTCGGATATGACTCAACAACAATGAGCAACAGGGACATTGGAAAGAGGTGGGTGGGACTTGGGGTAAAGATAATGAATTGTGTCTTTGACATGTGGGGTTTAAGATATCCATGGGACATTCAATGAGAGATGTCCATTAGGTAGTTAGAAATATGAAACTTCAGGGCCAGAGCCAAGATGGTGGAGTAAAAGTAGGAACTTGCTTGAGCTCCCGTTCCAACCACCTCCAATACCTATAAAATCTAAACAAATTTTAAAATTACAGAACCCACAAAGGGGCAGAAACAATTCTCCTGCTGAAGGCAGCCTGGAAGGCCAACAGTAAGGGTCTATCGCACTGGGGCTGAGAACTGAGCACAGTCCCATTTGAGGTGCATCGGCTCAGACTGGCTCAGCTCAGACCCCAGGGTGGTTGTGGCATGGTGGCTGCAGTTGCTTCCACTTGACTACCTCAGGAGCTCCTGGTCTGCAGATTGTAGGGGGACAAAGTGACCATTCAGAGGGTAATCACTCTTGCTTTGACCTGCTTGAATCTGGGTCACAGTCTTGGATGGTGGTACTGGGGTGAGAAACACTAGCATGCCAGAGCTTGTGGTGGCTGTAGAGAGGGCACCCTCCTTATAGCTCTGACAACAGCGGCAAAAACCCAGAACTTTGGGACACAGCTCTCTCCATTCTGGAACCATTCAGAGTTCTATTGTGGCAAAGAGCTGAAAAGTCAAGTAATTGGCTGGCAAGATGAGCAAACAGAGGAAGCTCTATCAGACCATAGAATCTTTTTTTGCGGGGGGGAAGAGGATAAAAAAATGGAACCAGAAGAAGACAACAAAGTCAAAACTCCTGCATCAAAAGCCTCCAAGAAAAATATGAACTGATCACAGGCCATGGAAGACCTTGAGAAGGATTTTGAAAATCAAATAAGAGAAGGGGAAGAAAAATTGGGAAGAGAAATGAGAATGATGCAAGAAAATCATGAAAAGTGAGTCGACATCCTACTAAAGGAGACCCTTCAAAATACTGGAGAAAATAACACCTTAAAAATAGACTAACTCAATGGCAAAAGAGACCCAAAAAGACAACGAAGAGAAGAATGCCTTAAAAAGTCGAATTGGAGGGTGGCTAGGTGGTACAGTGAATAGAGCACCGGCCCTGGAGTCAGGAGGACCTGAGTTCAAATCCAGCCTCAAACACTTAACACAAAAACTAGCCGTGTGACCTTGGGCAAGTCACTTAACTCCAATTGCCCTCCAAGAAGCAAAAAACAAAAATAAAAAAAGTTGAATTGGTCAGATGGAAAAGGAATTTCAAAACCTCACTGAAGAGAATAATTCCTTAAAATTAGATTGGAGGAAATGGAAGCTAATGACTTTATGAAAAATCAAGATACTACAAAACAGATCCAAACAAATGAAAAATAGATGGCAATGTGAAATATCTCATTAGAAAAACCACTGTCCTGGAAAATAGATCCAGGAGGGGTAATTTAAAAATTATTGGACTACCTGAAAGCCATGATCAAGAGTTTAGAAATCATCCTTCAAGAAATTCTGAAAGAAAATTGCCCCGGTATTCTAGAACCAGAGGGCAAAATAGAAATGGAAAGAATTCACCTATTGCCTCTTGAAAAAGATACTAAAAAGAAAACTCCTAGGAATATTATAGCCAAATCCCAGAGTTCACGGGTCAAGGAAAAATTATTACAAGTAGTCAGGAAGAAACAATTTGAGTATTGTGGAAACACAATCAGGATAACACAAGATCTAGCAGCTTCTACATTAAGGGATCAAAGGGCTTGAAATATGATATTCTGAAGGTCAGAGGAACTAGGATTAAAACCAAGAATCACCTACCCAGCAAAACTGAGTATAATGCTTCAGGGGAAAACATGATCATTCAATTAAATAGAAGACTTTCAACATCCTTTCTTTTTTTCTCTTTGGAGGGCAATTGGGGTTAAGTGACTTGCCCAAAGTCACATGGCTAGTAAGTGTGTCAAGTGTCTGATCCAGATTTGAACTCAGGTCCTCCTGACTCCAGGGCCAGTGCTCTATTCACTGTGCCACCTAGCTGCCCCTCATAAGGAACTTATTAAAGTTGAACTATTTACGTGCCTACATGGAAACATGATAATTTTAACTCATGAGACTTTCTCAGTATAAGGATAGTTGAAGGGAATATATATATATGTCTGTGTGTATACATACATATATATGTATGTATAGGAGCGTGTATGTGTGTATAAATATATATGTGAGTGTGTGCATATGTATGTACATGTATACATAGACAGAGGGCACAGGATGAGTTGAAAATGAAGGGATGATATCTAAAAAAATAAAATTAAGAAGTGAGAGAGGAATATATTGGGAGAAGGAGAAAGGGAGAGATAAAATAGGGTAAATTATCTCATATAAAAGAGGCAAGAGAAAACTGTTACAATGGAGTGGAAGAGCAGGAAGGTGAAAGGGAATGGGCCAACCTTACTCTCACTGAATTTGGCTTAATGAGGGAATAAATTGGGTATCTTACCCTACAGGTAAGAAGGGGAAAGGGAATAAGAGGGGGATGATAGAAGGGAGTCCAGATTGGGGGAGAGGGTAGTTAGAAGCAAACACCTTTGAAAAGGGACAGGGTCAAAGGAGAAAATAGAATAAGTGGGCGGTGGGATAGGATGAAGGGAAATATAGTTAGTCTTTCACAATATAACTACTATGGAAACATTTTGTGTAATTATACATGTACAACGTAGTGGTAGTGGGCGAGGAAGGAAGAAAGGAAAGAAACTGGAAATCAAAGTTTTAAAAACAAATGTTAAAAAAAGTATTTTTTATATGCAACTGGGAAATAAGATCTACAGGCTCTGGGGTATAGAAATCAATCTTACTCTACTATAAAGTTGGGGGGGGAATGGGGGAATATATAAGAGAGAACATATTGGGGAAAGGGGTATTCAGTAGGTTCACTATCTTGGGGTGGGGGTATGGGGAGAGATGGGCAGAAAATTTGTAACTCAAAATCTTGTGGAAATGAATGTTAAAAGCTAAAAATAAATAAATAAAAGAATAAAAAAACCAAAAAAGATTGACCCTACACCTAAATAAAGAAAATTTAAAAAAAGGAAACTTCAGTTCAGGAGAGAGGTTAGGGCCAGAGAAATATATCTGGGAGTCATCTGCATAGAAAGGATAATGAATCCATGGGAGCTGATGAGATCACCAAGTTAACTGTTATAGAGGGAGGAGAGAAGAGGGTCCAGGACAGAGCAGTGGGGAGCACTTATGGTTAATAGATGGGACCTGGATGAGTATCCAGCAAAGGAAAGTGAGCACTGGTTTGATAAGTAGGAGGAGACCCAGAAGAGTGATGATGTGATCTGTTCATTGTTGCCCAAGTATGAAGTGGCAGAACTAGTATTTCAAGCTAGGTCCTCCTGAAATTCAGGTCACTAGATGGCTCTACAGTGCACAGAGTGCTAGGCCTGGTGTCAAGAAGATTCATTTTCCTGAGTTCAAATCCAGCCTCAGACTGTGTGACCCTAGGCAAGTCACTTAACCCTGTTTGCCTCAGCTTCCCTCTCTGTAAAATGAGCTGGAGAAAGAAATGGCAAGTCACTCCAGTATTTTTGCCAAGAAAACCTCAGATGGGTAACAAAGAGTCAAACATGACTGAAATGATTTAGCAACAACTTCCTGAAATTCAATGCTCTGACCAACTGTTTGCCAAAAATGCAACTGTCAGTATTTATGCATGGTTTCTGTGAGTGACCAGTGCCTCAATCCCATCTCATCTCATCTAATCTAATGTACATTAATTAAACACATATTATGTGTTAGATACTGAAGTATGTTCCAGAGACATAAAGACAAAATTTCTTTTAAATGGTGACTGCCATCAAGGAGCTTATAGTCTATTGTAAGAACTGCCTGATTATTAAGACATTATTGGGCACCTCTGACTTCTTCCTCTGTGTTGTTTCCTCTAGCTTGAGCTATGCTAAAGTAATACAGAGACAGATTGGATTTTTTTTGCCTTTTTGCCATGTATTTTCTGGAACTGACATTAATGACATCAAAGGCCAGGGGCTGAGGAAACATAGAGAGGAGTGATAGTGCCTGGGGACATCTGAGGATGGGCAGGAGTGGCAGGAGGGAAGCTGGGCTGCTGAGAGGGTCTTCAGAGGCCATGGTCTAATCAGTGAGGCCAGCCCTCCGTTTCTGGAGTCTGCTGAAATCAAACTCAACTCCTGCAGGGGAGACATCTAATCCATCTCCCACATGTGTGTGGGTATATGTGTTTGAAAATAATTCTGTCAGCTAGCTATTTGCTTTCTGTTGAAAGGGAGCTTGAGACAGTAGAATAATTGGGAGGGTTTTTATTGCATTTTGGAGCACAAACCTCTGGGTGCTTTCCACTGGGCCTGGTGAGACTGAATGACCATACCCACATGTCTCCCTAGGCAGGTGCTGCCAGCCTGTCCTTCAAAAAGAAACAAATATGCTGTGGGCATTGGTTTTGGTTAGAAAAGATAATCAGGACCCTGGAGAGGAAACAGTAGTTTCCATGCTGCTAAAGTCAGCAAGGGCGTTTGGGCCTTGCTTCTACTTTGTCAAAACAGTCTAAGAAGGCTCCGTCAAGCTCTGGGGATGTACAGCAGATGGAGTACTGGGAGCTGTTGCTGGAAGACCATTAGGAAGGCCCAACCAGCATCTGTGCATCTCTGTAGCTGATGATTTAAAGGCTTGCTTCCCCTGGGGGAAATCTTAGATGAGATTTCACATGTCACTGGGGATCAGGGAGCTTCTCAGAAGCACATTAAGCAGCAAGTCAGTACCCTGTGCATGGTGTCTGTTAGCAGCTGGGTGTGGTCAGGAGACCAGGACAATGAAGCTGATGGGGCCTTTTGCCTGCTTCTGGACAAACTTCCAACCAACCAAAGATAATAGACAGCAATACTGGGAACAGCTGGTGGGAGTGCTAGAGAAAGATTTTGACTTCCTATAAGAAAAATCTTCCTCACAATGACACCTATCCTAAAGTGGGCTGGGCTGCCTTGGGAAGTCCTGACTGCTTTCTCTGTGGTGGGCTGGATCTGACTCAGGCCAATCCCCTGGTCGGATCATCCAATAGTTAAGAAAAAGAAGCTTACTTAGTCATAACATGGAAACGATATAGCCCTCAATTTGGATAGATGTGCTGACTCCCTGAACAGATAGTTTTTGCAGTGGATAGAACACTGGGTACAAATCCTGAATTCAAATAACAGTCACACACACTTATTACCTGTGTGGACAAGTCACTCAACCCTGTTTACCTCAGTTTCCTCCTCTGTCAAATGAGCTAGGGAAGGAAATGACAGTCCATTCAGGTATCTTTGTCAAGAAAACTCCAAATGGGGTGATAGGGAGTTGGATGTGACTGAAATATGACTGAACGACAAAAAAAAAAGCTTGGAGACAACATAACAGCCCCTAAGAATCCATTCAGTTTCTTCTTCTTTGGCTTTAGGGAATTCTTTTAGATGAAAAGCTCTGAATTTAGACACAATTGCTCTGAGCCCTCAGGAAACATTCCCAATACCTAGGCAGAAGTTGGACTCTCTTTAAAGTTATATAAATGTAACTTTATATTTATAACTAACTCTAGTTCTGTGTTCTTTGTGGATGAGGAAAACTGTAGTTTACTGGAAACATTTGGGTAATGGAACAGAAGATTATATTATAGCATATGTACAGAGATGGGCATTGGGAAGGGAAGTTGGAGGAAGAGCCAATCTTTTCTTGGCTCTTCCATCCAGAGGCAGCTAGTTGGTACAATTGATGGAGTGCAGGACCCGGAGGGGGAAAAGACCTGAGTTCAAATCATCTACCTTTCAGACTTGTTGTGAGGATTAAATGAAATAATATTTGTGAAGGATTAACACAGTGCCTGGCACAGAGTAGGTGCTTAAAAATACTTCCTTCCTTCCCTCAGCCTTGTTCCTCCTGCCTGAAATGCTGGTAGAGCCAATGATTCCCTTCTCTGACCCAGTTCAGCCCTTGCTTGGCTCCATGCTTGTTCCAGCATCTTGAGTCCAAATACTCAGAATTTCTTCATTTCTGGATTGTGAAATAGCTTCTCCCTGTTACTCAAGCAGTTTAGGGAATGACCTAGATTCAAATGCAATGACTTTTGTTGATTCAGGGAAGTCTACAGTCTCTGCTCACATCCTGATTAATTCAAACAAAAGGTGTTTTCACTCTGTAAAATGGGGTGGTTCAACTCCTCTTTTACATGGGCGGGGGGAGCGGACTAGCCTAAGTTACATGGTACAGAGTGGGAAAATGTGGCTTATCACACTTTCACTGGAGGTCTTAAAGCAGAGATTGTATAACCCCGTGCTGAGGATGATAGAGAAAGAGGGAGAGAGACAGAGACAGACAGAGAAAGAGAGACAGAGAGACAGAGAGAGAGACTGAGAAAGAGAGAGAGAGACAGATAAAGAGAGGAGAGAAAGAGGGAGAGAGACAAAGAAATATTCTAGTCTAGGTATGGAATTGGACTAGATGACCTTCAAAGCCCTTTTGAATAATGAGGTTCAGTGATTCTGAGAAAATTAATAAAAAAACATATTTTACAAATATGAAACTGTTATAGTCATCTCCCAAGAAAAAGTGGCAGATTGAATAATCTGTCATTGATGGAGTCATTTCATGTGGGTCTAGAGGCCAGGTTGTGTGTGCATGTGTGTGCATGCATATGTGTGTGTGCATACGTGTGTGTGTGTGTGTGTGTGTGTGTTGAGGGGAGACTTTCCTAGGCAGCAGAGCTCAGAGTTCAGCCTGGGAAAGAGGAGGTGGGGATTCTTGAGCCCCATTAACCTCCCACCTGCCCTTCTCCCCTTCTCTCCTGAAGCGTTTGGCACCAGAGTCACATCCCATCCATAATTCATGCTTTGAAACTGAGAAGTGACTGGAATTTTCCATCTGTCTCGATTTTGCCATTTGCGTTTTCCGTGAACACTTCTGCCAGAAGGAGTACACATGATAATTTGACTTAATGATAATTCATTAATGAGAAAGATATGGCAGCCATTTCCAGTGGCAATTCATTCTTCCTAAGGAAGTGTTTAGCAATGACCATGGCAAGAGAAGGGATGGCAACCTTTCCCTGCTAGGCCAGAAAGGAAAGACCATGTGCTGATAGGTCCAGAGCTGGAAGAGACCTCAGGGGCTACCTAGTCCGTCCCTCTTATGTTACCGATGAGGAAACTGAGGCCCTGAGAGATTAAGCAACTTGCCGAAGGTTAAACAATCTACCAGTCTATCAACGGGCATTTAGGTGATAGAACACGGAATACAAGCTCCCTGCAAGCTGGAATAGTTAATTTGTTTCTTTGTATACCCAGTGCTTAGGACAATGCCTTCTTACTTAATAAATGTCAAATGGAATTCAAGTGAGGGCATAGTTTGGGTTCCATTATTTCTTGGATGGGGCCAGTGATGCAACAAATAATATGGGATTAGAGCAAGGCAGCAGGAAGGAAAGGCTGAATGCTGCTCCAGACTCAAAAAAAGTAACTCTTGGTGCTTAGAGCTTACAGAAAGCCATGCCATGTGCCCCCTCCTACCCCGTATTTGTATCACCTGCTGCTGGTACGGAGTAGGTGCTTAATAAACCTTGCTAAGTTGGATTGTAGCAAAAAAAAACCCAACCTGTTGAATTGTGAAAGTCATTCAAACCTGGTTTGTTGTGAGATTGTTTCTAAAGTCTTCTGCAAACATTGAAGTGTTGCATCAATGTCTACTACAACCTGCAATGGATATGTGAGCTCACTGCTGTGGGTTATTCCTCCATTGGAGCAGATTACAACCCACCTCTTCTCACCCACCATGAGAGACTTTGTCTCCTGGAAATTTACCCTAAATTCATAAGGGGAACCATATGTCATGTGGGGGCCACCTTCTCCATCTCCTTATATTGCATGGCATCAATGGTCAGCTCTTATTTGGCATCAATAGTCAGCTCCTCTCCTCTCCTCTCCTCTCCTCTCCTCTCCTCTCCTCTCCTCTCCTCTCCTCTCCTCTCCTCTCTTCTCTCTTTTTCACCTTTTCTTCAGAATCCTGAGTTTCCTTCAAAGTTTGGGTGCCACTTCCAACACAGGGCCTTTCCTGATGCCCGAAGTTTTTAGTACTTGACATTTCTTCATGTAACTGTACATACTCTACATTTACTTACCTATGTACATCCTGTAACTGCTGTCCTCTTTCCCCTCCCTTCCTCCAGTCTCTTCCCCAAGTAAAAGGGAAGCTTCTTGAGGCTATGGATGCTTTGGATTTACAAACCTAAATGGTTGTCTTTGAATCCTTGACCCTGAGCACATCTTGCACATAGTAGGCTCATGATAACTGTCTGCTACATTGAGTTGAACCAGGATAGTGAATGTGTTTACTCCATGTCATATTGGGATCTGTTGAAGGAATTTGGAAGGTTTAAGTCTCAAGAAGAGAGGACTCAGGGGGTACATGACAGCTGCATTTCATGATTTGAAGGGCCAGTATGGGAAGTAAAGACTAGACTTGTTCTTTTTTTGGTCCCAGAGGATAGAGCCTGGAGCCGTGAGTAGAAGAGGCAAAGAATGTGGGTTAGGTTTGAAGTCAGGCAACACTTCCTAGCAATGAGAGCTGCTCAGAATTGGAATGGACTGCCTTGAGAGGGCATGGGGAAGACCTCCTTGGAGGTCTTCAAGGCTGGATGACCACTTGTTGGAAATGTTATAATGGGTATTCTTTTCATCTATGGGTTGGACTTGGTGGCTTCTGAGATCCCTTCCAATCTTAATTTCTATAATTCTGTGAATTTCTCTTAATCTCCCATGCTTACCTTCAGAAGATGGAGAAGCTGTGCTCTAGAACATGGAGAAGAAGGAGCATGTGTTCAGACCATGCAGAGAGAGAGAGTGTCAGAGAGCATTCAGTGTTGTGTCTGGTTCATCTGTGGCCATGCCAACCAGGGGAGAGCCATCGGGATATTAATGACCCCACTCTGAGCCATGCTGCCTCTGAGGCCGTGTGGGACTGCACAATTTATGTCCCCATTTTCCATTCACCACTGCCAGAGATGGAAGACAGATGGTATTTTCAAAGAGATGGTATTGATTTTCCTTCTGCTTCTCAATGAGAGAAGCCATTTATCTCTTTTTAAGGGACGTAGGATCAGAAAAAAATCTGCATCGAATATCATAAAGCATGCATGTTTTGCAAATGATATAACATCCCAGGAGTCATAGCAGTAAGGATAGGGAGTCTGGTGTTGGTGTTGGTGGTGGTGGTGGTAGTGGCAGTAATGGTGGCAGTGGTGAGGGAGGTAATAAGAGGAAGGTATAATTAAGTTACCAAACCTTACTGATGCTTGAGTTTCCCCATCACAGATTCAAGGTAATTTTCAGTTTGCTGTTTTCTGTGTCCAGATGAAGCAAGGATGGATGACTCACCTTGGTAAATCCTATAGGGATTTCTGTTCCTTGATTGGAAGCAATTTTGACCTGGATGACCCTCTTTTGGGAGGGTACTCTAGACTGCTCTAGCCTTGATACTCAGTACCTCCTCAGTAGCCTGAGCTGCCTCTCCAAACTTTCTAGCTAAACTCATTTTTCATAAATTGATATGCATGGATTTGACTCCACAAATATGTCCTGCAGTGGCCTCTTGTAAACTCCACCCCACCCCCACTTTCAGCTTCTTTTTCGGGCATTATTTTCCCTATTATATTGTAAACTCTTTGAGGTCAGGGACTGCCTTTCTTTTTTCCTATTCTTATCCCCAGTATTTGGCACAATGCCTAGCACATAATAGGTACTTAATGTTTTTTTGACTAGTATTTTTGTTCAGTCATTTCAGTCATGTCCAACCCTTCATGACCCCATCCATCTGGGGTTTTCTTGGCAGAGACACTGCAGTAGTTTACCATTTCCTTCTCCAGCTCATTTTATAGATGAGGAAACTGAGGCAAACAAGGTTAAGTTTGAAACATAGAGCTAGTAAGTGTCTGAAGCTGGATTGAATTCATGAAGACTATTCTTCCTGATTCTAAGCCCAGTGTTCTATTCATTGTGCCACGTGGCTGCCTTTTCTTGACTATAACTATGACTATGACTAGATCAATACTAGAAAACAATAGCTATTTGTTATCTAAAGTGCCTCAGACAAGCTGGTCCCAAAGTAAGGTTCTGTGGTTTATGATCTGTGTTGTGTCTGGTGATGGTGGCAGGAATCTGGCCAAGGTGGAGCAGACTCAGAGCTTCACCATGCCCATGAGATGTCATAGGAGGACCATAGAGCTAGGGCTAGAAGGCACCTTAGAACTTATCTAGCCCAAATCCCTCATTTTATTTTATTTTTATATTCAGTTATATTTTTTCAATCAACAAAAATTATTTTTCTTTCATTCTCTCCTCTTTTGGAACAAAAGAAAACTCTTGTAATAAATTTCTACAGTAAAGTAAGGAAATGCTCACATTGGTCATGTCCAGAAATGTGTGTCTCATTCTGCACTCTGAGTCCATTATTTCTCTGTTGATAAGTGTGTAATATGCCATTATTATGAGGAAAGTTAAGTGGCACCACAGTGCACAGAACTTTGGACCTGGAGTCAGGAAGACCTGAGTTCAAATCCAGCCTCAGACACTTACCAGCTGAATGACCCTAGGTAAATCACTTAACCTTTACCTGCCTTAATTTTCTGAAAATGAAGATAATATCATACACTTCTCCAGGTTGTTGTAAAGATAAAAGAAATGACATTTATAAAGTACATTGTAAACCTTAAAGAACCATATAATTGATAGCTATCATTATCATTTCTCTGAAATTGTGGGTTGGTGTTTGTTTTCTTAAGTCTTTCAAAATTGTCTTCATAATGTTGTTGCTATTGAATAAATTGTTCTCCTGGTTCTACTCCTCACTTTATAGATAAGGAAGTTCATACAGATAAATAAAAGAACACTAGATTTAGAGATCAAAGTCTTGGATTCCAAATTTTTTCTCTAACACTTACTACCTGTGTGACTTTGAGCAAATTAATTCATATCTCTAGGCTTAAAGTCAAGTTCACTTTTAAAAGCCTTTATTAAACACCTTCTCAGAGCCAAGCACTGTGTTAAATGATTGGAATACAGAACTGGAAGTGAGACAATTCTTGTCATCAAAGAGTTTATATTCCGTTTGGACCTCAGAATCTTCTGCAAAACATGGGTTTTGGAGTAGATGAATACTGAGGACACTGCCAGTTGTACATCTATGATCCTATCCCCTAGGGTGCCTTTCCGAGTATATATAAACTGTGCCTTGAGATATGTAGTGTTCTGGAGGGCAGGATCAGGTTAAGTGCCCCTGGGAAGAAGCTTCCAGAAGGAGACATAATTGATGGTTTCTGTAAATGCAAGGCTTGGCAGGGAATAGGGAGCCTGGTAGCAGTTTCATACCCAGTCCCTTGGGCCCTAGGGTGTTTCCCTCATCTGCTTTCCCCAGATGGCCTTTTCTGATTTATCCCACCCCTACCCTATCACTCCTTTACTCTGCATTCCTCAATATCTCTCAACTGTGTAATTTTCTTCTTGCTTATACTTTTCTTTGCAATTTCTCAAGTTGCTTCCTTTGTATTTTCTATCTCCCCAATCTGATGGGGAACACAAACATGGGCTGAGTCCTCATTTTCTCTATATCCCCCCACCTTGCCTAGTTCAGGCTTTATGTGCAGGATGTGCTCAATAAATACTTGTTTACAATGGATATTCTAGCTGCAGGGCAATGTGGAATCACCAACAGCTAAGAGAAGCAGGGTTAATGAAAACCCAGGACATGTTTTGAGTTCTTTCCAGAACCCTTAGTCATAAATAAAGTTCTATGAAAACCTTTGTTGAGACAGACCTCATAATTCACTTTCATTCCGGTATCTCAGCCATCCATTTAAAAATCATCTCTGGCCATTCTGCTCAGGGCTGGGCAAAGGAGATGATCCCCTGGGAAACCAGTGACTAATGGTAGCCTCAGCTCCCAAGAAGATATTAAAACACCAGCTGGGTCTGGGCTTAAGGATGGGATAGATAGTTAGGTTTTTCATTTTTTCTCCAGGGTCTCTGGAAAGAGTTACAGGACTGTTCTCCAAAGTCAGATGGGAAATAAAGTGAAGGGAAGAAACATTTATTAAATGCTTAATATGTGCCAGGAACAGTGCTAAATGCTTTATAAATATTATTTCATTTGATCCTCACAACAACCCTGTGGGCTAAGTGACTCCAAAGTTAGATGGGTAGTGCTCAGAACTGACCAGTGAGTTCCTCCTTCCAATCTTTCTCAGAACCATAGAAAGACTTAGAGCCTTGAAAATTTGGGTTTAAACCCTTCTGTTGACTTACCTGGGGCCTGTTGTATTTCTCCAGTTGAATGTAAGCTTCCTGAGAGGTCCTGGGATTATTGATTTCAAGCTGGAAGGGACAACATGGAGGTCATCAGATCCAACACCTTCATTTTACAGATGAGGAAACTCAGGTCCAGAATTGTGATGTGATACATATAGGTTGAGAACTGGAAGGGGGTCTTAGGGATTATGGATCTAGTCTAGTCCTTACTTCATCTATTAGGAAACTGAATTCTCGGGAGGGAAGTCACTGGTACTGTTCCCAGGTCACTAGAGGCAGAGTTGGGATGGCAGCCCAGACCAGGATCTCCGCCTCCAATTCAGTCCTCTTTCTGCTATACAATGCTGTTCACAGAAGCACTCCATCAGCCCTGTGCATAGTGATAGGATGGCACTGAGTTTTGCCACCCTCATTCTCTCCAACCTGTCCTTCTGGCTTTCTGGGCTTAGCCACCATGACTCAGCTGCGATCTCACCCCGGAACCTCCTTCAGCAAAGGAGGGCCTTCCCATACTGGAATGTCCCTCCTCCCAGTCCCTTTTTCCCACTGTGGGATTCCTTTGGTGGGGGGTCTCCATTTTGGGCAACAACCCCCGCTGGCCATGCTTCATCCCCCTCCAGGCTTCCCCACCATTAGAATGAAAGTTCCTTGTGGGGGTGTGTGTGGGAGGACTTCTATTGGTTGCATTTGTATCATCCCTAGCATTTAACTCAGTGCTTGGCACACAGTAGGCACTTAATGGGACAGCTCTGTTCGACCTTGAGTCAGGAAGACTCGTCTTCCTGAGTTTAAATCCAGCCTTAGACACTAGTTGGGTGACCCTGGACAAGTCACTTAATCATGTTGGCTTCAGTTTCCTCATCTGTAAAATGGCAAACCATTCCAGTATCGTTGCCCACAATGGGGTCACAGAGAGTCAGACATGACCAAAAAAACAACTAGACAACAATAAAAACCACTTAATAAGTGCCTGCTTTCCTGCCAGATTTGAACTCAGGAAGATGAGTCTTCCTGACTCCAGGCCCAGCCTCTCTGTGCTCTATTATGCCACCTTGTTGCCTCTTTCAGCAGGAGTAACACCTAATTAAGTAGAACAAATTAAATTAGGGAGCTACCAGATGGCGGCTTCTTCCCTACCCCTTACTCCACATCCCCATCCCTACCCCAGGTCAACTCTTCGACAGCTGAGATCTTTCCTGGCCCAGCCCTGCACTGGTTCTCCAGCGTAGTATGATAGAAAACTGTAGTCAGAGGGTCTGGGTTCAAAACCAATCTCTGATGCTTATTACCTTTATGACTTTGGGCAAGTTAACCTTTCTGTAATGAAGGGGCTGGGCTGTGAGATTCCTTCCAGCCCTAGATCTAGAATCCCATCATTCTCAGGTGCATGTCTCTCCAGCAAGGTCAGAATCTCTCCCTAGGAGGCAAGGTCCTGGGGTCTCTGTCTTTTTTTTCTTTCTTTCTTTACTTTTAGCTTACAACATTCAGTTCCACAATCCCTTGGGTTCCAAATTTTCTCCCCCTTCCTCTCCTCCCTGCTTCCCCACAATGGCAGCATGCAATTCAATATAGGTTCTACATACAGTTTCACATTAAATACTAGTCAAGTTGTAAAGAAGAATTATAACCAATGAAATAAACGAGAAAGAAGGAATGAAAGAAAACAAAAAAGAGAGAAAGCAAGTAGTTTGCTTCAATCTGCATTCAGACTCTGTAAATCTTTTTCTGTATGTGAATAGCCTTTTCCATCATGAGTCCTTTGGACTTGTCTTATAGCCTTGCATTGCTGAGAGGAGCCCGGTCAGTCATCACAGATATGATGTGTCTGTAATTGTGTACAAAGTTCCCCTGGTTCTGCTCCTCTCACTCAGCATCAGTTTATATAAGTCTCTCCAGGTTGTTATGAAGTCTGTCTGCTCCTCATTTCTTATAGCACAATAGTATTCCATTACATTCATATACCACAACTTGTTTAGCCATTTATCAATTGATGGGCATCCCCTTGATTTCAAATTCTTTGCTACTACAAAAGAGCTGCTATAAATATTTTTGTGCAAACGTGTCCTTTTCCCACCTGTACGATCTCTTTGGGATACAATGCAGTCTCTGTCTTGTTCCTACTGGGGACTTGTGTTCTGGGTTTGATTCTCTCTCATGCCATATCCTCACTTTCCCCCTCAATTGATTTCCCTAAAAATTCATTTGCAGATGCCTTTCATAGTCCTTGTTCCAGGGGTTAGATTTAGAGTGGCTGGTCATGGCTCTACTCTTTACTCTGTCCCTATCTTGCTGTGTGACCTAGGACAAGTCAACCTTTCCTCCCTGGGCCTCTGTAAAATTAAGGATTTGGGTTAGATTGCCTTCCTGGTATGATATTCAATTTTATTCTACAAAGTGTTAGAAGAATGTGATTAAAGAAGAACCAAGCTCCTAGTACAGCCTGTGTTTTTTTTATCCTTGTCTCTCCCTCCCCCCCGCCCAGCCTTTCCCCCATAAAATCATTCAACTCCAGCTTATTAAGATTTTTATCTGAGCCTGGTGATCACACAGTTCCATGTAGCAGACGATGGGAAGCAAAGTGTTTGTGCCCCCAACAAGGAACTATTTCTTGATGACAAATGCCATCAGCCCAGTGTGCTCTCTCTTTGCGAGGGTCTGCTAATGTGGCTACCTGCTGGTGCCCAGGCTTTGGGCAAGAGCCCAGTTGCAAGCCTCCTGCTACCCTGGAGTTTTGGGGAGCTTTGGAAGAGACTGAGAAAAGGCTAATGAAATCCATCAGCAGGAAAGGGTCTTCCCATCGCCTTCATCCCATCTCCCTCTCCTCTACTCTGTGCAGAAACCTTCTGCACAGCATTCCACAAAGTTGTTTGGCTTTCTCCTCTCCCTAATCAAAAGCCTGAGGTCTTCTTCCAGGGTTTGCTCTAGGACATAGCCCCAATCTAAGTCTTCCTTTCATCTTCTTCCTTCTTTCCTCTTTAAGCCAGCTCTTTGCTCTTCTAGATGCTTGTTTGGTTGCTGTTCTTCATTCTCAAAGAAGACCAACATGACATTACAATGTTGGAGTTGTGTGGGGCAAAGATTACTGTAATAGGAATGGAAATTTGAAGATCTTCCCTGCCCCTCAATAGACCTAGGGGGAAGTTTGAAGACATTCCCTGCTTTGAAAGTAAACTCTGCTCCCTAATAGGTTGAATATAATCACATGGAGCCTGTAATGGAGGGAATTTGCTGAAAGGTGGAGCTGAGCCCACAGGAAGCTTCCCTGCTGTGAAGATAAAACTCTGCCCCCCTGATAGGCTGAATGTGGTCACATGGAGCCTGTGGTGGGAGGAGTTTGCTGGACAGAAGCAGAGCCCACGGGAAGCTAGTGAGAGGTAGCCAGATGGTGGGGGACAGAGGAACTCAGGCAAGGAGATAGAGAGTTTTGTGAGTAAATATTGATCTTGTATTGGTTTGTGGGAAGGCTAAAGGATGGCATGGCTCTCAGTGTTATTATGCCTTCTGAATATCTTTGGTACTATGATGGAATTGGCTTACTGGTTTTGGGATTGGGTTTTCTGGTGTCTAAATAAATTCTTCAGTTCTATCCTCTACCTGAAGAATCTAGTATGTTTTGTGATTGAACGTCATGAGATCATGATTGTGGGCACTGTAAATATTGCATTGGTGCTACAACCACCTACCCAAATTTGAACCAGAATCTTGACACTAGTTTGCAAAAAGGAAAGACTATTAGCTTTCTCAAGAAAGCACACTCCTGTGTCGCTCAAGATGAGCACCAGCCATGGAGTGCAAGTTGCAGAAGCTCACAGATTTCTTTTTATCATAATCCTAACCCCAGAATACTGAATCCCCACCAGTCCAACCTAGTTGTGTCCTTATCTGGGCCTGAGTGTCCCAAGGCCACTGTACTTTTAGTATTATCTAGGAGTTCTCTGGGAATGGGGAACTCAACTTCTTCCCAAGGTTACTGCCTGGTACTTTTTATCAGTAGTCTTGTTTCAACAATTCTTGAAGTTCTGTAGAAACTTAACCCTTTGCTACCTCTCACACTAACATTCCTTTATACACAATGACCCCACATGTATGGAGAAATGATACTGATCAAAGTTACAAAGCATAAAGAAGAAATAATAATCTAATAGGATGTTCAGAATGGGGAAACTTCCCTGCAGGTCATCTCCCACAGGGTCAAGGCACTAGCTGTGGCTGATTAGACCAGAGCTCAGAAGCCTCTATCACAGGTAAGGCACAAATTGTCCACAAGAACATTTGGAGTGGACAAATGTCTCTAGATTTTCCCATCTCATGGTTCTTTTGAGCTACTGCAATTCTGCTTTGCTCATAGAGCACAGTGGCTTTTCTGATGAGGGCACACCATGCTGGGAGGTCCTGTGCCAGCATCTCCTATGTCTCACAATCAATTCCAAAGTTCTTCAGAGAGACCTCGACAGTGCCCTCATATGCTTCTTCTGATCTCTGTGTAAGCACATGTCTTGTGTAAGTTCTCAGTAAAATAGTCTTTTAGACAAACTTAGGTTTGGCATTTGAATGTGGCCAGCCCATCAGAGCTGCATTCTCTGCAGTAGAGTTTGAATGCTTCAATAGGCTAGAATACTGATCCAATTTCAATGAGAAAGAATGAGTTTAAGAAAGACAGTATGGTATAGTGGATAACATTGACCACAGAGCCAAGAAAACCTGGTCCTGCCTCTGACACAAACTGACTCAGTGATCCTGGGTTAGTCACTTAATCTAGCTTGGGGACCAGCAAGTAGTATGTGCTTTTGGATTAAAAATGCTTCAGTACTCTAGGCAACTCAGTGAGGCTGCAAATTGCAGAGGAGGTGCTGACTTGCATTAGTGGAGGGAGTTTTTGCCCCTGAGAGATCCCTCTTCTGGAGAAATCACAAGTCCAGTCCTAATCCTTATCTCAAAAGTGAATATCACTGAGAGGAAAGATGGGGTAAACGGGGAGTATGATGTATTGTAAACAAGGAATTCCAAAGAAGGACTGGAACAAATATGTAATCAAAAATGATGAGCCAGTTACATAGCAGGACTAAGGGGTGACCTGCGGACAGCCTGTGTGTCATGGTAGCCTCACAATGTTGGGAAAGATGGAAGAAGACTGTCAGCAGATTGAATAGCTCCCCAATAATAAGCATTTATATAGCACTTACTAAGTGCTAGGCATTTACTAAGCACTTTAAAATATTTCATTTGATCTTCACTACCATGGGAGGTAGGTTCTATTATTATTTTGCATTTTACAGATGAGGAAACTGAGGCAAACTGAGGTTGAATGATTTACTGAGCTCACATATTTAGTAAGTGTCTGAGGTTGGCTTTGAGCTCAGGTCATCCTGACACCTGGCACTCTATTCAGTGCACCATTAACTGCTCCAATGGCTAATATGGGAAGGGGCACACATAAAGTGGTATAGGGTGAGCGGTGGGTGGTGATCTGCAGCCCTGGAAGGCATTTCTAGATTGATGGAATCACAGAACAATTTCAGTATTGGAGTAAATGTAAATTCATTCAATTCAACAAATTGCAGGTTATACTTGGGTGAAAAAAGTCAGTTTTGCAAGGGAAACATTAATAAATACCAGTTAATTTGAAAAAAATATATTGCAGGAGATAATCAATAGTCAGTCAATAAACATTTATTAAGTGCCTACTATGTGCCAGGCATTGTGCTAAGCAATAGTTTTCATGAACTGCAGATATAATATGAGTCAGTAATGTGACACAAGGTCAGACAAGGGTTGGAGTCAGTTTGTATTGTCTGGGGAGAGAAAATTGTTAAATTTTCAGTACGAATATTTGCACATTGGAAATTGGCCAATGCTGCAAATTGGGGCTTCATTTGTTGTTTTGCTGATTGTCTAAGATTAAAAAAATGATAGACAAAATATTAATGGTGCAGATTAAACTTAAAACCATGTCGAGGGTATGTTCCTCCTTTTCTCCCTCCTATCTCCTGGTAGCTGGTTATTAAACATTTACCAGCATACCCCTTCATTGTAGTCAAAAAAGCTATCCTGATGTCAAACTGTCTTAAGGTGCATAGTGCCTTTGATGAGGGAGGTGATCGTCCTACTGTCCTCTGCCTTGGTTAGGCTTCCTCTATGATTGTGTACAATTCTAAGAACTACATTTTAGGAAGGACATTGACAGGCTAAATAGATATGCCATATGAGAGTCTACTGAAGGAAAAGGAGATGTTTAACCCAGAGCAGAAAGACTCAGGGGGACATGTGGTTGTATAATGATAACTAGCATTTACATTGCACTTTAAACTTTGGAAAGTGTTTTACATAAATATTATCTCATTTGATCCTTGAACCTGTGAAGTATGTGGGTTATTATTATTAACGAGTAAACTAAGACAGACAGAGATCAAGTAACTTGCCTGGGTCAAACAACTACTAAGTGTCGGAGGCTGGTTTTGAACTCAGGTCTTCCTGATTCTAGGCCCCGTCCTTTGTTCATTCTGTCACATCTTTTTTTTTTTTTTTGAGGGCAATTGGGATTAAGTAACTTGCCCAAGGTCACACGGCTAGGTTTTTGTTTGTGTGTGCATTAAGTGTCTGAGGTTGGATCCGAACTCAGGTCCTTCTGACTCCAGGGCCAACGCTCTACTCACTGCGCCACCTAGCTGCCCCAATTCTGTCACATCTTTGCTCTTTAAGTATTTGAAGAGCAGTACAGTGGAATAGCAGCTAGGTGGTGCAGTGGATAGAACAACAAGCCTGTAGTCAGCAAGACCTGAATTCAGATTTGACCTCAGACACTTACTAACTGTGTGACCCTGGAAAAGTCACTTATCCCTGTTTGCATCAGTTTCTTTACCGGTAAAGTGAGCTAGAGAAGAAAATGGCAAATCATTCCAGTAACTCTGCCGAGAAAACTCCAAATTGGATTATGTAGAGTTGGACACAACTGTATCTTCTGAACTACAAACAACAACAGATAGACTGGGGATTGAATGCGTTCAGTTGGTCCCAGAGGCAGAAGCAGAATAATGAAGTGGAACCTTGGGAGGCAGTCCATTCTCTTGTTGGAGAGTTCTAATTGTTAGAATGTTGTTTCTGGTATCCGGCCTCAACTGGCCTCTTTGCAATTTTCCCCACTGGAGAGAGTGGGACCATGGCAGGCTATATGTGAGACAAGAATGGAAATCTTTTGCATAAATAAACCTTAAATGCTAAGAAGTAACTAGGGCATAATTCCCTATAATGTTGAGCCAGCTGGTACAGTCCCAAGGCTGCCATGAATTATATATCTTACTGGAAGGCAGTGGAATGGCTGTAGCCATGGATGATCTCAGGGAATCGGTGCACACTGTGGAATCTCCTCTGGACAGTACGATCCCAATTCAGTCTAATGACCTCTGTAGTCACATTGAAAACAAACAAACAAACATGAATTTCTCTCTCGTTTCAGTAGGGAGGCTGAGTGACTTAGAGTTCCTGCTTTACTAGCTCTTGAGTCATAGGCAAGAAAGCTGTAAGGTAGGGATTAGCTGAACCCCATGAGGAAAAGAAGTGGGATTTCTCCATGCCCCAAATGCTCCCAATGCCCCCAGTGCTCTGGGCTTTCTTACTAAGAAAGAGGCAGCAAGGCAAGTGTGCACTCTGTCTTCTTCAATTGGATTTCAGCTTCCTGGTGTTGGGGACTGTTTCTTTTTTTGTGTTTGTAACCCCAGGAAATTCCACAGAACCTGACACATAGTAATGTTAATAACTTAATATATAAAATATAATGACGGAGGATATTAATAACTTAATAAGTGGTTCTTGAATTGAATTGTACCAATGACCCCAATAGGTTAGAGGAAAAGGGGAGGATTGGCTGTTGGACTCCTTTTGTGCCAGGCAGGGTCTCATCTGCTGTTTCTCTCCTCTCTTCCCTTCCCTCTGCATTTATTGGGTTGACTGATTGTGTGCTGACTGATTGATTGATAAAGTGCAGAAGATGAAGTCAGGAAGACTTTTGTTCACAGTTTGCCAGTAGCAGCTATTAGCGGTGTAACCATGAGTCACAGAGAGATAGATTCTGGGGCTCATCTGCAAAACAGGCTTGATAATGCCTCTGGCAGCAACATCACAGGGTTATTGTGATAAATGAAATCCTGTCTGTAGAGTGCTTTGTAAACTTTCAAATCTATCTAAATGTAAATTATTATTAGTTTACCACAGGGACTCACAAGGAGGGAAAGGAGGTAGGAGGTTGTGGGGCACCTTGGGTAAAACATACATTCTGTACCCCAGTTTCCCAATCTGACAAATGGGGACATGCAGTCTTGCCCTGTCTCTCTTACTGGGGTTTCTGTGAAGATCTGGGAGATAATGGGGACGTGTAAAGGGTTGGACTAATATGAGGGGTGATGTGGCCAGACTTGTACTTTAGAAAGATTAATGGGACAGTTGAGTGGAGGATAGACTGGAGTTGGGAAAGATCTGAGGCAGGGAGACCAACCAGAAGGCTATTGAAATAGTTCAGGAGTGAAATGATGAGGGTCTGCACCAGGGAAGTGGCAGTGTCAGAGAAGAGAAGGGACTATATATCAGAGATCTTACAGAGATGGAAACAACAGACCTTGGTCACAAGTTGGCTATGAGGAATGAGGGAGAGTAGGGAGTTGAAGATGGCACCTAGGTTGAAAGCCTAGTTGAATGGAAGAATGGTGGTGGTACCTTCAACAGTCATAGGGAAATCAGAAAATAGGGAGAGTTTTGGCAAAGATAATGAGTTTGGTTTTGGGCACATTGAGCTTATGATGCCTAGGAAATATTCAGTTCAAGTTGTCCAATAATGCAGCTGGATATGCAAGACTGAAGGTCAAGGGAGAAGGCAGGGCTGGACAAATATATTGGAGAACCATCTTCATCAAGATGATGGTTGAATCCATGGGAGCTGATGAGATCACCAAGTGAAATAATATTGAAGGAGAAGAGAAGAGGGTCCAAGACAGAGCCCTGGGGGCTGCCCAGGGTTATAAGGCACGATGTGGATGAAGATCCAGCAAAGGAGACTGAGAAGGGGTGGTCAGACCCCTTTATAAAAAATTACATTTTACAGACAGGATTTCATTTATTACAATAACCCTATGATGTTGCTGCTAAAGACATTATCAAGTCTGTTTTGCAGGAGAGAACCAAGATAGAGTAGTGTCACAGAAACCTAGAGAGAAGAGAGTATTAAGAAGAGGGTGATTGGCAGCATTCAAGGTTACAGAAGTCTAGAAAGATGAAGGCTGAGATTAGAGATTTGGAAATTTTTGAGAAAGCAGTGAATGGTGAGGTTGGAAGCCAGACTTCAAAGAGTTAAGAGTGAGAAGCAAGGAATGGAGGTATCTATTCCTGCTGGTTTTCTAGGATGGTTTAGTCACAAAAGGCAGGGAGATATGGGGCAATAGCTAGCAGGGATGGGTGGATTAAATGAAGGCATTTTGAAGATGGGGGAGACATGGGCATATTTATAGGCAAAAGGAAAGAAGTCAGTAGATAGGAAACAATAGAAGATAGTGAGAGAGTGGGCATGATAGGAGAATATTCAAGATTGAGTCGTGGTAGGGCAAGAACTTTAATAGGATCAGGATCAACGGGTTTCAGAGAACGTAGCATAGAGTTGAATCATTTCACCAATGGGTTCAAATGGGGAAGAGAAGAGAATTTAGCCAGCACAGGGGTGGTAGCCTAGGAAAGAGCTGAGGGGTAAAATGATTAAAGGTGACAGTGAGGATGAAAGACAGGTCTGGGGGTTGGCAGAGTGAGAAGTGGAATCATAATAGATTGTACTCAGAGAAAGGAATATCAGAGTTCATAAAAACAGAAGTGGTCCTTTTGTTGGTGCTGGCCATCTTGGTGTGGCACTAAAGTGGCAATGAGTAAGGTAAGGAGCTTAGAGGTTAGGGTGTTTGAGAGAGTATCAATATGTATAGCGAAGCCCTCTAGTATAAAGGGAGGAATTTTGGGGGAGAAGGGAAGAAGAGAGACAGAGAGAGAAAGGGAGAGAAAGAAAGAGACATAGAAATAGAGAAAGACAAAGAGACATACAGAGACGGGGGGGAGAGAGAGAAAGAGAGAGAGAGAGAGAGAGAGAGAGAGAGAGAGAGAGAGAGAGAGAGAGAGAGACAGAGACAGAGACAGAGACAGAGACAGAGACAGAGACAGAGAGCAGGTAATGAAGTCATTGAGGAAAGAAAATGAATGTCACGGAGGTCAGTAGACAATAGCGACCAGAATTTGGATTGAGGGTTAGATTTGGATTGAGTGATTCTCAGAGGAGAGGTTACTGAGTGATGGAGGTAGAGGGAAAGCCTGGAAGTGGAAATAGAGAACAAGAAGTATTCCACCTCCCCCAGTGAGTCTGCAGGGATAAATGAAAGTACAACCAGTGCTGAGAAGGGTGGCTAGGGAGGCTGGGTCATCATGAGGGAGCCAGATCTCAGTGAGAACCTAAAGATGAAAGGAAAAGGAAAGGAAACATTTTAAGATGAAAGCTAATGTGTTACCTATGGAGAAGGCATAGATATAGAGCACAGTGTAAAGGATGAGTAGCTTTAGAGGGGGACATTGGGAGGGTTGGGTTGAGGGGCATGGGAATAAAGGCTCAGTCAGTGGGGAACCAAGAATGGAGTTTGAACAATGGCATCCTGGAGTTCAGAATCACTGGTACAGGGAGGAAATGATGTGGTGGGAATATGTTGTGGAATGAGTTTACCTAAGATTTCATTGAGTAATGGTTTCAGGTATTTTATTTTTTAGAGGGGGGAAGGCAGGGCAAGTGGGCTTAAGTGACTTGCCCAATGTGGCACAGTTAGTAAGTGTTAAGTGTCTGAGGCTGGATTTGAACTCAGGTCCTCTTGACTCCAGGGCTGGTGCTCTATTCACTGCACCACCTAGCCAACCCAGGTAGATTTTCATTGTCCAAAGAAGTTCAACCTGGGAATGGAATAGCCCCAAGGGTGGGGCAGCGATGCATCGATGGAAAGTGGGGATGGGAGAAGTGCTTTATGTCTTTGGGAGACAAGGCAAGCACTGTGGAGTTTGGGTGATTGGAAAGAGTATTTTATGTGTGACCCCATGGGTGGGGAGAAAGCACTTTTATATTGCTTGCTATATGGTAGGCATTGTGCTAAGCACTTTACAAATATTATCTCACTTAATCCTCACAATTACCCTGTGAGGTAGGTACTGTTATTATCCCTATTTTACAGTTGAGGAAACTGAGGCAACAAAGGTTAAGTGAATTGGCCAGTATCACACAGCTAGTAAGCATTTGAGTCTAGATTTGAACTTAGGTCTTCTTGACTCCAGACCCGGCACTCTATCCATCCTGAGAGGTCAGGACACCCTCCTGGGGAAGATATAGACCATATACCCAGTGCCTTTGTATTGATCCTCACAACAATACTGGGAAGTAGGTACTGTTATTATCCCAATTTTATAGGTGAGTAAACTGAGACAAACAGATATGCCCAGCTTCACATAACCAATAAGTATCTGAGGCTGGATTTGAACTCAAGTCTTCAGGATTATTAGTCCAACATTTTATCCACTGCGCCACCTCTCTCTAATTGAATTACGTTTAATCAGCACCAGAAGTTTTGGGGGTGGGGGTCAGACTTGGGCTTCACCTGTGTCAGGTAGAACGTTGTCTGCAGCTTCCACTTCTGCCCTCCACCTCTCTTTCCCTCTTCCCCATCCACTTCTCTTCCTAGAAGCTTCTGTCTGTTTCCTTCTTACCACCCAGATCCATTTTCTCCAGACTTGAGCCCCCTTTTCAATCTTTTTCTGATTCCTCCCACTCACTGAACTCTTCTCCATCCCCCTTATGCCTATGAAGGAACCCATATACCCTGACAAGGCACCCAAGCCTGCCCATAGCAATGGTCCCTGTGACTTGGCCATGCCCCCTCACAAAATAACCTGAAGAATTAGGGTCTTGATTATGTGGAACGGGCTGGGACCAGAACCTACAATTGGATTACCTAGCCATGCTGCCATTTTATCAATGGGCAGACACTAGGTAATTGACTGCTTTTGACATGCATGGTACAGGATCTAGGTTCAAATCCTACCTTTCTACCGGTGACTTTGGACTACATCACCTGCCCTGGGTCTCAGCTTCTGCATCTATAAAGTGAAAGCATTGACTAGAAGCTCTTTATGGCCCCTTCCATCTCTAGAGATAGGATGCCACGAATCTAGGACATACTATGACAATACAGTGGAAAGAAGGTTGAATCTGGAGTCAGAGGACTGGGTTCAAATTCCATCTCTCTCATTCACCAAGTGATTTTGAACAAATAGTTTTCCTCTCTAGGCCTCAGTTTCCTCATTTGTAAAATAAAGAGGTTAGATTAGGTGAGCTTGGAGATACCTTCTAGCTTTCAGCCCATAAAATTCTGTCTTAAAATAATGAATTGACATCATGAAAGACCATATACTTGGGTGGAAAGAACACTAGAGTTGAAGTCTGGAAACCTGAGTTCAAATTCTACCTTGGACATTGACCAACTAACAATGTGACCTTGAGTCACTTATTCTCTCTTTCTCTTTCTGTGAAATAGGGATAACAATCTGTTTATTAGCTTTCTCAGAGAGTGGTCAGGAAAGTGCTTTGCAAATCTAAAGAAATGTGAGTTAATACTGTTCTGAGGGAAGTAAGCAATTCGATTCTGGATTTGGGTAAATGTGGGCTTGAGTTCCAGTTCGATCAGGCATTAACTGTGTGACCTGGGTAATATTATTCACCTCTCTGAGTCTCAGTTTCCTCTTCTGTAAAATGAGAGGGGAGAACTCAGGTTCTTTCTAGCTTTAACAGTCTGTGATTTTTGTAAATGAGAACTGTTAACCATTTTCATAAATATTCCCCACAATTCCCTTTGGTGTTCCATCATTATTTTTACTTCATTCCCTGCCGATGAGATAAGTGCAAAGGAGATTTTTCTTCCTAGGCTGGTCAGGAATTCCATCTTCTAACTGGGTAGCTGATGTATTATTCATAATTATGGGAGAAAGGCAACTCGTTGTATCTGCTGGCCCTTCCTGGGGTTGCTGAGATACCCAGCTGTACTTGGGCCAGATAACCTGGCCACAGGAACTCTGGAAGCTGAGAAATATCAGTGTCGATTCCCATGCTAAGAGCATCCTGCTGGTGGAAAGTATTTGTCCAGACTCTTCAAATTTCTCCCTTTTGACCATAGGCAAGTCATGTCCTCTTCCTGGGGCTTGGCTTCTGCAAAATGAGAGGATTGAACTAGACATCCCTTTCAGCTTTAAACCTTTAATCCTACGGCCCTAAAATACATCCCCTTTCCCATCCCTGAGGAACATTCAGGCCAGCATTTGATCCAATTCAACATGCATTTATTTGACTCCTATTATGTGCAGGGGAGGAGATAATCAGCATCAGCATTGATAAGTGTTTATTAAACACTTAGTGTGTGCCAAGCACTGGACTAAGTTCTGGGGATGCAAAGAAAGGCAAAACACAGATTCTTCTCTAAAGAACTTATGTTCTAATGGGGAAAGACTGACATAATAGTTAAAGAGCTGGCCTTGGAGTGAGGAAGTCCTGGGTTCAAGTCCTGATGGGAACATTCTTATTATACGATCTTGGGCAAGTCACTTTCAATGCCCCAGGTAATTCTCTGGGGCTAAAAGTCACAAACTAGGAGCTCCCACACTAGGACGATGGAGATTTGGAGGCACCCCAAAATATGCAGAGTACTTTTCCCCTGGGGTCTGTCCTTGTGGGAGTGACTCCATTCTGTCCTCTATTGCTCCTGATGGTGGAAGTACTGTCCTGCTGCAACTAGAAGCCAGCCAGTTGCCATTAGCTATAAATGGAGATTCATCAGGGCAGTGAATATTTTTATTAGGAGAAATTAAATTCCAATACACATTATTTCTAGCAAGAGCTGAGGAAGAAAAAAAATCCAGTTTACTGCCTTTAATCAAAAGCATCTGCTCTGCTAACAGCTTCTCCCAGTGCTCTGGTTATGGGCTTGGTTATGAATGAACTTGTTGAAACAGGCGACGTGTACATTTTGGAATTCATTTCAGACTTGATTTAGGATGGAGCCACTGGGTGAATCGGGCCTCTCATGCTTTTGTGCCATTTGTTCCATGGTTATAGATCATAAGATCACAGGTACAGAGGTGGAATGGACTGAAGAGGCCCTCTAGTCCAATCCCTTCCTTTTGCAGATGAGGAAACTGAGGCCCAGAGGGATCAGGTGACTTGCACGGGGTCAAGAAGACATAAGTTCAAATCCTGCCTTAGACACTGACTAGCTGTGCGACCCTGGGAAAATCACTAAGTTTTCTGTGCTCCATTTTCTTCTAATTCACAGGATTGTTGTGAGTCTCAAAAGGTGATGATATATTTAAAATACTTTGCAAACCTTTAAAAGTGATATACACATGTTAGTTATAAATTTTGTTGATAACAGTAGATACATGGCATAGTGGGCAGAGTTCTAGACTTGGGAATAGGAAGACCTGAGTTCATAATCCCCTCTTAGTGACTTATTAGCTGTGTTGATGCTGGTTAGTTGATTAGTCATGTCTGACTCTTTAATGACCCTATTTGCAGTTTCTTGGCAAAGATAATAAAAGAGGTTTGCCATTTCCTTCTCCAGCTCGTTTGACAGATAAGGAAACTGAGGCAAATAGGGTTAAGTGACTTTCCCAGGGTCACATAGCTAATAAGTGATCGAGATCAAACTTGAACTCAGGTCTTCCGACTCCAGGCTGGTACTTTATCTACTGCACCACCTAGCTACCCTCTATTAGTTGTGTAGGACTGGGAAAATCATTTAACCTCTGTTTTCCTCAGTTTCCTCATCTGTAAAATGGTGATAATATTATCACTTACCTTCCAGAATTGTTGGGGAAAGCAAATGAAATAACATGAAAAGTGTTCTTCAGACTTTAAAGCTCTGTATAAATGCGATTACATTCTAATTGAACACAAATCCCTTCTATCAATATGCCCTGCAGTGGCCATCCAACCTCTGACTAAAGACTTTTAGTGAGGGGAATCCCTGGCCACTTTTACAGAGATCTCATTGTTGGGGAAGTCCTCTTTACATCAAGCTGGAATCATTCTCTCCATAGCTTCTACTCATGGTTTCTAATTCTCCCCTCTGGGGTCAAGCAGAATAAATCTAGTTCTTTCTCATAATAGCCCTTCCAATGTTTGGAGAAAATAATTTCCCCTAAGTTTTCTCTTCTCCAGTGCCTTTGACCAGTCTTCAAATGACACGGCCTCTAGTGTTTTACCATTTTTGTTGTCTGCCTTGGAATGCTCTTGAGCTTGTTAATGTCCTTTCTAAAATGTGGTATCCAGAACTGAGCACAATGTTCCTAATGTGGTCTGGCTATGGCATAGTGTAGCTGAATTATCTCTTAGCTTGTTTGGACATGATGCCTACATCATGGCAACCTAAGAACTCATGAGCTTTTTTGTATTAACTTTAACTTCTATATACCTAAAGCACCCAGATTAGTTTCATACAAATTATCTGTCAATATTTTTCCAGCCTATATTTGTGACATTGACTTTGTGAGTCCATGTGTAGGATTTTACATTTCCCCCCATTTAATTTTATTTTTGATGTGACTTGTCTTTCAGATATTTTGGCATCTTGAGCTTTGAACCCTACTGATATGTTTTTATATCCTGAGTCTGTCATCCAAAGTGGGAGCTGTCTTTCCCAGTTTCACGTCATCTGCAAACTGGCTTGATGGATGTCCTCACAAGATCTGGATAAACCTGTCTATGATTTTAGCCAAGTCATAGATAAACATTTTAAACAGACCAGGGTTAAGGACAGATTCTATGGGCTCTCTCATTGAGACCATTATTTAAGTTGGCAGCGACCCATTAATGACGTCTTTTGGGGTCCAGTCATTCAAACGTTTCTCTATCCACCTAAGTGTGCTATCCTTTAACTTGTACCTTTTGTTGCATCCATGAGGGAAGTATGGCAGCCGTTGTCAAATGTTTTGCCCAAATCCAGGCTTGCTGTTTCTGTAACATTCCCTTAGTCTATTAGATGTGTTACTCTGTATTCTTGTGCTTTCAATGCTCTGACCACTGGGTTCAGTGCTCTGCAGGTGCTCACTAAACTGTTGATTTAATAATTGATGTTGAATGAATAAAACCCACAGGCACCTTTTTTGGTCTATGTGTTAGGTTAAACCACAATCTCTTTGGCTCATTGGAGTTTTGACTATTTAGCAGACAGTCCATGGAGATAATTACCTTTGCTTATTTCTAATTGGATAATTGGATCACTGATTTAGAGCTGGAAGCCTCCCCTAAAGGTCATCTAGTGCCCATCAATTGGGAATTGCTAAAAAAATTATTGCTTGTGTTGAATGTAGTGGAATATTGCTATGCCATAAGAACTGATGAACATGAGTAATTCAGAGAAGTATGGGAAGACTTATATGAACTGATATTGCAGTGTGGGCAGCTAGATGATGCAGTGGCTAGAGAACTGGGTTTGGAATCAGGAAGACTTCTCTCTGTGAGTTCAAGTTCAACCTCAGACACTAGCTATGGGAGTCTAGGCAAGTCACTTAACCCTGTTTGCCTCAGTTTCACCTGTAAAATGAGCTGCAGAAGGAAATGGCAAATCATTCCAGTATCTTTGCCAAGAAAACATCAAATGGGATCATGAAGAGTTGGACACAACTGAACAAAAATTACAGTGGAAAGAGCACTGGCTCTGGCATTAGAGGAACTGAATTCAAATCCCTTTTCTTATGCTTCCTATGTTACCTTGAGAGAGTCCTTTCCCTTCCCTGGGTCTTGGTTTCCTCATCTGTAAAATGAGGGGGCTAGATTCTGAGTTCTCTTCTGGCTCTAGAACCCACATCTGATGATAAGAAGCAGCAGGCTCCACTGATGCAAAGTGAGCTAAGCAAAACAAGGAAAACAACATGGACAATAATCTCCATAGTGTAAATGGAAAGAATTAAAAAGTCCAACTGAATACTGTGTTATGAGGCAGGACTTGCTGGGTTGGGAAGGAGTAGGAGGGGATGTGCTCTGAAATGATGGCGATTAAAAAAAAAGATAAATTTGGGGGGTATGGGAGAAGAGATGGGAGAGAGCAGATTGGATGAGGGGATATCCTGTGGGACTGCTATTCTGGGGTGGTGTGTAGGGGAAAATGGGGAAAAATTGTAACTCAAAATCTGGTGGAAATGAATGACGTAAACCAGAAGTTAATAAAGCATTTGAAAAAAAGATAAATAATAATTAAAGTGATTTTTTTCAAAGGACATCTGGTCCAACTCCTCCTTAATTTGCAGAAGAGGAAACTGAGGCTCAGAAAGTGAAATGATTTGCTCACTTACAGGTAGTGAATGTCCGAGCTGAGATTTGAACTCAGGTCCTGCCATTCCAAATTCACCTCTATTTCCACTGCACTATTTGTGGAAGTATCAGGGAAGGGGACTGCATCATGCTATCATGCTATGCACCACACCCTTACCTCCTCTCTAAGGCAGGCTTTGTGGCCAGGCACAGAGCAGGCTTAATGCATTTCAAGCTTGGAGGGACCCTACTTCCTGACAGGATGTGAAGTTTATTAAGATTTTGAGAAGCAATTTCCAAGATGTCAGGCAACCTGTCAGATCTTGTGAGGACATCCATCCAGCCAGCTTTAGCCTGACTGCCAATTGGCTTTATGAATCGTAAATAGGGAAGATGTGGGCCAATTTTACATAGGTTTGAGCTGCAGGTATTTTCGATATTGTCAAAGATGTTTTTAGAACAGATGAAGTACATTTCACATGACAAATGTATGGAAATTTATTCTTGCCTCATTCAAGAGGCTGCTGTTTAAGGATAACCCTGACCAGTTGCCTAGACCCTGAGGAGCCAGCCCTAGACTGCAGTGATAGGTCGGGGTTCACGAAGACCTTTGAAGGCTTCTCTCTTCCTTGGTAAAATGAGGCCCCATGCCTCAGCTTTGGCATCTGTCTTAAGTTCCAGAGAAATATTATCGTGGAAATATCCTCCTCCAGGTCTCCATGGCCAAGGGAAAGGGCAGAGCTGAGATGATACATAATTAGTCCCTCAAGTCTCTAAGTAATTCAGATTATTCAGATCATTCCCTTTACCTGAGGAGTCTGGGAAAGTCACTGAACACTGTTTGACTCAGTTTCCTTATCTGTAAAATGAGCCGGAGGAGGAAATGGCAAACCACTCCACTATCTTTGCTGAGAAGACCCCAAAATGGGGCCATGGAGAGTCAGACATGACTGAACAAGAAAAATTATCATGGAAAGAGTGTTTTGCTTGGCCCCAGAGGGCAGAACTAGACCCAAGGGGTAGAAGATGTAGAGAGGTAGTTTTCTGTTTGATGCAAAGAAACTTCCTAATCATCAGAGATAACCCTAAATGGGGTAGGATGCCTTGAGAGACAGTGGAGCCTTCCTTACTGGAGGTCTTCAAATGAAAACTGAATGGTGAATTGTTAGGTATGTTGTAGAAGGAATTCCTATTCAGATAAGTATTGGATTGGGTCCTATCCAACTCTGATACTTTGTTATTTAAAAAAAAAAATTGTGTTGGGCACTTAGCACTATGCCTGGCAAATAGGAGGTATTTAGATGTATATTTGTTGAATTGAGTTATAATTAATAGGATGTTAATGCATTCACAAGGACTCAGAAGAAATTGAGGAAACTGAGGCTTAAGTTACTTGCTCAGGGTCACACAGCTAGTATCTGATGCTGGATTTGAACTCAGTTCTTCTTGACTCCAGGTCTAGCACTCCATCTTCTACATCATTTAAATGCCCTGTGGCATTTGTTACGTGATCCTAGGCTAGTACCTTTCCTTTGCTTACTAGCATAATCTGGAGCAGGTCCCTTGTCTTTTTGGAGACTCAGTTTCTTTAAGTATAAAATGAGAGGATTGTACTAGATAACTTCTAAGGTCCTGCATAGCTCTAAACTCTAAGCCCTAAAGCCTTTTATCCTTCAGAAAGGAGAGTTACTCTTTTCTTATTTCATCTCTCTGGGCCTCAGTTTACCAATCTATAAAATCAGAAGGTTGAATGAAGGTTTCCATTTATTGATTTGAGAACCCTTTGAGGTTTCATGCCAATGGTCTCAGATGTTCATGCTAAAAACTTTTAAATAAATAATTGTAGAATGTGATGAATAACATATTAAATGGCCATGGGGATTTACAACTTTTTTTGGGTTGTTGTTGAAAGGGGCTCATAGAATAAAAAATGTTGGAAATCATTAGACCAGTGATCTCTGAAGTCCCATCCAGTTCCAAATAACTCTTCCAGCAGATATCATGATCTTATCTTTGTTAAGCCCTTCATGTGCCTCATCTCATTTGATCCTTACAATCACCCTAGGGAGTAGGTGTTATTATCCCCATTTTACTGATGAGAAAGCTGAGGCTTAGGTAACACTTAGACTCAGTGTCACACAGCAAGTAAGTATCCAAGAATGGTTTTGAACCTAGGTTTTCCTGACCTCGGGACCAATTTACTATTTATTTTACCAAGTTACTTCCCAAGATATTTCTCATAGGACAAATGTTTCTATGATTCTCTTTGGACCTTGGTTTCCCCATTGGCAAAATGGGAGGTGGGGGTTAGACTAGCTGATAATAATATTCTGACTGGACTTGTGATTTCACCAGCATAGGGATTTCATTTTACTAATGCTTGTCTGCACTGGCTCTGAAGTTTAGGAGTAGAGCTTCCTGGGGACATTGAGAGGTAAAGTCACTTACCAAGGGTTACACAACCTGTATGGGACAGAGGCAGGGCTCAAATCCAGGTCTTCCTGATTTCAGGACAGCTTTCTATCTAATATACTAAGCTGCCTCGAATATTTATTCCCTCCATTAAAGTTTGCATAAGGGGCCTATGTGTATTTATCTCATTTCTTCTTCACAGCAATCTTATAATGAAGTTTGTTCATGCCACCCCTTCCCTGCTACTTGCCTCTCCCATTCAATAAACTCCAGAGGCTTCCTATCATGATTAGGATCAAATATAAAACCCTATGTTTGACAATCAAAGCCTTTTATAACCTGCCCCCTCTACCCCTTTCTAGTCTTTTTAACACCCTCCCTCCATATACTCTTTGACTGGGTGACACCTCATTCAATGTGCTCCATCTCCTGACTCTGAGCTTTTTTCTTGACTGTCCTCCCCCTTCAACTCCCATATCTGGAATACTTTCCTTTCTCCCTTCTGCCTCCTAAAGTCCCTAGTTTCCTTCAAATCTCAGCTAAAGTCCCACTTCCTAGAAGGCTCTGCAGAATTACCTCAATACTAGTGCTTTCCATCTGAGATTACCTCCATTTTATGCTCTCTATATAGTTTGCACATAACTGTTTGCATATTGTCTTCCCCATTAGACCAAACTCCTTGTGGACACAGACTGTTTTTGCCTTTCTTTGTATGCTGGTGCTTGGCATGGTGCCTGACACACTGTAGGCACTTAATAAGTAGTGGTTGTCTTGACTTGAGGTTAGGTTCTACAAATATTGTTATTCCCATTTTACAGATGAGGAAACAGACTTAACAAGAGCAGATGACTTGCACATGGTCACATAGTTAGGATTCCTTCCCTCAGATATTCTGAGTCATTGAGCTAACCAAACCAACAAAATGTCCTGGTCCTCTACCCCTCCAGACAAACCACTTCCTAGAGAATCCCCAAGGTGGTTCTCTCCCTCCCATGTTTGATATGAAGAGTGCAGATAACTGCTTTATCCTTAGGAAAGACGATTACTTCCTGACCCTGGTTGGCTGAGCATGGAAGGTCATCACAGAATTCCTTGGTAAAATCTCCTGTAATTCTTGACCACTCCATTTGCCAGATGTTCATCAATTCTCTTTGCCTTTAAAAAAGTGAAAGCAGAAACCCCAGATGAAGCAAAGGCTGGAGTGACCTCTTGAAATGCCTTGCCTTTATCCTCCCAGATCAACTCTCTTTGTTCCCTTTTGTCTTTTAAAAATGTTTGGACTTTTGATGTTTCTAGGGATGTCCAGGTAGGATGGGGTTCTGTAAAGTCCTCTTAAACCTGTTCCACCACTGTTGCCTTCTTTCTTCCCCACCCCCATTTTCTTTTCATACTTGCATCCCTATTCTCCTACTTCCTCTCCCTTTTTACTTAATCCCCCATCTAACAACAGACTATCAGTGTTCTCCCATCCTTTCAGTCCTTGAACTTGCTCACTCCTCACCCTTCTTTTTATACACACATATGTATACACACACACACACAAACATATATATACACACACACACACACACACACACACACACACACATATATCTATATCTATATCTGGCCTTTTCCTACCTTTTCAGTCTTAAGCTTTACTCCTTCCATACAGTCTCTGATCTAGCAATGATGGTCTACTTTACACAAGATACTTCTTCTACACCTTTTCACCTATTGTTCTGAATGTCTGGAATGGTCTCTCTTTTCAGCTTTGTTCCTGGCTTCCCTGCCTTCCTTCAAGGTTCAGCTCAAATCCCATCTTCTACAGGAAGCCTTCCCAATCTTGCCAGCTTTTAATGCCTTCCCTCTCAGATTATTGCTTCCCTACTTTGTACATAGCTTGTATTTATCTGATTTCATGTTGCTTTCCCATTAGAATGTAAGCTCCTTGAGGGCAGGGACTATGTTTTTACTTTTCTTTGTGTCCTCGGTGCTTTGCTTCCTTGATACCTGATGGACAGTGGATGCCTAATAAATGCTTGTAGACTTGTAGACATGCCCACGTTTATCTGTTTGAGTTTAGTGTATGTCCAAGTGAGTGCTTGCACACCTTGTTCTGATCTGCCTCAAACTATTATCTCTCTGAAGGCAGAATCTTTTCCCACCCTCTCCTTCCCACAAAGCACCACATGCAGACTGGCACTAAATAAAGGCTTTCCCCCCATAATGATGGTCAAATACTGTCTTTTAATTTGATGCAAAAAAAAAATCAGCTTTGAGTAACCAGTGCCCATTGTCTGTTCTGGAAATTTGAACACTGTGGAAACTTCTGGAAGAAATCTTTCCATGTCTGACACACCCAAAGTGCTCTTCCTTCTCATCAGGGCTGCTGCCTGCAGTGCCCATGTCTGGGAAGGCAACACTGTCACTGGTGGGTGAGGAGGGGGGCAGAGCAATTTCCCAAAATATGAGCTCCTTACATGTAGTCACCGGCCAATGGCTTCTTGGTCTCAGACTCAAAAAGGGCAAGAGCAGTGAGTGACAAAGCCATCTCCTCCCTGCTTCCTCTAGTTAGAGAGTGTGTGTATGTATGTGCATGTGTGTGTATGGGGTGGGGGCAAGGGCACTGGGAACAGACCAATTGCTTCATTCATCTCCTAGAAACAGAGCCTGTTCCTTTGTGCCTTGTGGCTCAAGAAATCCAGAGAGCAAGAGGAAATTGGCCAAGTCAGCCAGTAATTGGCTGGATTCTTGGCTCCATCGCTGGGGTCCCAGAGGGGCAGAAGGAGGCCCACAGATGCCACAGCCTTGGGAGATCTATACCCTGGGATATGGGCTCTGGATCCCAAACAGACTCCCAGGAAGCTACCCTTGAGATGGACCAGGGTGTAAATTTTACAGTGGATTTATTTACATGTTGGGGCATTAACACAAGAAGTCCATACATGCTGAAGATGTGGCTGTCTCCCAGTGAGGGGAGCTGTCCTAGGTGGCTCAAATAGGAAATAGAGTAGAAAAGGCACATGATTCTTTATCAGAGGAGTTGTGCACCAATCCAGTAATTTAAAGCTGAGGAATCATCTGTCCAAAGAGGGTTCTCTTGATATGGTTTCCTTTGGACTCCACACAGGGGCAAGAGGTTTTCCATTGCTCTGTAGGAGCAGAGCAGTGGGCTGCCAGGAAGCCCAATGACTGGTCCAATTCTGGACCAGAGATAGTGAATGAGACAGCCTCTTCCTTCTTGGTGTCCATGGGAGAAGAGCTTTGGGGCCAGTGGGGACCCCAGGCTTGGTGATCTAATTCATGGTAAGCCACTCTTGTCTCCTTCCCATAATTTTCCTCACCACCAGGTCTGGGAAGAAGAGGAGTGAAGAGGGTATCCTCTCATAAAGAGGGTGAGAAAGGTCCTCATCAGTGTCGCCCATGTTTAATCCAGTTTCTAATCATCCATTTTTGTCCCGAACACCTCTGCACCACTAATCGGAGACCAAAGTTAGCCTCTTTGGACATTTCTACTTCTAGACATCGTCCTGTGTCTCTGCTCACAATGGGGCCATTCTAGGGTGGAGAGAGGAGAGAGAAAGGAAATGAGGTTAATGAGGAGGATCTCAGGTGATTCCCTTCCTAGAGGAAGTACATACACATGGTGATGGTGGTCCTAGCTTCCTCGAAACAAAGGATGGCAAGGTGATTTATGCCATTGTTCACCCCCACCCCATACTATACCCACAGTCACATAATTAGGATTCCTTCCACCTCAGATATTCTATGAGTCATTGAGCTAATCAAACCAATAAAATGTCCTGGTCCACTTTCCTTCCAGACAAACCACTTCCTTGAGAATCCCCAAGGGGGTTCACTCCTTCCTGTGTTTGATATAAACAGTGCAGATAACTGCTTCATTTGGATATTAGGAAGAGGCCTCTGGGGAAAATGGAATCTTTAACCTTAGCTCCTTGTCCCTCTCTACAAGCACAGCTATCACATATATTCAAGCACAACCTCTCAGGCCAGCTATCTTTGGTTCAAAAGACTTACTTCTCAGAAGAGATGTAGGCATAGATGCAAGACAAGACTGAATTTGGGGCTATGAGGGAACATAGACTCTAACTAAGTTCAACTCAGTTCCCTTCAGGTCCCCAATCATATTGCCTGAAGGAAGTGGGGCATGTCTGACTTGGAAGCCTGGAAAATGGAAGGCTCAGAGTATAGGGACTAGACTTGTTCCATTTGGCCCAGAGGTTCAAACAATCAGCAATATTTTATAGGTCGAATGGATTTTCTGACGATGTAGTGGGTCTTCTCTCCTTAAAAGTCTTCATGAAGAGTCTAGGTGACCACTCATCAGGTATATTATAGTGGGGATTCCTTTTTCGCAGGGTTGGATTAGATGGCCAATGAGGTCCTTTCCAATTCTCAGATTGTGTGGTTCTATGATACTGTGAGTCCAGATCATTCCCTGCCCAGTTCCTGCTACCTTTGGGTCCTGAAAATCCTCTGGGAAGTTACTTGACCATTACCATGCCCCAGTTTTTCTATAAATGTAGAGTCATTCTGGATGCTATCTTATGTTTAGCATGAAGCTGCTTCTTCCCTGACCTTGATCCATATCTTCCCTGGCTCCCATAATAGCTCCCTAGCTTTGATAGGAATAGTCCCATATCCTTCTCTGGGAAGATCTCTCTTGGCTGAATTCCTCTTTGAATGCTAGAAATTGAGGATACTTATCTGGGGACCTGAGGGTTTTCATCAAAGATAATCATGAGGGGGCATGATGCAGTGCAAACAGTGCTGGATTGGAGAAGCTCTTAATGATGCCCCCCACCCAACACCTCAACTCTTACCTGGGTGAAGTCCCAGAGTCTCTGGGCAGGACGGGACACATCCTCACATTTCTTCAGGGTGGGTGTCCGGCCTTTCCCATCATCGATGAGACACTTGGAGTCTGGCAGGAAGGCAGTGGAACCAAGGGGCCCCAGCTGGAGCAGACCCTCAGCACTGTAGCGTACCAGCTTGGGGGGAGGGGCAGAATGAGACAGGCAGACAGACAGAGATGAGAGAGAGAGAGAGAGAGAGAGAGAGAGAGAGAGAGAGAGAGAGAGATTAAATCCACCCATTGTAAAGAGTCTAACCCAAGGGGACAGGACCATTCCCCTCTTTTTTCTAAAACTCTGGTCCTCAGTCAGTGGATGCCAAATATTGATTGCTTACCCTAGAATTAGAATATCTCAGAGTCAAAAGGGAACTCAGAGACCATCTAGTCCCATTTATCTATGATTAAGACCTATGATTTCATTGGCATGGGGAAGTCTCAGGTGAGGAAAGTCCCTCTACCAATGCAGGTTGGCATCTTCTCTGTAACTGAATCATCAGCATCATCATAATCATCATCTTCATCAGCAACAGCACCACTCACATTTATTTATGTGCCAGACATTCTGCTAAGCACTTTACAATTATTAGCTCAATTGGTTCTTAAAACAACCTTGGGTAATAGGGTCTATTATGCCCATTTGACAAATGAGGAAACTGAAACAAATAAAGGGTAAATGACTTGCCCAAAGTCACATAGCTAGTAAGTGTTTGAGGCTAGATTTGAACCTAGGTTTTCCTAGCTTCCTAACTTCAGTTATCTATTCATTATGACCCTCTTTAAAAAAAAATAAGGGTGGCTAGGTGGCTCAGTGAATAGAATACTGGCCTTGGAGTCAAGAGGCCTCAGACACTTAACATTTACTAGCTGTGTGACCTTGGGCAAGACACTTAACCCCAATTGCCCAGCCTTCCCCCTCCAAATAAGCAAAAAAACCCCAAAACAAACAAAAAAAGCAAAGCCACTTGGTAGCTAACCTTTATACAACTTTTACATATATAATTTTACCTGATCTTCAACAGCTTTATGAAGTAAGTGATATTATTATTCCCATTTTCCAGATGAGGCTGTTGAGCCTGAGAGTGGTTAAGTAACTTTGTCATACAAATCAAATCAAAGGTCATTAAGTATTGAATCAGAGGAATGATAGGCAGGGTGGTAGGGTGGAAAGAGCAATGGGTTGGGAGTCAGAGGACCTGAGTCCAAATCAGGTTTTCCTACTTTACAACCCAAATGACCTTGAACAAATCACTTCCTTGGTCTCAGTTTCCTCATATATAAAATAAGGGGGATTGGACTAAATGATCTCTGAGATCCCTTCCGGTTCCAAATCTTATGACACTGCAATCCTCTTAGGTGTCCTTGAGATTGAGTTTCCTGAAAGTTTGCAGTTTTTGGCCAATTAGTGAATTGTATTTGTCTTTTATATTTTTGTGCTTTTCATTCAGCACCCCGTAAGGTGCAATGAAAATATTTCTGGTTTTGGTATCAGAAGATTCTAGTCCATATCCTGCCTCTTCTGTTTCATACCTAGGTAATCTTTGACAAGTCACTTAACCTCCACAGGCCTCAGTTTCCCCATTTATAAAACAAGGAAAATAAACTTGCTGGCTTCTTAGAGTTTGAGGTATGGATGGAGTAATAGACTTATAATTAAGTTAATTATAATATTATAATATTATTAATATTAATTTAAATAAATAATAAATTTAATTTAAATTTAATTTAAATTATTTTAAATAATTTAAATAATTTAAATAAATAAATAAAAATAATATTAAGTTAATTATATAACAGTTAGTTGATCAGTCAGTCAATAAACTGGGTGTTCACAGGAGAAGAGGCACATATTTTCTTGGCTTTCTTTGAATATCCCAGTGCCTTTCATCAGGAAAACATGGAGCTCCATCAATATGTGAGTCAGGTCAGCCCTCTGGGGGACAAGATGTTATCTGGCTTCACATCTTGGTCTTAATAACTCTACTGGAGGTTGTGAAAAGCCATGGCAATATTCACTTTTATAAGAGCAGGTTATTGCAAAATCAATCAGTGTGACATATACACCCAGGTATCTAAATAATGATAATAACATTATTATTATTAATAAACACAGGTAGTTTATGAGGTGAGGAACAGGAGACTAAATTCAACACCCTCCCCTCTGGCCCATCAGTGATTTAGCCTCCAATCAAACTCTGTGTGTGTGTGTGTGTGTGTGTGTGTGTTTTAAGCAGGTTCAAACTCGCCCAGTATCTTGGTAAGTGCTATCGGCTTTAATTAAAGACTTGCAAATGACAGTCATTAATTTTACTGTGTGCTTAAAAATTAACCATGCTTTCCCTAGCTCAGAGTTTTAGCATTGGCTGAATGGCCTAGGACTGCATCTTTAGCCTGGATTCCATTAGGATGAACTAACTCCCAGACATAGGGCAGCTAGGTGGCGTCATAGTGGATACAGCACCAGGCCAGGAGGCAGGAAGATTCATCTTCCTGAGTTCAAATCTGGCCTCAGACACTTACTAGCAGGATGACTCTGGACAAGTCACTTAACCACGTTTACCTCAGTTTCCTCATCAGTAAAACGAGAAGGAAATGGCAAACCACTCCAGTATCTTTGCCAAGAAAACCCCAAATGGGATCATGAAGAATCAGACAGGACTGAAATGACTGAATAATAACAACAAAACTCCCAAATGGATTATCTGAGACCTTGGCTGTCATATTGGGGATGGGGTTGGGGGTGAGGGTGAGGGGCAGACTGACTGAAACAAGGGAAGCCTCAGCATGATTTAGAGTCAGAGGACCTAGGTTGGAACCCCAACACTGTCCCTGTGATTCCTTGTCTGTGAAATAAGGGAAAAGTTAGGAAACAAGTTTCCTATCTCTACAATCAGTGAGAAAAGAATGATTTGAGAGAAAAGTCAGGATCACTGATATAGAACTTGAAGTGACCTTAGGGATCATTTAGTCCAGTTTCCTTGTCTTACAGGTGGGGAAAATGACTTTCCCAAGGTCACAGAAGCAGTGACAGAGTCACTGAACCCAAATCTTGTGAGTCCTGAGGAAGAACTCTTCCCACTGTACTGCACCAGATCTAGGGGCAGAGAACCTGGATTCAAGTGCCATCTTTGCTACTTGATCCTTGTTTGACTTTGGCCAAGACTTCACTTCTCTGTAAACTTTTGATAGTGTTTCTGTAAGCCAGTCAACAAGCATTTACAAGTGCTTACTTACAAATGCCAGGCATTATGATAAGTACTGGGGATACAAACAAAAGTGAGAAATTCCAAAACAAGCAAAATAGTCCCTTCTTTTTTTTTTTTTTAAGCAATTGGGGTTAAGTAACTTGCTCAAGGTTACATGGCCAGTCATTATTTACGCGTGGGTGCTCATTTTCTGAGGCTGGAACCGATCCCGGGTCATCCCGACTCCGGGGCCAGCACTCTTATTCACTATGCCACCTAGCTTCCCCAATAATCCCTTCTTTTAAGGAGTGCATAGTCCAATGGGTTGAGCAAGCCGTATGCAAACAATTATGGAATGGGTGGATGGGAATATTTTGTTCCAACAGCCATGAAGATGACTGACACAGGTGCTGTGGAGAATTTAGAACTTGTTCAGACATCAAAGATGCCAAGGTCATCCACTCCATCCTAGGCCATCAGCAGTCACCTCGATTTTTGTCTTGCCACTGGACTTTGATGACTCAGGAAGAGAGAGTGTCATAATTTCACTCAATTCTGCCTTACTCAAATCCAATTCACAAGCAAGTCAAGACACTCCCCATGATGTCATAAGTCTTTTTCAAAAATGAAGGACAAACCACCACAACAAACAAGAAATATACAGGATACACTGGAGGGAAGACAGTAACATTAAGGAGAGCTTGGAAAGCCTTCTTGTAAAACATGGGACTTTAGTTGAGATTTCAAGGATGCCAAACAACTTAAGAGACAGAGATGAGGAGGGAGAGATTGTCCAATGGATAGTGAGTGAAAATGTTCAGTCAGGGGGTAGATTGTCTTGTAGAAAGGAACAACAAAGAAGGCACTGCCACTGGATCACTGAGGACATAAGTTTCAAGGAGATTGGAAAGGTAGACCAGGTTGTGGAGGGTCTTGAAGGATTTTATATTTGATCCTGGAGGTGAGAGGAGCCACCTTAGTTTAGTCATGTTAGTGGGGTGACATGGTCAGATGAACACTTTAGGAAAGTCACTTTGAGAGCTGAATGAAGGATGAACTGGGGTAAGAAGATATTTGAGGTAGGGAAACCAAACAGGAGGTTAGTGCATTAGTTCAAGCATAAGGTGAAAAGGAGGTAAACCAGGGTGGTGGCAATGTCAGAGGAGAGAATGGTGTGTGTATACAAGAGATGTTATGAAGGTACATGGGATTTGACCTGTGATGATGTCTGTCTGTCTATCTATCTATCTATCTATCATCTAACTATTTATCTAAGGAGAGAGAGAGAGAGAGAGAGAGAGAGAGAAGAAGAGAAGAAGAAGAAGAAGAAAGAAGAAGAAGAAGAAGAAGGAAGAAGAAGAGAGAAGGAGAAGAAGAAGAAGAGGAGGAGGAGGAGGAGGAGAAGGAGAAGAAGAAGAAGAAGAAGAAGAAGAAGAAGAAGAAGAAGAAGAAGAAGAAGAAGAAGAAGAAGAAGAAGAAGAAGAAGAAGAAGAAGAAGAAGAAGAAGACGAAGAAGAAGAAGAAGAAGAAGAAGAAGAAGAAGAAGAAGAAGAAGAAGAAGAAGAAGAAGAAGAAGAAGAAGAAGAAGGAGAAGGAAGGAGACGAAGAAGAAGAAGAAGAAGAAGAAGAAGAAGAAGAAGAAGAAGAAGAAGAAGAAGAAAGAAGAAGAAGAAGAAGAAGAAGAAGAAGAAGAAGAAGAAAGAAGAAGAAGAAGAAGAAGAAGAAGAAGAAGAAGAAGAAGAAGAAGAAGAAGAAGAAGAAGAAGAAGAAGAAGAAGAAGAAGAAGAAAAAGGAGGAGGAGGAGGAGGAGAAGAAGAAGGAGGAGGAGGAGGAGGAGGAGAAGGAGGAGGAGGAGGCTGGGTGACTGGGAGTATGCTGGGGCCTTCAATAATCATAGGACAATTAGAAGGAGGGGAGGGCTTGGAGAGAAAGATACTAAGTTAGGTTTTGATATGTTGAGTTTAAGATGTTCATAGGACATTCAGTTCAAGATGTCCAATAGACCCCTAGAAACAGGAGACTGGTGGTGAGGAGGGAGGGTAAAGTTGAATAGGTAGATCTGGGAATTATCTGCAAAGAGGTGATAATACTAATAGCTAACATTTATATAGCACTATCATGTGCCAAGCACTGTGCTAAGCACTTTAAAATGATTTTCTCATTTGATCCTCACAACAACCCTGAGAAGTAGGTGCTAATATTAGCTCTACTTTATAGAGGAGTAAACTGAAGCAAAAAGAGGTGAAATGATTTGCCCAGGGTCACATAACTAGTAAATGTCTGAGGCTGGATTTGAACTCAGGTCTTCCTGATTCTACACCCCCCCCCCAGTGCTTTATCCACTGCACCTAGGTAAAGAATAGAATCCATGGGAGCTGAGGTCATCGAAGGAAATAGTGTAGAAGGAAAAAAAGAAAAGAAGGACAGAGCTCTCGTAGGTAGCAGCAGTGACCTGGATGAATATATAACAAAGAAGAATGAGAAGGAATGGTCAAACAAGTAGGAGAAAACCAGGGGAGAGTAGTGTCATGAAAACTTAAAGAGAAGAGAGTACCCAGGAGAAGAGGGTGATGAGGGTCAGAGGCTGCAGAGAGGTCAGGAAGAATAAGGATGGAGAAAAGGCCATTTGAGTTGGCGATTAAGAATTCTGTAAGCTCATGGGTAGAGGATGGGATGACTGAACCCCTATACTGATGACTTGTGGAGGACTCCCCATAGGGACCATCTTCAGGGGCCACAGCTTTATACTGAGGTGCTTTCTGTTTGCTGAGACCACATGAATAGGGTCTGAGACAGATCTACCAAATTCCACTCCAACTGTGGAAAACATTTCTGAGCTCTAATGACTCGGAGTTACAACTAGTCTGGCTTCCATCTGTTCTGGCCTTTAGGGAGAGAGGAAGAGAGCTAAGTGCAGAGAGTGACTTGCTGGGCTAGTGGAGAAATGTAATTTTTACCCAGAAAATCAGCAGCGATTGTGTCTTATTGCTGTTACAAAACAGATTATACATAGCTTCGGAAATGCTCAATTATTTTTACCGAATGTGGCTGCCTGCTGCCTAGGAGGGCATTAGGAAGGGAGGTAGGCACTGCTAGTGATGCTTAGTATTTCTGTTCATATTTGTTCTGATCTACAATTCAACTTAATTCGATCTAACCCAATAGACATTTATTAAATACATATTATGTGCCGGCACTGTGCTAGTCACTGGAGATGTTGTTTTTCAGTTATTTTCCGTTGTGTCAACTGTCTGTGAACTTATTTGGGGTTTTCTTGGCAAAGATACTGGAGTGGTTTGACATTTCCTTCTCCAGCTCATTTTACAGATGAGGAACTGGGGCAAACAGGCTTAAGTGATTTGCCTAGGGTCATACACCTAGGAAATGTCTGAGGTTATATTTGATGTTTTCTTGTCAAAGATACTGGAATGATTTGCCATTTACTTCTCCAGCTCATTTTATAGATGAGGAAACTGAGGCAAACAGGATTAAGTTGATTTATCCACGGTCACACAGCTAGTCTAAGGCTAGATTTGAACTCAGGAAGATTAGTCCTTTAGGAGTTTATATTCTACTTGGAGAAACATTATGGAAACACATGAGAAAGTACAAAACGTATACTAAGGAAATACTAAGTAATCCTTTCCTCCTAAGATTGGAGCAGGGAAGGGACAGGGCAGAAATGCTAACAATTGAGGAAGCTTAATTTGAATAGAGTTCTGGACTTGGCATCAGGAAGACCAGAGTTCAAAACCTGCTGCAGACACTTCTTAGTTCTGACTCTGGGCAAGTTACTTAACCTCTGTCTGTTTCAGTTTCTTTATCGATAAAATGAGGACGATAATAGTACCTCCCTTTCTGGGTTGTTGTGAGGCTTGGGTGAGGTAACATTTGTAAAGTTCTTTGCAAGTCTTTGAGTGCTATGTAAATACCAGCTATTATTGTTATGTGATGATGATGAAAGGCTTCATACCGGAAGTGGTCTTCCATGGAACATGGGATTCTGAGAAGAGAGGGACTTCATTCTTGGCATGGAAGGGAGCTTGTACAAAGGCACATTGGTGGGAGAGGGAATGTACCATATAGAGAAGAGCAGAGGGACCAGTTGTCCTGGAATATCAGCTCTATGTGTCCACAGAGGATTTCCACTGCATAAGACTGATGATATGGCGATAATGATAAACCTTCTAGGCATATGTTATTTAACAGAATTGAACCTATGATTTAATAGGCAAAGGGGGTCCCTAAGAGGAAAATCCCTCTACCAAAGTAGGTTGGCACCTGCCATACCAAGTCTAGCCTTAGAGACTTCCCAAGGCACTAGAACCACATAGACACCCTACAGCAAAGGCAAGGCTTGAATCTGAATTTTCCTGACTCTGAGCCCAGCTTACTCTGTTTATACCATGCTATCTCCCATTTAGGACATTTTATTTCACTTAATACTTCCACATTCATTAGCTGATTTATTATTATTAAAAAAGCAATGGGTCTGTTATATGGTGCCAGAATGCTTTAAGTTAGGAAGACTCATCTTCCTGAGTTCAAGTCTGACCTCAGACACTTACTAGCTTTGCTTCAGTTTCCTCACCTGGAAAATGAGCTGGAGAAGGAAATGGCAAACGATTTCAGTACCTTTGCAAAAAAAAAATCCCAGATGAGGTCATGAGGAGTCGGACATGACTGAAATGACTGAACAACACCAACAAATAATGATAGCAACTGGTACATAGTGCTTTCAGGTTCACTAAGCACCTTGCCTCCTAATACATGCGTGAATTCTGATGTAGCACAATTATTGAGAGGTATCGTGTGTGGTGGAAAAGAGAGCCTGGATTTGAATCCCAGCTCTGCTCCTCATTGCCTGTGTGACCTTGGAAAGATCTCTCCCCCTTCTCTGGGCTTCATTTTATTCGTGTAAAGACAGAGAGTTGGATTCAGTGATCTCTAAGGTCTCTCCCAGCTTGAAATATAATCATCCTCATTTCACAGATGAGGGAACTGAGGTTGGTAGTGTTGAAGTGATTTGTCCAAGTGGGCAGAGGTAGGGCTCAAACCCAGATTCTCTGACTCTCTGTGGGATGGTCATTCTACTTGGCCCATTCTTTGTGATGTGATTATAAATGTAAGCTCTGGGGGGCGGAGCCAAGATGGCGGAGTAGAAATAGCACGTCCAAGGCACTCTTCCCCCAGATTACCTCCAAACTATATAAAAGGGGACTCTGAACAACTTCTGGAGCCCCGGCACCCAGAGAATGACACAGAGAAGCTAACCTCCCGCTGAGGACAGCCCAGCAGCCCTGCAGAAAGGACCAGCGCAGTGCTCTGGGAGCCGGCAGTGCGCAGCATGCAGTGTGCGGGGAGCCGAGCACAGATCCGCCTGAGTCGCGGTTTTAGCCCCAGGACAGCCGGGCCAACTGCCGGCTGGAGAGACCCCAGAACACCAGCAGCTGTGGCGATTCCAGAATGGTCAACACAGACATGCCTAGGACAAAGCGAGAGGTTTGTGTCCTATGGACTTTGGGACCAGTATTTGGGGAACGCGTTGGCTTCCTCCCCTGGGGGCTAGAAGCCGCTGAGGAAACACACCATTTTGTAGTTTTCAGAGGCAGCTCCAGCTCCTGGCCTGCAAACTGTGGGGAGATCCAGCGATCAGTCTTGGGGGGTAATTGCTCTTGCTTTAACCTCCCTGGATCTGGATTTTGATCTGGGGTGGAGGTTGTGGGTGCGTTTCCAGCTTGCCAGAAATGGAAGTTGTCCCCCCACACGTTCGGGACGAAAGTTCACCTGTCTGGCAGCCCAGCCATACTGTGGCAACAAGCCCAAAAGTCAAGTAATTAAGTGGCAACATGCCAAGGCAAAGGAAACAAATTAAACAGAAAAATGCAACCTTAGACTCCTATTTTGGGGGCAAAGAGGATCGAAGCATAGAACAGGGGGAGGACTGTGAGGTCAGAAATCCTGCTCCAAAAGCCCCAAAGGAAAATATGAGCAGGTTACAGGCCATAGAGGACCTTAAGAAGGACTTTAAAAATCAAATAAGAGAAGTGGAGGAAAAATTGGGAAGAGAAATGAGAAGGATGCAGGAAAAGTATGAAATGAGGGTCAACAGTCTGACTGAGGAAAACAACACCTTAAAAAATAGACTAACTCAAATGGCAAAGGAGGCCCAAAAGGGCAATGAGGAGAAGAATGCCTTAAAAAGTCGAATTTGCCAGATGGAAAAAGAATCTCAAAAGTTCACTGAGGAGATTCATTCCTTCAGATTTAGACTGGAGCAAATGGAAGCTAATGACTTTATGAGAAATCAAGATGCTGTTAAGCAGATCCAAACAAATGAAAGACTAGAAGGCAATGTGAAATATCTCATGGGAAAAACCACTGACCTGGAAAATAGATCCAGGAGAGACAATTTAAAAATTATTGGACTACCTGAAAGCCATGATCAAAGAAAGAACCTAGAAATCACCCTTCAAGAAATTCTCAAGGAAAATTGCCCTGATGTTTTAGATCCAGAGGGCAAAATAGAGGTTGAAAGAATCCACCAATCACCTCCTGAAAAAGATCCCCAAAAGAAAACTCCCAGGAATATTATAGCCAGGTTCCAGAATCCCCAGATCAAGGAGAAAATACTACAAGCAGCCAGGAAGAAACAATTTCAATATTGTGGAAACACAATCAGAATAGCACAGGACCTGGCAGCTTCTACACTGAGGGATTGAAGGGCATGGAATATGATATTCCAGATGGCAAAAGAGCTGGGAATGAACCCAAGGGTCACCTACCCAGGAAAACAGAGTATTTTGTTTCAGCGGGAAATATGGTCATTCAGTGGAATAGAGGACTTTCAAGCATTCTTGAGGAAAAAACCAGAGTTCAATAGAAAATTTGACATCCAGACACAAGGAGCAAGAGATGGCTGAGAAGGTAATCAGGGAAAAGAAATGAAAAGAAACTCATCAAAGTTGAGCTATTTACATTCCTATATGGAAAAACAATAACTGATGAAACCTTTCTCACTATGAAAATAATGGAAGAAGGGTGTATGGCCATATGAATACATATGTGAATGTGTGTACCTATGTTTACAGTTATATATGGATAGAGGGCATAGGTTGAATTTGTTGGGAAGGGAAGATACTCAAGGGGTGAAATTATGAGATGAGAGAAGGAAGTGGCAAGAGGAGGTGGGGAGAGACAGGGTAGGGTAAACTATCTAATGTAGAAGAAGCAAGGGGAAGTGGCTGCATGGGAGGGGAAGAATAGGAAGACAAAAAGGCAAAACCACATTCTCATTGAATTTGGTTCAGGGAGAGAATGACATACATACTAAATGGGATATCTCAACCTGCAGCAGAATAGGGGGAAGGGGGATGAGAGGGAGGATGATGGATGGGAGGGCATTCTTGGGGGGAGGGGAGGTTGGAAGTACCCACTATAGAAGAGGGACAGGATCAAGTAGGGAATGGACCAGGTGTGGGGTGGGATGGGTGGGAAGAAAAAAGAAGAAATGTAAGCTCCCTGATGGCAAGGACTGTATAGATTCCACATGTCTATCTGCCATTTCCTTCTGAGAATATAGGTTGATATGTGTGTGTGTGTATATATATATGACTTGAGTCTAGGTGATGTTTCCAAATAGCCACAATTTCACTTCTACAAATCCAGAGGAATTTCAATCAAGACATCAATACCATGTGTTGGGGGTATTTACTTAATTCTAGCACATCACATTCATTGGGTCCTAGATTTGCGGGCAAGGATAATGACCATCTGATGGAGAGATGTTACCAGGGCCACCGGGGCTTTATCCTAAAGGGAAGATATTAAGTGGGGCATGCTTTCTCCTTGAGAAGGTTCCCAACCTCACTCCCTTGAGTGGCCCCAAGCCAACAACTCTCTCCCAGGGTTCTATCATCATCATGTCCTCTTTTTTGGGGAGCCTACCCCCAAATTTGAGCAAGAAGTTTGGTAACTTTCTATCCATAGCCTGATGTTTCCAAATAGCCACAATTTCACTTCCACAAATCCAGAGGAATTTCAATCAAGACTGCAATTGAGAAGTCAGTCTATATTTTAAAATGAAAGACCTGCCCCCTCTTCAGCACCATAGCTAAGATGAGACAATGGGGACTGGAGCTCTAAATTGCCATTAGTTTTAAATCGAATTAGCAGATGGGCTCTTGGACACTTCAAGAATCAGGTAGTGATGCTTCAGGATCCATTTCCATTTTCTAATGAGTGGCTAATATCATGCAGCCGAGGAAACCGAGACCCAGAGGCAGCTGTTGTCTCCCACCCGTGGCTGAGCCTGAGCACCAGGGGACCTACACAAGGTGATGGTTTCTGAAAAGTGGATTATAAAGTGTCTGAGCGATGAAGCTAAAAAGCAAACTAATTTCCCAGCCTACAGCCCAGTTTGGTGCTTGGTACATTGTAGGTACCTGGTTGAATGGATAATGATAATTATGGGAAATGATTTATACACAGCCTTTTAATGTTGGCAAAGCAATTACAAATATTTGATAGATTACATATGATTACACACATCATTTGATCCTCACAATACCCATGGAAGGTAGGTGGTGTAATTTCATCCATTTTACAGATAAAGAACTAACAGCAGTTAAGTGACTTACTCAGAGTCATACAGCTAAGAAGTGCAGAGGCCAGATTTTTAATTCAGCTCTCCAGGTCCAGCACTCTGGCCACTACAATTTACCCATATAAGAAGTATCTGGGGGAAGTTGGAAGCCCCGAATGGGATGGGTTAAATTCTGTTGCCTACAATAGGCACTTAGTGCAGCAAATATTTATCAAGCCCCTTCAATGTCACAGCTAATGCGATGTAATGCCCTGAAAATAAAGTTCCTGGGACTCTGTAGCACCCGCTTTCTCATTGTTCATGGAAGCAATAACTGTCTAGGCCTTGGTTGGGTCTAATTTATCAGGGCTAAAAACAGTGTCACTAATGTCCAGAAGAACAATTTGCAAATTAATTTTGTTTCTTTTTCCAAGGCAAACTGCACAAATAAACCAGCTCAGTCTTGATTCCAGTCATTAGTAAGTAATGACAATAATAACAGCACAATAATGTAGCATTTTAAGACTTAAAATCATTTCCTTAGTAAATGCAAGTAGGTTTTGCATCTCACAAATATTATTTTATATGTTTATTTTTACCTGGGAGTTGGTCTTAGCCAACACGTCTGTGTGCTGACAACTCTGCAAACATGAGCATAAATGCTTAAGGCCCTACTGGTTCTTCGGCACCCTTGGGGCCTTTTATCTCTTAGCTTGCACATGAGGATTCCAAAATTCGAATGATGCATTTTTTTTCTTTTGCAAAAACAATATGTGCCCCTGATGTGACAGGGCATCCTTGTTTCAAGAACAACTTGGCTTTTATGATTTTAAAGCAATTTTATCAAATGATCTTGATTAGACACTTATGAGGATATGACTGAATTGTATAGGTCCTTTGTCAGGCTTCTTCCCATTTTCAGAATCACCAGTCTGGAGGGAATTGAGATTCATCTTGTGGATTTCTCCTTGGAGAGAGATTTAATGAACTGAGCTCTGAAAGCCTCTTGGTCTCCAAGACCATACAGGGAAACCAATCCTAATCTTTACCAATGAAATTTATGTACAGTGTAGAGGCTCAATCCATACCTAGCCATGAACACTTGAATAGTCTTTAATGACAAATAAAAGGGCAATATAGGATGGGAGGGACAAGTGACAAAGTTACTCTCTAAAATTATTAAATTCTTCAAATCCTTTAACTCTTCTACGAGATAGATACCACCGAGATCAAGGGCAAAGAAAGGTTCTAGTCTATTAGTCTATCTACCCGTCATCTGTCTATCTATCTATCTATCTATCTATCTATCTATCTATCTATCTATCTATCTATCTATCTATCCATCTATCCATCTATCCATCTATCCTGTCCATAAATATACACACACAAATCAATATGCATAGGTGTAGTTATCTGTATAGAGATATCTATTTGGGTTTATGTGTACAGATGAATGTCTCTCTCCACATTTCTATATGTATGTATCTATAGACATTTCTCTCTAAAACACATGCACACACACATATACAAAACCTCTCTATATCTGTGTATCTATATATAGACATATTTGTGTATATACAGATAGCTATATATGCATTTTATGTATAGCTGTTTCTATACACATATACATCCATAGATCTGTACACTTACATAAGCATTCATTCTATGTTTTTGACCTCTGTGGTATGTCCAGTAATGGAATTTTAAAGTTGAAAATGTGAATAGTTTAATAATTTTGAAGAGAGACTTTTCAAGAATAACCCATAACTCCCATTCTTTATTTGGGATATACGTATGTATGTATGTGTGTATATCCATATCTATCTATCTATCTATCTATCTATCTATCTATCTATCTATCTATCTATCTACCTATCTATCTCCAACACATATGTACTTTGTGTGTATACCAAAATATTCATAGTAGCACTTTTTTCTAGTAGCAAAAAATTGGGAAGAAAGTTGAGAACCCACTGATTGGGGAATGGTTGAATGAATTGTGGCATGGGATGTTATTGTGTGGCAAGAAACAAAGAATATGAAGAATTCAGAGAAACCTGGGAAGAAGACCAGTACACACTTATACAGAGTGAAGAGAAGAGAATTTGGAGAGCAATACATTGACTACAACAATATAAATCCATCCATCCATCCATCCATCCATCCATCCATCCATCCATCCATCCATCCATCCCTATATGGTAGTTCAATTCTGATAAAAGGCAGTGATCAATCTTGGTTCCAGAGGACTAAATAGCATGGTGGAAAGAATGCTTTGGGGTCAGAGGACCTGAGTTCAAATCAAGGCTCTGCCATTCACTGCTCATGTGTCCTTAATCATGTTAGTTCATCTCTCCAGCCCAATTTTACTCATTGGTAAAATAAGGGAATTTGACTAAATGTTTCTTAAAGCCCCTTCCAGTTCTTAATCGATTATTAGATATCACTTTCTCTCTTGCACTCTACAATCTAACTTAGCTAACTTTCTCTTTGTTCTTCACACATAACACTCCATCTTTTATCTCCATGCTTTTCTCCTGGCTGCCTCTTATGCCTGGAATGGATTTACTCCTTACCACTTCCTCATTGAGGGTCTCTCTTCCTTTAAGAGACAGTTCAAGCACTCTCATCTCCATAATCTTTCTTGATCCCTTCAACTGCTAATGCCCTTCATCCCTCCCTGCCTACTTTGTATACATTTGTATTTATTAACTTTATGTTTACGCTTTATTTTTTAAATATATATACTTGTCCACTCCATTAGAGTGTAAATAGATTGTTCCACTCTTGGAAATAGATTGTTTCACTTCTTGCACTTGTATCCACAGCACTTAGAACAGTGCCCAACACACAGTAGGAGGTTAATAAATACTTTAAGATCCTATGATTTCTTCTAATTTTTAATCTATAATTCCATGAAAGGTGGAGAAGTATCCTTTTCTTCTCTTTTTTTTTGGCTTTTTGGAGGAGCAATTGGGGTTGACTTGCCCAAGGTCACACGGCTAGCAAGTTGTAAGTGTCTGAGGCCGGATTTGAACTCAGGTCCTCCTGACTCCAGGGCCAGTGCTCTATTCACTGCATCACCTAGCTGCTTCTCTTTCTATCTCTTGATGGAGAGACAGGGGATGACAAGCACTAAATGTTAAAGATGCAATCATGGTGAACATTTATTTCACATAATGATTTTTCTCTGTGATAGGGAGGAGTCAGATGGGCAAGAGTCAGGATTGGAAATCCTGAGAAATGTTTGTGCTGTTAAAAAAAGCAAACCAAAGGCAGCACTCACACTTTTTTTTTTGCTTTTTTTTGGAGGGTAATTGGGGTTAAGTGACTTGTCCAAGGTCACATGGCTAGTTTTTGTGTTAAGTGTCTGAGGCCAGATTTGAACTCAGGTCCTCCTGACTCCAGGGCCTGTGCTCTATTCACTGTGCCACCTAGCTGCCCTAATCACACTTTTTTTTTAAAAGAAGAGTTTGAGGGTCCACAGATTAAAGGTCCACATTAGGTAATGTGTAAAATGGGACTGTTACTTAATAGTGCTTTCCAGATGTGTAATCATCACAAAATGACTGCAAATATTAAAGTGGATGAGAAAAGTGAGGCAAACATAAGTGCCCAGGGTCTTTGCAAATATTAAAATGCTATATAAATACTAACTAATACTATACCACTATAATAATAGTAATATTATATCATGATATAATTATTATATATAATATAATTGTATAATTATTACCACATAACAATACAGCACAAAACATCTTCTAACCATACTACATTTATAGCCTCTTCTATCTATAACAATACAAATATTATATTATTAATATTATTAATGAAATTAAATTAAAGTATTAACATTATTAATAATATTAATACTTTATTGTATTACTTAATATACTACAAATATTGTAATATTATATTGTATCATTATTATATGATTATAGCCAGAGCTCATCTAGCTGAATACCTTCATTTTACATTTGGGGAAATGGATGACCAGGAAAAGGCTATGACTTGACCAAGGTCCTTCAGTTAGTAAAATGGCAGAGCTGAGATTTGGATGCAGGTCCTCTGGTTCCCAATCTTTCCAGTACCTCACAATGCACAATGACAGTCCCAGTATTCCTCACACTTGTTTCCAGCTCTGCTCTCGGGGAGAATCAGTCGTGGCTTGAAGAGTCTTCCATACCTATCTTCTCAGCACCCCATGCCCCTCTCCATCTGGAAGGAATGGGCAATGTGCCACTAGCTACTTACATATGCATCCATGTCTCTCCTCAGAGAGTAAGCCCCTTCCTATCTCCAAGAATTGCCTGGCCACTGACATTCTGATAACTGAAAGTAGCTTTTAATCTCTACTTCCTAACACTCGTGAATCTGCCCAGACTAATTTTCAATCAAGAGAGACAAAGTGTGAGACTGTCCACCTGTTTATAGAACTGCCAAAGGCATCAGCTGTGAAGATGGAGTTTGACAGGCTGGCATTAAACACTGGCCATTTTGCCCCTCTGCCCTCCAGGAGTATTTTAAAGGAAATTTTCTCAGCAGAGCCTTCGCCTTAAATAAAAACTGACCAAAATGTGAAGAAAAGGAGAAAAAATGTTCCGTGTTTCTCTTTTGCCTGGAGGCATCCATTCCTTGAGGTATGACATTCTTTGCTATGCACATCTGTGAGAATCTCCTCTACCTGTGCTTATACAACCTATGTTTTAAAGTTTTTAGTGAGGGGGATCCAGTCCCTCCCAAGGCATCCCATTCCCCTTTTGGACAGCTCAACTTGTTAGGAAAACTTTTCTTGATGTCCAGTCTAGATTTGTCTCTTTGCAAGCCCTGCCTCTTCTTCCCTCCTATTGTTGGAGGTGACTAGGTGGCCCATTGGATAGAGCACTGGGCTTGGAATCAGGAGGAATTGAGTTCAAATACAGTCTCCTAGCTGTGTGACCCTGGGCACTTATGTTTGCCTCACTTTCCTCATCCATAAAATGGGAATAATAATAGCACCTACCTGGCAGAATCCTTATAAGGATTAAATGAGATAATATCAGTAAAGTGATTAGTACAATGCCTGGTACATAATAGGTGCTTAATAAATACTTGGTTCCTTCCTCTAGATGTGCCCTTTGGAGTAAAAATGAACACAAGTATTCACTTTTCCACATGATAGCCCTTTGAATACTGTAAGAGAAATATATATCAACTCTCATTCTCCCAGGTTCCTCATAAGGTTTTTCTTCTCTAGTCTAAGCACTAGGTATAAGTAATGGCAAGCAAAGTAATACTTTAATGCTTCTTTCAGTTATTCAACTGCCTTTGAGCCTCTCCTTTGATTGTGTCAAGTCTTTGTTGGAAACAGTTGTATACATTGTGTTGCTCTTAATAGGACTAAGGGAGTTTGAAGATCTTCCCTGCCCTTAATAGGTCTAACATAATGGCATGGGGCCCATGGTGGGAGGAGCTTGCCAAAAGAGGGGAGCAGAAAGGGTGAAACAGGAAGGAACAGAGCAGAGATAAGCTCGAGCACAAGCTGGGACCAAGCAGAACTGAGAGGGAGAATGCTTGTAATTTTGGCACATTGTAGCACTCAGACAAAAGCATCCTCTCTGTTGTTTTTAGACAGAAGCCCTGAAAGAGGACTTTAGTGTTGTTACAGAAGCCCTGGGACTTTACTGTTGATTTGTGTTTGATTTCTCAGACAAATCTGTTGATTTGTGTTACATTGTCAGACAGAAAGTAAATTGAGATGATAGTGCTGACAATGTGTGTGAATATTGTTGTAACTCTGTTAAGCTTAATATGTGTAGCTCTGTTAAGCTTTGTCTTCCTAGAAACAAACTTTGAAGAGCTTGTAGTGGAGCAATAAGCTGAAATATTGAACCATATCAGAGAGCTGCCTATGTATGAATCCAGGCAAGATCTGGGAGTGGACAGCTTGTGGAAGAGGAGCCATGGGGTTGGAAAGGCAGCCTCATCAGCCTCGAGTTAAGATGAAAAATGATTTTCCTTGTGTACTCAGTACTGACTGAAGACATTGTAACTTATTGTGACCTAAAGGTGAATGGTGTTTGTACTTTCTGCTACCCCTTAAGGATAATTGGAAGATAATTGGAAGCAAGTCAAGATGTAAGAAGACTGTACTCGGGATATTGATTGAGGCGATTGTGGCTTACTGAACAATATGTTTTATTGGAGATTATGTGGCCACCTTAGTAATAAGTTATGTTTTATTTTATTTTATTTTATTTTTTTAAGCAATTGGGGTTAAGTAACTTGCCCAAGGTCACACGGCTAGGTTTTTGTTTTTGTGTGGGTTAAGTGTCTGAGGCTGGATCCGAACTCAGGTCCTTCTGACTCCAGGGCTGGTGCTCTACTCACTGCGCCACCTAGCCGCCCCTATAAGTTATGTTTTATTGCAAATGTGGTACTTTAGTTTCTTGACTGTTTTGTTTTAGTTTACTGCTGAATAAATAGAGAGTACACTATACTATACAATTAGATCTTTAAAGTTATTCACAACAGCAGTCCTCAGGGGAGCTACTTGTGAATTGGCTTTACTGTAGATAAGAGACCACACAACTAAAGAAGATACACTCTAACAAGGAGGGTCTGATTATTTATTTATGAGTCTGGGGCAATGCTTGGTATCTGTTGGGAATTTCATAATGTTATTAAACTCATAGATCCTTTTCCCTTGATATCAAACTTAAATCTGTCCCTGGACCTTATACCCAATGCTATCCTTTCTACGCTGAGGATCAGGTGGAAAAAGTCTATTCCTGTTTCTTCACAGCAGTCATTCAAATACTTGAAGATACTTGTTATGCCATTCTGGAGTTTCCTTTCCCTGGGCCAAGTACTACTAGTGTACCTGATTCTCATGTGGAATGACCTAGGGATCCTTAATCATTTTGTTACCCTTTACCTAATTATCTTCCAAAAAAGTGGACCAAGGACTGAACAGAGACTCCGAGGCGGGGGGGGGGGGGGTCAGACAGGTTGAAGGATAGCTGGGTTATCTTGTCCCATACTATGAATACCATGCCTGGATTAACAGAGTCTAAGATCACGTTTGCTTTATTGGCCAGACTTTGAAGGTTGGATAGGAGTTGGGTAAGTGAAGGGGCAAGAATGAGGACAGGACCACCAGCAATTGATGCTGTGTGAATCTGCCTTACAACAGGTTTCTAACCTTCATTTGTTATGTTTTTTAATCAGGCTTGAATCATAGGTTCATAGGTCAAGACCTGGAATGAACCTTGAAGGTCTTGGAATCTAATGCCCTCACTTTATAACTAGAGAAACTGAGGTTCACAGGGATTGAGTGACTTTGCCAGGAATCACACTGTTTCTAAGTGTATCTGAAACAGGTTTTAAACTCTGGTCTTCCCGACTCCAGATATACAACTTAATGCACTATAACATACTTACCTTGTCTTTTGGTTAGAGAGATTACAAAATCATGGATTTGAAGATGGAAAGGACCATTGAAGCCATTACTTCTATCTCCCTCATTTTACTGATGAGGAAAATGAGACCCAAAGAGGTTAAGTAATTTGACCAGGGTCATAGGGCTAATAAGTGTCTGAGGCAGGATCCAAACCCAGGTCTTCCTGATTCCAAGTCACAACTCCACATTTGCCCAAATCCCTCTTCTTTACTCATCACCCACTGGAACCCTTCCCCATGGCAGAAAAGTGACTAGAACCTAAAACCAGGGAAATGTCACAAGGTGAAAATCCAGCTGTTTCAAGTAAGGCTGATCTCAGACTGATGACAGATTTTTCCCTTCCTTTTTTTAATGTTTCCTTACCATTTTTATCAAGTGGGGCTGCCACCTCCTAATGCTTTGAATTAGGGCTGTACAGCTGTGACCCTCACACTGAATTAATTGTGTAGCTGGGAGTGGAGAAGATACAAGTTTTCCAGCTGTGTAATCATTAATTAACTTGGAGGCAAGTGACTGACTCCAAGTCATGTTTATCTGCAAAAAAATCCAACTTAGATAAAAGCAGCTCTTCTCCAATAGGCTAAGCCCCATTCAGGTCACTGCAGAATGCCAATGAGAAAAAGCCATAAGAACATGCAGTGGGAGCATCTGGTGGATTAGTTCTTCCATCAGCCACTCTTCCTCAGGTAGAGATCAGTCTCAGGCAATGAGCACATTCCTCTTGAGGGAGAAATAATGATGCATCGGAGAACACGGAAGAGGCCAGTGAGCCTTGGTATGGAACTGGGATAGCTGAACCCTAAGGGCATTTTGCCCAAAGGGATAATGATTGTGCAGAGAGGGGTCTAAGATGCAATAATCCCCCTTATCGTGGCGTTCCCAGCAGAGCAGCCAGAGAGAAGGCTGTTTTATATTTGAAGATGGGCTGTGTTTAGAGAGGATGGAGAGCATCCTACCTCTTCTCAGCATGGCATGCCTGAGCCTCTGGGTTCTTTGCTTCTAGAGGGAGAGACCATGAAGGATGAAATGAGGGAATGGTTCAAGAGTAAAGAGACTGCATTTATTAGCTACAGCAGGATGCTTCTAGGATGACCTTCCCCATGGAATTATTTCTCTTCTTTCTAACTCTGTCCTATCCCCAAATCCCAAATGAAGCCCCTTGCTTCTCTGAAAGTTTCATTCCATAAAAGCTTTGATTGTTGGACAAAGTGTCAGAGAACATATAAAACCCAACAAACTCCTACTGAAGGCTGGTGAGTCTGAGAGCATCATTTATTCATTTCTCTTCTCTTCTCATATGAACTGGCTTGGAACTAGAGGGCCTTGGACAGGTTCAAACCAAACCACAAAACTATGTTCCTTAGTCAGTCAACAACCAATGAACATTTAAGTGCCTACTATGTGCCACACACTCTGCAAAGTGCCAGAGATATAAAGAAAGGTCAAAACACTGTGCCTGCTCTCAAGAAACTCATAATATAATCGGATAGACATCTTTTTTTAAATGGAAGCAATCTCAGTGCGATGTCACTAGGGAGAAGGAGAGAGGGCAGGACAATAGGGTGTGTGTGTGTGTGTGTGTGTGTGTGTGTGTGTGCACAGAAGGTGGAATCTGAGCTGAGTTTTAAAGGAAGCCAGAAAAGCTAGGAGGGGAAGGTGAAGAGGAAAGGAATTCCAGGCTAGGGGCGGGGAGGAATTCAATGGAAATGCACAAGGCCTGGGAGATGTTTTCCTTTCCATTTTTTCTTTGAGGGGGGAGGAAAGGCAATTTGGGTTAAGTGACCTGCCCAAGGTCACACAGCTAGTAAGTGTCAAGTGTTGGAGGCTGGATTTGAACTCATCCTCCTGACTCCAGGGCCAGTGCTCTATCTGTTGTACGGCCTAGCTACCCCTTTCCTTTCCTTTTTAAAAAATGTTTCCTTAACATTAACTTTTAGAGCTTGGGAGACTGTCATGTGTGAGGAACAGCAAAAAGATCAATATTTCTAGATAGCTGAGTAAGGGGAGGGGAATTAAGTGTAAGGAGACTGAAAATATGGGAAGGCTCCAGATTGTGAAGAGTTTGTAAACCTCTAATGGAGGATTTTATATTTGATTCTGAAGGTGATGGGGAGTAGCTGGAGTTTTTTGAGCAAGGGTATATGGTCAGACCCATGGTTTGAGAAAATCGCAGGAGGGGCATCTAGGTGGCACAGTGAGTAGAGCACCGGCCCTGGAGTCAGAAGGACCTGAGTTCAGATCCAGCCTCAGACACTTGACGCACACACAAACAAAAACCCAGCCATGTGACCTTGGGCAAGTTACTTAACCCCAATTGCCCTCTGAAAAAGAAAAAAAAGAAAATCCCAGCAATCGAGTGGAGAATGGATTGGAGTGGGAGAAACTTTAGGCAGGAAGACCAACTAGGAGGCCATTGCAATAGTTTAGGTAAGAGGTGATAGGGGCCTACACCAGGGGTGATGGCTATTTGAGTGGAGAGAAGTGGACATAGATGAGAAATGTGAAAGTAGAAATGACAAGATTTCGCAACAGAATGGCAAAGTGGGGTGAGTTTGTGAGAGGAGTTGAAGATGACCCTGAGCTTGCAAGCATTTGTGACTGTGAAGAGGGTGGTCATCTCAGCAATCAGAGGAATGTTCCAGATGGATATTTTGAGGGAAATGCTGAGTTCTGTATTGGACATGTTGAGTTTGAGATGCCTACCAGAGCTCCAGATGCCAGTTGGTGATATGGTACCCAGGAAAGAGTTTAGGGTTGGATATAGGGTGTCCCAAAAGTCTTTGTGTAGTTTTAAGTTTCAACAATTGAAAATTGCATATAGATCTGAAAATCATTTGCATAGAGATGATAGTTAAATCCATGGGAGCTGAGGAGGTCATGAAGCGAGATAATATAGAACAAGGATTAACCTTTTGGGTGTCATGGATACCTTTGGCAATCTGGAGAAGCCTACCGACCCCTTCTTAGAGTCAAGTTTTTAAACACATAAAATACAATATATATATGGAAAAACCCAGTGTCACAGGTTAAGATCCCCTGGTATAGAGGGAAAAGAGAAGAGTGTCCAAGGTAGATCATTGGATACCCAAAGTCACCCAGGAGGTGTGAGCTGGATTAAGATCCAGGTAATTACACTGAAAAAGAATGGTCAGATGGATAGGAGAGGTCAGTGTCACAATAACCAAGAAGGGAGAGTTTCCAGGAAAAGAAGTCCAATGATAGCATCATAGTTGTTTGCAGGTTTCCTTTCCCATTAGAATGTGAGCTCCCTGAGGGTACAGACCATGTTTTTGCCTTTGTCTTCTTTGTCGCTGGCCCTTTGTACAGTTCCTAGCATGCAGTAAGCTACAGAGAGGTTAAGAAGGATGAAAAATGAGGGAAAGCTGCTAGATTTGGCAATTCGATCATCAGCAAATTTGGAGAGAAGTTTCAGTTGTATGTGTTTGGTGCTGTTTACTTTGGCCCTTTAAGCCACAGTATGCGGAAGTTTTGTGTAAAGGAAAAATCAGCTTCAGTCTATTGCACTCGCATCATTATCTTATATTGTTGCTTGGAAGAACCTGAAGCCTGGAGATTACAGGGGTTCATTCTAACAGAACTCGAACCTGTAACCTGCAGGTCTGTAGAAAAAATGGCTCCTGCTGTAGAATTGTCCACACTAGTTTTGACAGGCTCCATAAATTGGATTTCTTCAAGGGCAGCTCATTTGCATCTAATTTAGCAATTCCATTTTGTTATCACAATTGAAGGCTATTCAGCTAAAAATCACTGGGAAAGTGTCAGTCAAGTATCTCTTAATGAGACCACTAAAGGTGGAAGGAGGGAAGGGAAGTCAGGCGCTTCTCTACTTTGTTGTAATAAGGTTTGACCCATCAGTGCATGGCAGTTAACCACAGTGAGCCCCATTTATGCTCTGCAGACCTCTTCATGTTGCTCTGCAGTGGTACAAACGACGATTCTAAGCCAATCTGTCGGGCTGGACTGTCATTAACCAGCTTGTCTGGGATAAGGTCACAATTTTTCTCTGCTCGAATGGGTGTTTATTCATTAATGCAGCCTGGATTTAGATAACACATCAACAGAGTCCAAAAAGACACATGGGCTATGGGGTGGGATATTGAAGTCTTATGCTTAATTTAAATAATATCCAAGTCCTATTAAAAATAAGAGCCATTATTGCAAACACGAGGTGGGGGAGGGCTGAGGAGGGAAATCCTTTTTTAAAATCCAGTCACTTGGAAATAGCATTGGATTCTGTCTATGAATTGGGAAACGAGGTCTTTTCTTGTCTCCTAAAGAAATTGGAAAATTAACAAGAAGAAAACCAGAGGCAATAAATCCACAGAGAATGAGAGCACCCTATTAAAAAGAAATGATAGACAGAACAGGAATGTTCATTAAGTTTCAGTCTTGAACCCTCAGATCAATGTGGGAAGCTGCTAGTTTTTGCAGTGTGTGTGTGTGTGTGTGTGTGTGTGTGTGTGTGTGTGTGTGTGTGTGTGTGTCTAGAATTGATGCTTATCCACTCCCTAGAAGAGCTTTGATGTCTTTCTGAGGAAGAGACCTTTTTTGAGGGTCACCTGCCTGGGCAGGTAACTCCACCTCAGCTCATCCATTCCCCAAAGACGTCATATTTTCCTCCAAGGTCCCAGCTCTCACTGGGAAAATCATGGTGGGAACATCAAGAGATCCCTTAGATGCTCCTGTAGACCCACCAAGGACCCCTTAACTAGTAAGTCTACAAATAGAAGAGAAGCAGCAGAGATCGGGAAGAGTTAGGAATTTCTCACCTTGGGTTTGAGTCTTACCACCTGTATGACCTTTATATAAAGACTTCACCTTGGAGAGCCTCAGCTTTCTGATCTGTAAAGTGAGGGGGTTGAACTAGATGACTGCTGAGGGTCCTTCTGCTTTTACATTTGTAGTCCTGTGTTTTCATTTTTGCCACTGCATGCAAGGCCCAATTTAAGGCTCCACAGAATCACAGAATCCCAGCACCAGACAACTCCTACCTGAACAAGAATAGGGGGCAGCCTAGTACAGTGGAAAGAGATTTGGAATTTGAAGCTGTATTCCAAGACTGATTTGTAATCTGGGATTCAAATCCCAATGTCATCATTTAGATGACGCTGGGCAAGTCACTTCACCTCCAGATGCCTCAGTTTCCTTCTCTGTTAAAATGAAGGACTTGGACTAAATGGCCTCTGAGGTCCCTTCCAGTTCTAGAGCAGTGGTCCTGCAGTCCTTGACACAACATTTCTGAGGGGCCATCAGCCAGTCTTCATTTGAAAACATGTCAGCCTCCTATGGCAGCCCCTTCCACTTCCCTAAGGGTGAGGAACTTTTTCTCATATTGAGCTCAAATCTCGACAGGCAAATTCTTGCCTTTTGCTTCTAATTTTGGTCTTTGAGGACAAGAAGAACAGGATAATCCTTCAGATGTCTGAGGTTAGTCACTATGCCACCCCTGTCTTTTTCCCTTTGGACTTACCATCCCCATTGTATTTCTTCTACTGACCTTCACATGCATAATGTTAATAATAAGTCACATTTATAGTGTTTCTAAAACATTTCACAGACACAATCTCGTTTGGTCCTCACAGCAACCTTGTTATTATCAGCATCTTATTATCAGCATCACTATTATTATTATTTCTGCTTCATATTTGAGGACAAGTGGAAGAATGGCCTAATGGATAAAGAGCTGAATATTAAGCTGGAAGATGGCTCAAGACTCACCTAGGAAATATACTGACCATGTAACCTTGAGCAAGTCCCTTAACCTCTTAGTGCTTCAGGCATCATCCTAAGACTCTAAGACGCAGTACAGGTACTGATCTATACTAGCAGAGGGAGTTCCTTAAATCAGTGAAATTGGAAGTTTAATCCCATCCCATCTCATCCCCTCCCATCTCATCTCATCCCATCCTATCCTATCCCATCCCATTCCATACCATCTCATCCAATCCCATCCCATTTCATTCCATCCTATCCCATTCCATTTCATCCCAACCCATATCATCCTATACAATTCCATCCTATTCCACCTCATACAATCCCATCCCATCCTATTCCAAATGGGAAACCCGAGGCAAAGAGAGGCTAAGGAGTTTATGCAGAGCTACTAAGTATCTGGATTGGATCCAGACTGATTTCATGTGTAGCTCCCTATTCACTGAGTCACACTGGGAAACCCTGGAAACATGCTCCTGTGTACCTAAGCCATTCCTTTTCAAGGCCGTGACATCCAGAACTGGACATGACCTTTCAGTAGTATATTCATGCATTTTGCTTTTCAGTCAGGCTATAATTAGGTTTTGTCCATGTACAACAAGGGCTGAGCACCTCTGTACCCCCATAAAGGTTTGAAAATTGCAGGCCTTTCTCTCCCCCATCACCCAATTTTACCTTTTAAAAGACTAGGTGTGTTATTGTCCAGTGAAGGCTCAGAGCCTTCACTGTAACACTGGTGACTTGCAAATTCACAATAAGACCCACCTGCCATGAAGAGGGGGATTTTCTATCATTAAAATACTGTCTCTATACAATCTCATATTATAACACAATCCTTCTTGTTCACCCAGTGTGTTGCAACATGAGAAGCCACTTATATTGCCTTTCCCTAGTTTTGTTTCTCTGTCACAATGTGTGCTCCTTTCTCAGTCTCTTACTGATCAAAACAAATCCAGACTTTTCCCCAAGACCAACCTTCAGCCACAGCAGATTGTGCCTGTCCTGTATCATTCCCTCAATTTCTGCTCTATGGCCCCACTGGTGAGTGAGGTGAGTGTGCTTACTTGTGAGGACATCCCATGACAAGGGTATAGTATTGCTCGATCATCATCTTCTGCCCCCTGGTCCAAGCAGTAGCCACTGGCCTTGCTGTTTCTCACCTATGCCCAGGAATCAAAGGAGAAATTGCATTATTAGCCAGAGTCTGTCCCATGTCTGATGTTAGGGGCTGGGCACAGCAGTGAATGAAGGACTGATTGAACAAATGAATGAAAATGCATTCATTGAATGCAACAAAGATAATGAAATGAAATAAAATGCCTAGTATATGTCAAGGAATATGCTTGGTGCTGGAGACACAAATTCAAAAAAGAGACTGCCCCTGTCTTCAAGGAGCTTATATTCTAATTGGGGTGTGTGTGTGTGTGTGTGTGTGTGTGTGTGTGTGTGTGTGTGTGTGAAAATACATATAGGGGAATGTTGGTCAGTGAGGGGAGTTTGGGTCTGGGTAGTCACAGAGATGGGTGGGTGGAGCCATAGGGCAGTCCACTATCACATTCTTTATAATAGCAGTTAGTTGGAGCAGTGGATAGAGCACTGGACCTAGAGTCAAGAAGATCTGAGTTCAAATTTGGACTCAGACACTTATTTGCTGTGTGACCCTGGACAAGTCACTTAACCCTGTTTGCCTCAGTTTCCACATCTATAAAATGAGCTGGAGAAGGAAATGGAAAACCACTCCAGTATCTCTTCCAAGAAAAGTCTTAATAGGGTCACAAAGAGTTAGACATGACTGAAAAAGGACTGAACAATAACAACTTCCTGACTCCACATTCACACACTATCAACTGTATCATGAGGACTCCAAATCTCCAACAAATTTAGCTAGATTTAACGATTGCAGATCTTACTTAATCTTGCACAGGAAACCAGTTCCTAAATTTTATCAATTCTACCTTAAAGAAACTATTGATTTTTTTTTTGAGAGGGGAAGGTAGGGCAATTGGAGTTAAGTGACTTGCCCATGGTCACATGGCAGTTTTTTGTTAAGTGTCTGAGGCTGAATTTGAACTCAGATCCTCCTGACTCCAGGGCTAGTGCTCTATTCACTGCACCACCTAGGCACCCTGAAACTATTGATTTTTAATAGAAAAATTTCTTGGTTATTCCTCTCGTGGTGCTGAGGCCATAAAGAAAAACCAGCAAGGAAAGCATGATGATTTCATGCACTCTGCGCCAGAGAGAGCTAGCTAGGGAGTGCTGGGCTTGTAGTGAAAAAGCCTTAGGTTCAAATCTTGCCCATGACACATTTAATAGCCATGTGATCCTGGGTAAGTCACTTAACCCCTAGGTGCCTGTGGCAACTTCTGAGGGATCCTCTAAATCATTGATAAGTTTCACTCTCTATTAGAGAGGGAATGTCCACAGTGGGAATGTCCTAAATCACCAAAACTGAGGCTCCTTCATGCATGGCAGATAACTCTAAGGCAGAGGTTCTTGACTTGGGGTCCATGGGGAATTTGGGCTCTGTGAATTTAGATAGGAAAAATTCTTCTTTATTTTCACTAATTTCTAACTGAAATTTAATATTTCTTTTAATTATTTAAAAACATAATCTGGAGAAGGAATCCACAGGTTTCACCAGATGCCCAAAGGGTTCATAACACAAACATAAATAATGACTAATAATAATAATATCTAGCATTTATATTGGAGTTATTGGGTTATGATGTACTTTACATATTCTCTCATTTTATCCTCACCACAACCCCGGGAGGTAAATGCTTTTATCATCTTATTTTACAGATGTGGAAACTGAGGCAAACAGAGATTAAGTGGTTTGCTCAAGGCCACACAAGTTAGGTGTCACACACACACACACACACACACACACACACACAAATAAGCAGAAGAAAGATAAAAACATCCATGCTATAGAATGTCATTATGGACACTTCTGGACAAGTGGAAGAGAGGACTTTTACTTCCTTTGGAATTGCTGTTGTGTTTTGGGTGACAAGGGCCAGGAAGACAATAAAAATTCACTCTCTGGTGTTATTTTCAGATTTAAAAGGCATTTTCTCATACCACCTTGTGAAGGAGGGAGATAGTAAAGAGGACAGAATAGGGAGACTTCGCTTTGCCCAAGGGACTATGGGAAGTCATATTTCAGCAAGGTACCTACCTCTCCATAAGTGATGGTATTGTTATAAATCCTCATCTCAGGGTACACGTTCTCCAGGTACCACTTGAAACTGCGACACTGGAGCCTCTGACGCAAAGCAAGGCGCTCAGACACATCCCCAAAGTCCACGCCTGGGTTCTGTGAAATGGGAATTAAGATACAAGTGTCCTGTATGCTGACCATGCAGGTCACATGATTTTCTTTGTATAGGGTCATAGACCTGAGAGATCGTCTCCTCCAAACCTTTTCTATTTACAGATGGGTTATAGTGGATTGCCCAAATTAAAAACTGCCTTGCTAGTTCTTTCATTTATTGAGTTATTCCTCTCGCTTTCTTGGCATTGTACAGAATGGAATGGGGGCTAAGGAGTTAAATGGCAGGTATCAACATTAATCGGCTAATTCTGACAGCATCCAAAAGGGATGACTGAGAATTGGAAGGATGCTTCCATTCCCAGCATGTGGTTCTGATTGCTAGCAGGTCTTTTTATTTATTCTATTTGATACTCATTATTCCCCTCTCTGACCATGTGCTGTACTGTTTCTTCTGGACTGTGGAACTTGATCATGCATGGATGAGGAATGGCTACGAGGTAGACAGATTGAAAGTTGAAAAAAAATTTATACATACCATTTATACATCCATACCAGTGCTATTTGTTCCCTTCTAAGGAGTCCCCTTGGGGCATTACATACTTATTTCAACAAGGTTGTGAGAGATCAGGCCATCCCTGGAAACTCCTCTTTGGAAATTGCCTTTAGAGCTGGCAACATATTCTTCATAACATCCCCAGAGATAGCAAAATTTCCTCCCAAGCTAGGATTGATCTCTCTTGAATATAGACTCAAAAATAATGAGTAAGGTCCTACCTAAAGACCTTACTGTGGTATGAATTGACTTCTGATGTTCTACTGCTTCTTTTCCAAATAGACATCCTTGAAGCTATGATATCAGAGAGCAAATTGTATTACTTGTATTGTAAAAGTTTCTCTCTCTACTTGATAGTAATAGCTAGCATCTATATAGCACTTTGCACATGTTATCTTATTATCTTTACAACCTTATTAGGTAGATGCTATTATTATCATGATTTTTCAAATGAGGAAACTGATATTGAGAAAGGTTAAATTCCTTTTCTGAGGACACAGGATTTGAACTCAGATCTTCTTGACTCCAAGTCCATTAATCTATCCACTGTGCCACCTAGCTGTCTGAGAACGTGAAAGGACCAGCAGTACAGCATAGGATACAAAGTGTGATTAGGTTGTATTATGCAGTTCCCTAAGAGCTATCATTATGTCTCATCCTTTTCCTGTTTCCCACCAGCACAGCTGATCACAGGATCTGATACCCAGTAGAAGCTTGCTGAAGGTTGATGGTATCCTTTGAAGACAGATGGCCAGCAAGCACCAAGTTCTTTATTGTGTGGTGAAAACCTTCCTTCTCTTCATGGTATGGAGGGGACCTTAAGTTTCTAAAGACTGTGCTGGTAAAATTCAAACTCTGGCAGTTCTGACCAGGCTTGGGAAGAGTTTGAGTAGAACCTGGTGATGGACTGATGCCTCTTGTCCAAAGGGGCAGCCTAGCTCCTGGCTTGGTTCAGAGAGACTCCTTGCCAGGTAGACCTTAGGGTGATGACTTCTCTGGTCTCACTCATGAAGCCAATTAACTAAGTCGTGGAGGGGTTGCAATCTGCAGTATAGAGGGAATATCCCTCAGTGATGACGTAGTAGATCATTGAAGTACTGAACTAAGTAATAAACATTTGTGCCTTAATACTGAAGATTTAGGTTGTTGTTGTTGTTTTGGTTTAAACTTGTGATTTCATTGGTTTAAGGAACTTCTGATATGGAAACTCACTGTACTTTTGCCGATAGCTATCTGGTTTGTAATTTATAGTAGTAGAGAATTCTTGGGGGTACTGAGCTCACTTTGTGACTGGCTCAGGGTCAGACAGTTAGAGGTGAGACTCAAATCCAGATTTGCCTGACTCTTAGGGCAATCAATTGAACAATTACCCAATGGGTATTAAGTAGCTTCTGTATGCCCAGGGCTGTACCAGGGAGAGAGATAGAAAAATACACAATCCCTAAGGAGCTTACATTCTATTGAAGTACAACAGATACATAGATAGTTTTAGGGCTAGGAATTAGACCTATTCTTTCATTGGAATGGGTTATTCTTAAGGGAGGAAACTCCTTTACAGATACAGCACCTTCTCTGCAAGAAAATTGCCCATAGAGAGTTGTCTAGAGTTCTTATAAGTTAAGTGACTTGTCTAGGGACACGCAGCCAGTATGGGTCAGTGGTGAACTAGAACCTAGATCTTCTTGGTTCTGAGGTCAATTCTCTACCCACCACGTTACAACGCCTATAAAATCTTTGCATGTATACCTATATCTTTATATATACATATGTATGTATCCATATGTTTATGTATATATGTATGTTCAATAAGCATGCTGGTAAAGGTTTAATAACCAGCTCTCTGAAAAAATGTATGTATGGCACACTTTTAAATTTAATCAGCACTATCAAAAATTTCTCCACCACTTTCATTAAGTTCAGACAAGCAACAAAACAATAAATCAAGCCCTATTTGTAGCATTTGCCATTTTCTGTAGTCTGAAGGTTCATGTTAAAAACTTAACAATCTGCTCTCAGGACCTGACTGCATCACACCCCGTATGGGTATGTGTGTGTGTACAGATATATGTGTACATATTTTTATGGACAATAGATACAAATTAGCTAGATACAAGGTAGTTGGAAGGGATTGTTGGAGCGACCAGGGAAAGCTTTATGCAGATGGTGGAAGCATGAGTTAATTCTTGAAAGAAGTGAAGTATTCTCTGAAGTAGAGATGATGAAAACAAGCATTCCAGGCATGGAGGAATGCCTTATGAAAAGGCATAGTGATGGGAGATTGAATGCTGTGTGTGAGTAAGAGAGAAAAGGCTGCTTCTTCTGGGCTATATAGGAAGAGGAGTAATGGACAGAGACTGCAGATATCCATGTTAATAGAGGGGCAGTTAGTGTTCAAATCTGACCTCAGACACTAACTAGCTGTGTGACCTTGGGCAAGTAATTTAACATCTGCCTGCCTCAGCTTCCTTGTTCATAAAAGGGGGTGATAATAATAGCACCCATCTCCCAGGGTTGTTATAAGGACCAAATAAGGAATATCTGTCAAGTGTTTTGCAAACCATAAAGCCCTCTATAAATACTAACAGTTAGTATAGGTGTTACCCACACAGATACCATTAGTCATAACAGGAGTACAGCACAGATACCTAGTCCCATCATGGATATACAGGCCATATTACCTAACCAGAGAGGAATTGGATGATGGTATGATACATCTGAAGAGATGCTAGTTTTAGAGACAGAGGCCCTGGATTCTAATTACAGCTCAGCCATTTAGTAGCTGTGTGATATTGGGAAAGTCAATGAAATTCTCTTGGCTGCTGCAAAATGAGGGAATGGGACAAGATGGCCTTTGAAATGTCTCTACCCCTTGATTGACAGTAATTTTAAAAAATTAGCCCATGGCCTATAGGGAGGCAGAATGTCTGCCTAAAATGAGTCTGAGCTGAATGAACATCCCATTTCAGGAAGAAGTCCTTCTTAACTGGGACATTCCCTACAGGACAGCAGAGACAATCTGGGATAATGGAGAGAATGCTCGGCTTGGAGTCAGGAAGATCTAAATCCTGTCTCTGATACTCACTAGTTCTGTAACCCTGGGCAAGTCCCAACCTCTCTGGGCCCCAAGAAAGTCACTGAGACTTAATTTACTAAGTCATAGAAAGTTGAGATCACTTTGGTTGAAGGAGGCTGAACCTTGAGAGACCCCTACCCAGGTAAAATCTTAGGGCCTTCTCATGTTTAGTACAGTTTGGGTACGGACTCTTAAAATACCAGAACAAAATAAAATCCTCCATTTTGCTCAACAATTTTAGTTGCGTCTGATTCTTTGTGACCCCATTTGGGACTTTCTTGGCAAAGATACTAGAATAGTTTGCCATTTTTTTCTCCAGCTCATTTTACAGATAAGGAAACTGAGGCAAACAGGATGAAGTGACTTGCCCAGGGTCACACAGCTAAGGAAGTGTCTGAGACCAGATTTGAACTCAAGAAGATGATGAGTCTTCCTGACTCCAAGTTTGGCTCTCTATCCACCATGCTATCAATCTTCCCCAAATCCCCCAAACCAACATTCTAGCTACAGTTGTTCCCATCTCAGCAGTGCAGTCTTTGAAGAAGTATTTCAGTGTGTGAACATATATCTATTCTGTATGCATGGGCTCACAGGGGTTCTGAATATGGGAAGTAGACTTGAGTTTTTGTTGGTACTTGAAGGGGCAGACTCCCAGACTCCTGATCCTCCAATGATGGCAACTCTCATGGTTGCCCAGCCCTGGGTATGAGAATGAGGACTTCATCTGATACAGGGATGGGTAGCCAAGCAGCTCTTAGATAAACAAAACTCAGTGGGGCAGGAATCTTCATTCTTTATACACTGTCCAACCAACCAGAGAATCATAAATTCCTGCTGGAGTATTAATGGGGACACCGTTGTGTTGTACATTGTCTGAATCAGTTCATTTTATGGAAAACAAGGTTTTATGGGCTCTGCTGGGCTCTCTCTCCATCTTTGTTCATGGGGGAGGGCATTTTTTGACTGTCTTCCTTTGTCATTTTGGTCTGAAAACTCCTGTAGCAAAACACACACAGACAAAAGGAAATCATGTTTTGCACTCCTCTTCTGAATTTCCCTGCTAGGTTGTTTGACATCAAGCAAATTACTCAGCCAGGGATTTTGTCTTAGAGTGTGTCTGCATTAATTTCCTCTATCCTCTCTGCTTCACCACTCCTTATGATCTGTATTTTGCAGAGAACATGAAGCTCTCAGGTAAATGCTGCCTGGTCCTTAGGTTTACTCAGTCCAGTTCAGTCCATATTTCACAGAAGGGATGATATAATTTAGATTTGAAAGGGATCTGGGAGGGCAGGTACTCCAATTGCTCCATCTGTCAGATGAGGAAACTGAGGCCCAGAGAAGGTCACACTGGTGTTAAGTAGCTGAGCCACTATTTAAACCTAGGTCTTCCAACTCCATTACATACTTCCCTGACATGCAAAGTGCAGAAGTATGTAAAGGATGGAAAGAAAAATATGCTATTTTAAATAAATATAAATGCATCCTGAGTCACCTCACTCATCTGAGGCTAATGCTCTTGGGTGTGACCAGCCCTCATTCAAATTCATTCTCTAATGTCTCTGTCTCTCTTCCTCTTTCAAACTCTGCCTCTATCTCTCTTACTCTGTCTTCTTTTTCTTCACTTTGTCTCTTTTTATCTCTTCCTATGTTTCTCTATGTCTCTGTCTCCCTTTCTATCTCTGTGTCTGTCTCTTTTCTATTTTTGTTATTTTAAATAACTAATTTAATTAATTATAATAAACTTTAATTAATAATACTTAAATGCTAATTTAATAATTAATTTACATTTGTTACACACACATACACATACATGAAACCATACTATGTATACTTTTATTTATCAGTTCTTTCTCTATGTATCTGTCTGATTATCTCTGTCTCTCTTTATATCTGTCTCTTTTTGTCTATCTCTTTTTCCTCTTTCTGTCTCTATCTCTACCCTTCTTTGTCTCTCTTCTCTTTCTGTTTCTATCTTTTTATCTCTCTTTCTCTGTGTCTTCTCTATTTCTCGGTGTCTTTGTCTTTCCATCTCCCTGTCTCTCTGTCTCTCTCTGTCTCTCTGTCTGTCTCTCTGTCTCACTGTGTCTCTGTCTCTCTGTTTCTGTCTCTGTCTGTCTGTCTGTCTCTCTCTCTCTCGCACGTGCCCGCGCGTGCGCGCACACACACACACACACACACACACACACACACACACATTCTCAGAGTTGGAAGGGACCTCAGGGTTCATATAGTTCAACTTTTATGTGACTTTCCTCTACAATATCCCAGATAAGTGGTCATTCATCATCTGATTAAATACCTCTAGTGGGGGGGGGGGGAGGAGGAGGGGAGGTGTTCCTGCTACTTCATGAGGCAACCCATTCCAGTCTGTAATAGCTCCAATCAAAGTCATAAGTAGGGTGGAGCAAGTGAGGCTTTGTTCTGGGTGCCAACATTTAGACAATGCAAAATATTTTAAGTATGTATAACTTAAAAAAACTGAACTTAGGGTCTTTCTTAGTATCCCTAGCACTTAGCACAGTGTCTGGCACATAGTAAACACTTAATAAATGCTTTTTTTTATTCTTTTTTTTTTTAAAGCAATTGGGGTTAAGTAACTTGCTCAAGGTTACACGGCTAGTCATTATTTATGTGTGGGTGCTCATTTTCTGAGGCCGGATTCAATCTCGGGTCATCTCAACTCTGAGGCTGGAGCTCTTACTCACTGCACCACCTAGCTGCCCTTTAAATGCTTTTTGATAGGTCAGCTCAAATAAGAAACGATCAATCCCTAGCTCAGTTATTAACACTCATCTTCGAGCTTCCTAATAGCCCATCCCCTCCTCCCACTCAGCTGTCTCAATTACTTTTTGTATTATTAAATATTAAATTACAAAGTTTATTTGAAGGCACTCTTCATGCTGCTTGCCCTGGGCACCAAAGTTGCCAATTAGAGCCAAAACCATTTCTTCTTTATTATTTCTATTTGTATTTTTTCCACTTCTACCCATTGCTTTTAGTTCTGGAGTTGGCAGCCCTGAGAAGGCTCTCCAAAATTGGAGCCTAAAGATAGTTCAGTATCTGCTTCAGTTTCCCAGCTGTTGTCTTATCAGGACTCTTTGTCTTTGTTCTGGTAAATGGGGAGGGAAGAGGTAGATGATTGAGATATTTCCTAGAGGCAATAGAATCGTCCTTCAGATGACTATGATGCTTCATTTGCTCCCCCCCTCTGCCCCCTCCAGCTTCTGCCTGTCCACTGGGCGCTCACCGTCATAGGTATGTTCCAGGCCATATATACATGGGACTTGAAGTCATCCATCCACACCTCTGCGGCTCTCAGGGCATTTCGCTTTGCATAATAATCAATGTCGTTGTTGTAGGGTTTCTTTGTGCGCTCAATATGGGCCACACGGGAACAGGGCAGTACCTCCATGCTGCCCCCACACTGCCAGACCTGGGGAGAGAGGATGGACATCTGGGCTGTGAACATGGCCAGGAAACCTTGTCTCAGGTAAGGGAAGGGAGGGTAGAAGTGCTTTTGTTGTTATACAGTGGGTCCCCAGTAACCACTAGGGTTGCCAACGCACTACATATCTGACTTGCTCACTCACTATGTGTGAAGTTTGCCCATGTTAAAGATGTGTTACATCACAACTAATTTGGACTTTAATAATATTAATTTACATTAGCCAACATTACTCAAGTCAATTAATTTATAAGCATTTATTAAGCACCTCCTCTGTGTTGGGTACTGTAATAGGTACTGGGAATAATACAAAGACAAAAATCAATATAGTTCCTGCCCTCAAAAAGGTTACAGTCTATTGGGCAGACAGGATGAACATAGATAAGCACACACAAAATGTATACATAATTCAGGAGGAAATTGAGATCTAGAGAGGTTTACCAAAGGCCACACAAGTGATAAGTAGTAGAAACAGAATTTGAATCCTGGACTCCAGATCAAACCTCCTTTACAACACTTTGCCTCTCAGTATGTTCTGTCACCCTACAGTGTGAATCATACCCTCCTGATTCCCAAGCCTTCTTTTATTGAGTTGAGCCCAGGAGAGAGATAACTTCCCCGAGGAAGTGGGAATCATAGCTAGGAGTAACATAGGGCACACCCTACCTTCTTACCAGGGAAAAGTGAAAACAAGAACCATCTCTTATTCTCAAATACTTCTTGAGAAGGAGACTCCACTTTTTTTTTCTAGTGCATCTATGCTTATGCCTTACAATTCTGAATGCCCACTTCTGATGAGTTACTTCCTTGCTCAAAGACTTTCCATAACCTTCCATAACTCCTTGTTAAATAAAGTCCAGACTCCCCTGGATGATATTACAGCAGCAACATAGGGTAATGAATTTAGAGTAAAAAAACCTGCTACTCATTATACCTATGAATGGATAAGTTATTGTATCTCTCTTGGTTTGAGTTCCCTCACTTGAAGAATGAAGGTATTGGGCTAGATTATCTTGACATCTCTCGAAGGTCTTAATTCTATGATTCTGTGGCCCCTCTACAGTCAAGCTCCACTGTATCCCCAGCAGATGCAGCTGGTGCTAGCAGCTTCTTCTTGTCTCCTAAGCACAATCATTTTATGACTCAATATTCCAGTCATTCATGCTGGATGACTCTTAATTTCCCAAATTCATATTGTCTTTTCCCATCTTTAAGGCTTTGGTTCCCATGTTACTTCTTTCTAGAATCACTAGGTCCTCATCTTTGCCTATTGAAACTATGCATCCTATGAAGCTGTGGTCCATTGCTCCTGCCTCCAGGGAACTTTCCCTGATTTTCTGAATCAGAAGAAAGCTCTCCTTCCTTGGGATCCTGTCCCTCCCTGCTCCTGTCTCAACTATATTTGACTTTATATTATAATTACCTGTGTTTTTATGTCCTGACACCTTTAACCAAATGGTGAGTCCCACGATGGCAAGAATCAGTCTTAGGGGAGAGCTTTATAGTGAACACAGTGTTGAACTTGGTGTCTGGAGAAACCTGGGTTTAAGTCTCATCTATAACCTTTGCATATGCACCTAAATACTTATATGTTGTCTACATTATATGTTATCTCTCCCATTAGTCTGTGAGTTCCTTGAAGAAGGAACTCCAGTTTGCCTTTCTCAGTATTCACAGTGCTTAATATCATACTGGCACATAGTAGGCACTTTAGAAATTCTTATTGATTGACCGATTAACTATTAAATAATAGCTCTCTGAGATTCTCTAGTCAAAATCATATTTGAACAAGAATTTCCTCTGTACCAGATATTTGCTAATAATATATTAATGTGAACTTCATTAAAGAAAACATGTGTACCCCATTCATTCTCTAATTTGGACACATCATCTTTTGTTATTGTTAAGTTGTTTCAGTCATGTCTGGCTCTTTGCAAGCCCATTTGGGGTTTTCTTGGCAAAGATACTAGAGTGGTTTTCCATTTCCTTCTCCAGCTCATTTTACAGATGAGAAAACCGAGGCAAACAGGGCTAAGTGACTTGTCCAGGGTCACACAGCTAGTTAGTGTCTAAGGCCAGATTTGAACCCATCCTGACTCCAGGCTCGGCACTCTATCCATTTTGTCACCTAACTGCCCATTTCATCTGCTTTATGTAGTCCAAATCAATGAATCTTGACTGTGTGTTCAAAGGCAATATTTATGTGTGTGTGTGTGTGTGTGTGTGTGTGTGTGCTCGCACACCTACTCACACATGCACATCCTTCTAGCTAGCGGTCCTGTTAACCCTAGAGCTCTGAGTCAATAATAGCTGACATTTATATAGTGCTTTAAAGTATAGCTCTTTCCCAACAATCCCATTAACTGAGTACTAGAGGTCTTATTTCCCCCATTTTACAGATGAGTTACCTGAAGTTCAGAGTGATTTGCTCAGGGTCACAGAGTAAATAAGTAGGTCAGGACTTGGGGAGGGATTTGAACTCATGTCTGGCCTGACTCTAGGTCTATTGTTCTCTCCACTACATTATTTTCCTCTTGCCTCTCTCCCTTATAGAATAAAAATTTCTTGATATGAAAGGACAATGAATGCAGAACATAGTCTCGCTGTTTCCGACCCAGTTCAACCAGACTGGAATTCTCCCTGCAGCCCGCAACACATTTCTCTTCTCTGCGTGATAGTTAATGACCTTGTAATTTTTTATATATTTTGATACCAGGGACCAATACATTATCTGAGTGGCAGAGTTATTTCCTTCTAAGCTCCCTGGGAGATTGATGCTTATGCAAAACGGAGAATTTAAAAGGCTCTAAAACCACAGCTTTAAGGGAAACAGTTTAACCCCTCCATAAATTCCCGGCAAACACTAGTAATAAATTTTTCCCTGATGCAACCCAGGGGGGACCCAGGCACCCAACTCAGAGCAAAACAGGACAAAGGGGCAGCCTTCCTCAATTTTAGGAAATGTACATTGTACCATGGATTCTGGCTTAAATATGACTTTGACTAGAGGACACTGGATCACCGATCTAGAATCTGAAAGGACCTTAGGGACCATCAGTGGATTCTACCACATACATGGAAGGCTTTCGAGTCCTTAACACTTGGGGGCAGGGATATTGGACAGCTGGAGTCGTCATCCTTAGGGCTTTTTGGAGCTGGCCGAATAGAGGGAGGACTGAGGTACCTATGAAGTGAGATAATATATGTAAGGGGCTTTGCAAATCTTAAAGTGATATATGAATGCTAGCTATTATTATTGTTATTATAGTGAACACGTAATAAATTTATTATTGATATTTTCAATTATATTCTATTATCATTATTTTTTATTATATTCTATTGTTTATTTTTCAGTTGTCTGACTCTTTGTGACCTCATTTGGGGTTTTCTTGGCAAAGATACTGGAGCAGTCTGCCATTTTCTTTTTCTCATCCACTTTACAAATAAGGAAACTGAGGCAAATGAGGTGAAGTAACTGGATGCTAGCTATACAAAGACAATAAAGAAACTGTCCCTGCCCTTGGGAAGCTTACTAATCAGACAGTAGGAGGCAGCATGCCATAGTGAAGAGGACTTCACCAATACAGACAGCTGTTTATTGGGGAAATGATTGGGGGAATGTTAGTGAACTCCAATTTCAATCTGAGTCAACAGTAGGATCTAACGATCAGGAAAGTTGATGAGCTCTTGGGCTATATTAAGAGAGATGATGTTTCTAGGATTAGGAAGATCTCTACCCTAGTCAGACTAATATATAGAGTCTTACATTGAGTTCTAGGCACCACATTTTAGGAAGGGTATTGGTACCTTGGACAGTGTCCAAAGAAGGAAGATCAGGTTGGGAAGAGCCTTGGAGCTTAGGCAAAGAAGGATAAATGCAAAGAACCAAGGATGCATAGCTTGTAGGAAAGAAGACACAGGGGGAACAAGAGAGCCAGATTCAAGTATTTGAAGGGTTGTCCTGAGGAAGATTCAGCTTGCTCTACTTTTTCTACTGGGAAGAACTAGGAACAATGAGGGGACATTGCAAACAAGCAAATAGGTTTGACACAAAGAAGAACATGACAATTAGGGCTATCCCAAAGTCAAGTGAAAGTGATAGCTTCCTTCTCAGTTTTTAAGCCCAAGCCAAGTGGCTCCTTGTCAGAAAAGTTGTCATTTTGTGTAGATTGTGTTTAGGGAAAGTTTAGACTAAGTGCATTCAAGGTCCTCTTAATTCTGAGCTTTATGATTATATCAATTCAAAACTAAAAAATAAATAGAATTTAAGCTAAAATAATACCAATATAGTTGAAAAAGCTACACATGCTTCCTAGAAGGAGGTAGGCAGGTTTGAATTTTAGTAACTTGAATAAAAATGGTTTGTACTTCTGTTTAGAGAAAATGGCCCTTAATCCATACAGTCTTCCACACAAGAGCTCAGCATCAAAACGGGGTGTTTGAGAGTGAGATTATGAGTTGCAACATCCGACTGCCCCAGGCCCTATTGAGGCATGTTATGAAAAAGTCAAGTTTGAAATACAGACAAAGCTGAAAGGAAGTCCTGTTTTCAATTAAAGATGCAGAGGGAGCAGCTGCTAATGCATTGTAGGAAGGAGAGATTTTCAGAGTCATTAGTGACAGTGTGTTTACAACTAGGAGATGGTTGGATGGACTTCATAAGAAAAGGGTTGACAAATGCGGGCTGGATTTTTACTGTAAAATTTCCCACTTGTTCATAATTGTCTCCATTCTCTGTGTGGCTAGTTCTCTTACCTTAATATGAAAGGAAGTGTTAAAAGGCTGTGGTCCTGGGTTCAAATTTTATTTCTACCTCTTACTAGTTGTTGAATGTGGGAAAAGACAGTCAACCTCTCTGAGGTTCCTCATCTACAAAATGAAGGTGTTGGATGAAATGGACTCTAAGGTTCTGTCCAGTTCTAGAGCCATGGACTCCCTGAGGGCAGGGGCTGTTCTCCTTGCCTTGAGTCACATGCCCAGCTACAGAATGGCTAGAATATCCATCCAACATATGCTTGAATTCCTTAAGTTGGTTAGGTCAAGAAGTGTAAGGGTTGGAACTCTATACATACATTTTTTTATTAAAGGCAGGGAATTGGGCGGCGACTCCCCAAGGTCACATGGCAAACGAGGTCAGATTTGAACTCAGGTCCTTCAGACTCCAGGGCCGGTGCTCTATTCACTGTACCACCTAGCTATCCTGACTCCTCATGACTTTTGAATTTATTGAATGGCTTAGGGACAGTTAGATGGCACAAAGGATAGAGCACTGGGTTTGGAATCAAGAAGACTCATAGTCATGAGTTAAAATCAAACCTCAGACACTTACCATTTTGTGTTCAGAAATATACTGTAGGGGGAGATAGAACCTAACACCTATAATACATACTTTGTGTTTACTTACTGGTGTATTCTCTTGGCACAGTGGATAGAAAACTGGGCTTGAAACCAATAAGACTCATCTTCCTAAGTTCAAATCTAGTTTCAGACACTTCCTAGCTGTGTGACCCCGGGAAAGTCACTTAACCCTGTTTGCTTCAGTTTCTTTATCTGTCAAATGAGCTGGAGAGAAAGCAACGGCAAAGCAATGCAGTATCTTTGTTAAGATAACTCTGAAATTGGGTCATAAAGAGTCAGCTATAACTGAAATGACATAACAACAAATGCTAAGTGTGGAGTTTCTGGGCCTGACCTTTGCCCATGCCTGAAACATACTCCTTCACCTCCACTTTTAGAATCCCATTCTTTCTTCAGGAAAGGGTCTTCATGAAGCCTCTCCTAATTTCTCCAGTGGCTAGTGCCCTCCCATATAAATGCCCTTGTATTGAACTGCTTTGTATTTAATTTGTCTTTTTATTTATTATATTCATACACTTTCTGTACCTGTCTTCTCCATTAGAGCAGGAATTATTTCCTTTTCTTGTATTTGGATCCCCAGTGCCTGGCATAAATTAGGGGCTTAATAAATGCTTGTTGATTGCTGATTGATTAATTGGTATCAAACTTAACCTAGAAACACATCCTGCTGCCTCATTTTGATCTAGAAAGCCACAAATAAATGCTCTTTTAAAAAAATTAATGTTATTTGTTTTTGTTAAACATCTCCCAATTACATTTCAATATAGTTCTGGCCTTGGGGGAACTGGGAGAGTTTTCCAAGCCATACCCTGCTATATCTCCCTTTCCTCCCTCCCAAGCCTGGGAGTTTGACCCTGGGAAGTAGGACCACTGCACTTAATTAATGACAGAACTGAAGCCTAGAGAGAAGCAAGGTCACACAGCTAGGAAATGGCAGAATGGGAACTGAAGCCCACAGCCTTTAAATCTAGAGCCTTTCTCACTATATTGTGGCATCTCTTTCCTCCTGGAATAAAGCCATGGATTTATTGAACCTTCCTCATCAACACTTCCATGTTTCTAAATCACAAGGTGATGAATTTTCAAGCTCAAGATGTTGGTCATAAGGTTATCATTGACTTTTTTTGAGAACTAGGGCTATTTCCAAGGACAAGAAAGATTCATTTGGAATTTTATTAATTATTATTATTATTAAAGTTCCTACAGTCACCAGATATCTTCAATCTGTGCTAGCCCAAGGGAAGTTCTGAAAGCTAAAATAGAAAGGAGAGGGGAATTCCCTAAGGGCAGATCCATGGGCTCAAATTCTCCTGTCCCCTGGTGATGTGCCCTGGAGAGCTCCCACTGTGCTAGATGGAGAGTCTATCTCCTCCCCCACCCCTGAGAGAAGCAGCAGGTTTGCCAGGCTCAAAATTGAATTTCATTTTATTTCTAATTCACTGGGAAAGCCTCAGGAGAAAAGTGCCTCGATTTTGCCCACAGCCAGGAGAGCCCATCTGGTCTCTTAGAATCCAGGCAAACCTCAGCATTAGGTAAACATCTTCACCCTGCCTCTCCTCCCCCAAAATCTAGAAGGCCATTCCTTTTTCCTCCTAAGAACAAATTCCTAACCCAAAGGGACAAACTTATAAACTGAAAATTCCTGATAAGAAATAGCCTGTTGAGAATGACTCTTGCTTCCCATGCCAAGAAAGTGGTTCTTGGTCTCTGCTGGTATCATAACCCAGACCTGAGAAGGTAAAGACAGTCAACTTGTTCTCCTTCTCTCCTGGTTGATAATCCTGTTCCTCTCCCCTCAAGGGAAATGATTTTGTATTTCTATTATATATACTTTGCTTTTAGTACATGAGGGAAAGCGATGTCCAGTGGATAGAAAATCATCCTTGGAGCAAGGAAAACTTGACTTGTGTTCCATCTCTGATATATGCTGGCTGTGGGACCCTGGGTGAGACTTTAACCTCTCCATGCTCTGGCCAACTCTGTACAAATGGATGTGTCAGAGAAGGAACTGACTGGCTGATTGGATAGGCGTTTATTTGGGAGTTCTCAATACCAGTGAAATTACAGGTAGAGTCCCTATTCTTATATTTCTTATATGAACATTTGATGTCCTCTCTCAACCATCAATAGAACATGAGCTCCATGAAAGCGGGGGCTGTTTATTTTTTGTTTGTTTCTGTACCTCGGTGTCTAGGATGCAGAAGGTTATTAAAATTCGAAGGTATCATCTCATATAGAAGAGGCAAGGGAAAATGGTGACAATGGAGGGGGAAGAACAGGAAGGCAAAAAGGCAAAACCTTACTCTCATTAAATCTGGCTTAGGGAGGGAATGACATATACACTAAATAGGGTATCTCACCCTACAGGAGAGTATGGGGGAAGGTCATGAGAGGGGTGATGATGGAAGGGAGGACAGGTGGGGGGGGAGGGAAGTTGGAAGCACCCACTTTTGAAAAGGGACAGGATAAAAGTAGAGAATAGAGCAAGTGGGAGGTGGGATAGGAGGGAGGGATATACAATATAGATATTACAATATATCTACTATAGTAATGTTTTGCATAGCTACACATGTACAACATATACTGAATTGCTTATCTTCCCAGTAAGGGTGGGTGACTAGGGAGGAAGGGAATGAATCTGAAATTCAAAGTTTTAAAATCAAATGTTTAAATAAATGTTGAGTTCATCTCTCCCCCCGCCCCCTTACAGTTGAGGAAACAGACTGAATGAGTTTAAATGACTTGCCCAGCTTCACATAGCTTCTGTTTGAGGTAGGATTTGAACTCAAATCTTTCTATCTCCAAACCTAGCCCTCTATCCACAGCACTACCTAACTACTGCTGAGAAGATGTTTTGACTTCTTCAAAGAGAAGGAACTGAATAAATTCAATGCATCACAACCAGGCTGGGCACATCATGGGCATCCATTAAAGACCCACTGACTGAAAGTGATAAGCATGATATCAAGCTCTGAAAAGCTCTCACTTGGCACGCCTCCCTACAAGACGACCCTGGGTACTGGACCAAGAACAATGTGGTGCAGAGGGAGGAGAGTTGGATTTGGAGACAGAGGATACACTTCTTCTGCTGTGCAACCTGTATGACCATGAACTAGTCACTTACTCTCTAAGCTTCATTGTAGGGTTTGTCAAGTACTTAAAAGCCTGCCACTATGGGAAGAGAAGTTAGCTTTGTTATACTTGGTTTCAGAGGGCAGAGCCAGGAGCAATGAGTGTATGCTGAAGTTTTCTGTGGTGGAGCAGACTTGGGGCTACCCCCAAATGGGTTGTGTTGCCAAAGGAGATAGTGAGTTCCCCTCCTCTGAAGGTCTTCAAGCAGAGGCTCATTAAAGAGGGAATTCTCTGGTCTGTGGCCTCTGAAGTCCTCTCCAATTCTGAGATTCTGCAATAATAAGCCCCAGATTCTAGAATGATGTGGGGAGATCAAAATGTCTCCACATGGCTCTTGCTGTAGTGGGGAAGCTTAGTAACATCTGGAGAGGCTGAGCATGATGTACACTCTCCATATAGGCTCCATACATGCCTATGAAAACAGTAATTAGGCAATGGCTGAATAAATGAAGTCATTTATTAAGTACCTATTATTTGTCAGGTACAGAGCTAGGTACTAGACATGCAAATACAAAAATGAGACAATTCCTGCTTCCAAAGAAATAGTATTCTAATAGGAGAAATCACCCATATCAGAGGGAGTGGTGGCTGAGTAGGGGCACTTTGAACCAAGGAGTTATAGAAATGATAAATTGACAAATGAATAAATGAAGAAACATTTATTGAGTGCCAATTGTATGCCAATACAGGGCTAGGAACTATAGATACATATACAAAAGTGAGACTGTTCTTGCCTACAGGAAGTTTATGTTCTAATAAGAGAAGACAGGGCAGCTAGGCAGCAAAGTGGATAGAATAATGGGCCTGAAATCAGGAAGAGTTATCTTCCTGAGTTCAAATATGACCTAAGACACTTACTAGCTGTGTGGCCCTAGGCAAGTCACTTCACCCTGTTTGCCTCAGGTTCCTCTTCTGTCAACTGAGCTGTAGAAAGAAATGGAACTGTTCCAGTGTCTTTGACAAGAAAACCCCAAATGGGGTCTAAAAGTTTGGATGCTGAACAATAAAAATGAGAGACTATGTATCATGTAATACAGTATTCCTGAAAGTACACTTTAATCTGGGGAAATCACAGGATTTTAAATGATTTTAAATTCCTTTTATGTGCCAGGCACTGTGCTAGGCATTGGGGATACAAAGTTAAAAGTTAAATAACTTTCCTTCTAGATTATAAGTGCCTCGAGGGCAGGGACTGTCTTTTCTCTCTTTTTGCATCCCCAGCACTAAGTACAGTATCTGGTACATAGTCGACAATAAATATTTATTGTTTGATTGCTAGTAGGAGGATACAACACATATAGTGATCCAGGGTTCTAGGGAACCAAAAGAATATGGATGGAGCCATAATGGCCATCAATTATTCTATCCTTTCTAGGAGAGATGGGTAGTTTTCATTTGATTATTCAGAGCAAGAGTTGAAAAGCAGTAAGGGTAGGGGCAGGGTAGGTTCAGGAACACATATAATAGTTAGACAGATGGCAAGATGCCCTGCTAAGTCCCGGGCTCCTGGTGAGTGGCTGGCTGCAATACGAAGCATGGTCAGAGGCTGGCTAAATATAGCTGTTTAGGTGAGTTTTTGCCCGCTCTCCCCTGTAAAGACAATTGAGTCCCAGGGAGGATAAGCAGAAATACGGGCTCCTGGAGTAGGGCAGCCTTGGACATATTTAACTTTAGCGTCAGTGAAACCCCTGCTGCATGTTCTAGGGGATGGTAGTTTGGTGGGTGGTGGGAGGCCACTCACTTACTGAGACTTGGGAAATTCATTGCCTAGAGTAAATCTTCCTATACCAAGACTTTAGAGCAGCAGCAGGAAAGCAGCCTCTGCTGCCATCATTAATCTGCCAGGTCCCTGATAGCCAGGCAGACAGGCAGCTTGGTTTGGGCTCAAGTGGCCAAGACTGTCTCCAAGTGGACGGCATTATTTTTGGGGTCAGGACACTTGCAAGAGACAGGGAGGGCTGCAACAGTGGATGCTATTTCTGGCTCGCTCTGCCTAGATCCCAGTGTTCCCGGCCCAAGGCTGTGAACCCGTTTGTCATTTTCCCAAGCATCTCAGGACCTGCTCTAGGGCTCTGCCCGCTGCTTGCTACCCCAGCCCCAGGGAAATTTAGAGGTGATTGGGTTGCTGGGCAGGAATGAGGCTGCTTCATTTCAACGTGGCTCTTGTGTCAGGCAGCCCAGCTGTAAAGATTGATTGCTGGGTTTGGCCTGACTCACCAACTCGCACCATTTCTCTGCTGTGAAAAATATCATTGTTGAAAAGAACAGAGTGGAGGAAAGAGCAGGTTTTATGAGAGCAGGTTCTCAGGGGTGAATGCCAGGCATCCTATAGAATGCTGATCCTAACCCTTTTGGCTGTTAACCAGAAAAGGGAATAAACATTTGTTGTCGTTTAATTGTTTTAGTTTTGTCTGACTCTTTGTGATCCCATTTGGGGTTTTCTTGGAAGATAGTGAAGTGGTTTACCATTTCCTTCTTCAGCTCATTTTATAGATGAAGAAACTGAGGCAAACAGTGCTAAGTGACTTGTCCAGGGTCACACAGCTAGTAAGCATCTGAGGTCAGATTTGAACTTAGGTGTTCCTGACTACAAGCCTGGTATTGTAGGCACTATGGCACCACTTAACCTTTAATAAATGTTAGTTGACTGGCTGATTATTCAAGAACAGAATAATTGAAGAAGTACTCTTATTATGAAGTATTGAGGGTACTTCATTTTGATCCCCTGTGGGTGGGATCAGCAGAATCATGAAATCTCTGAGTTGTTATATACTATAGAAATCATCTAGCAGGACTTGTATCAGAACAAGACTCCCCTTTAAACATCACTTACAAGCGAAACATCAAATATAAAGCCTGTTAGAACCAAGCTAAAATGGAATTGGGAAAAATTTTAACAAAATAAAAATATATACAACATAGATGATGTTAATATGTTGTTTTCTAAATTAAGATGCAGACACAGGGATCCTAATGTATGGTTCAGTGACTTCTTTTTGTGTTTAAATTTGACACCACTGATTCAGCCTCTGTCTGAATTTTTCTAGAGAAGGGAAACTCCCTTCTGAGGCAAACACATTACATTTGTGGATAGCTCTAATGATGAGGAAGTCTCTCCTTATGTCAAGATTAAGTCTTACTCTTTGTAACTTCTCCCTACTGTTCCTGGTCCTGTCCTTTGGGCATCAAGCAGTCCAGGGCTAGGTGGGCAGTTACATGGTGCCATAGTGCACAAAGTACCAGTCCTGGAGTCAGGAAGTCTCATCTTCCTGTGTTCCAATCTGGCCTCAGACACTTATACTAGCTGTGTAATCCTGGACAAGTTACTTAACCCTGTTTGTCTCAGTTCCTTATCTGTAAAATGAGCTGGAGAAGGAAAAGGCAAACGACTTCACTATCTCTTTGCTAAGAAAGCCCCAGATCGTGTCACAGAGAATCAGACATGACTGAAACAACTGAACTGCAAAGAGATATAGGCAGATAAAGTATTATAATCCACATTTAGGGGCAGAGAGTTTTGACTTTTTGATTTTAATTGGTGCAGGGAGCTCCCTCTTCCCATACAGATCAGCAACTGTTCTTAGGTTGAATATCTTGCCTAGGGTCATACACACAGCATGCTGCAGAGTTGGGTTTTGACCCCAGCTCTCCCTATCTCCTCACCTATACCTCTTAATTTCCCTGATTTCCTTCAAGACTTGGTTCACTTCCCACCTATACAGAATGACTTTCATGTTGCCCTTGCTGCTTATACCATTTCCTCTTAAATTGTCTTCTCTCTACTTTGTATACATTTTGTTATGGACCCAGTTGTTTACATGTCAACTCTCCCATTGGAATCTAAATTTCTTCAGGGCAGAGGCCATGTTTTAGTCATTTTCTTTGTATCTCCAGGTCTAGGCACAGTGTCTTGCAAGTTGAGTCATATACCAGCAAGCATTTGTTACATTTTATTCATTTACATAAAATATAATATATTATTTATTAACCCCCTACTACATGCTAGGTGTCTCGGGGATACAAAAAAACACCTCCCCCCCAAAGGTCTCTGCTTTCAAGTACTCACAGAACAATGGCACTTAGTAAGCACTCAATAAATGCTTGTTGACTTGGCTTCCTCAGTCCGAGTCTATCTATCCACCATGCTATGGTGTCCAAAAGCAAGGGTTAGAGAGATGCCAAGCTCAAAGTGACTCAGCTCATGACTCCAAGTCCACTTCTCTTTCTATTATAGCATGCTGCTTTTAAAGATGGCTGTTTTTGGTCAATTGGCTTTGATGACACTTGGCTAACCTGATGTTGACTGATGGTCTGGGGACATAGAAATATTGGAGTCATTTGCCTTCTCTTCTACTCTCCACTGATTCAACACAAGTCCTCTTGACAGTGACCTGAAGAGGCCCAGGATCTCCTGCTGCTTTGGAAATATGAACACTCCTGAATCCTGCAGTGTGTGTCTTCCTTGCCAGGCCATAAGAATAACAGCTGATATTTCCACAGGGCTTTAAGGTTGATAAAGTGCTTTGCTTAATAATGTGTTGTGAAATACACGACATAAATTTTATTAGTCCCATTTTACAGATGAGGGAACTGAGGCCAAAGAAGGTTAATTGACTTGCCAATGGTACCTCAGATAATATAGATTTAGAGCTGGAAGGGACCTTAGGGGCCATTGAGTCTAATACTGCTTTCATTTGACAGATGAAGAAATTGAGGCACAGTGGGGACAAAATGACTTGCCGGGGTAAAGATTAAGAGTTGACATTCAAACCTGAGTCTCCTGATTCCAAGTCAGGGACTCTGTTCACAATGCCCCTTTGCATTACTAGTATGGGAGTGGAGTACAATTCTAGCCAGGACTGAGTAAATAAGCTGTCTCTGGCATGTGTATAACCCTGGTTCTCACAAAGATGCAATTAGAATCTCTGCCATGTATTTTTTATTTACACCATCTTGGTAGAAGTGTATGTGTGGAGGAGTCCAAATCTGCAGAACATAGCATATATTTTCAGATTTTTTTCTGTGTAGTACTGATTGTTTTTTATTCTTCTTTCTTTTAAAAATCCTTTATTATATGAGATGTCTCTCTAGGGAGGGTGGGGAGGAAGGATCCAGGGGAAATTTAGATGATGTAAAAACAAAACATTTCAATAAAGTAGATTTAAAATAAAAGAACTACTCCCTGCCCTCCAGAAGTTTATACTCTTCCTAGTGGGGAAAACTTCAACCTATTCTCTACATCAGAGATTCTCAAACTTATTTGACCTACTGCCAAATTTAAAAAAAAAAACTTAAAAAAAAAATTATCCAGCGCACTCTCTGGAAATCTACTTTCTTTAACCCTTTAATGTTTTTTGAACTTTGAATCATTTTAAAACATAAATATTCTTTAAAAATGACACATCTTAAATTTAATAATTTATTGTAAATTCTTGGGCTTTTTTCCTGCATTGAAATTTTGATGATGCAATATTGAGGCATGTAACATATAGTATCATGTTGTAAACAAGTCATTACATGCACATATTCCTGCCAATTCATGCTGGACTTTCTGGTAATGCACGACATGCTTACCTGCCCACACTTGCTTGTTAAGACCTGTCAGTGGGCTTGACCACTGATTAGTTATAACTTGCATTTTGTATGTTTATTTGAAAAATAATGTAATCACTATGACTTTTACTCTGCTACACAACAGATTAAATGTATGAATGGTTTTTCAAAATTCTCTTATTTTCTCTTCTTCCCTTTTACTTCACTGCCCCCATATTTTTATTCAATGCTCCCCCCAATTGCACCTGAGGCTATTACCACCTCCCTGGACTGTTCCAATGCCCCCTCCCCAAGGGGGCTGTATTGCCCACTTTAGGAACTTCTGCAGAGCTGTTAAATTGATATTGTGATCTCTGGACTATCCTCCAGATCTCCTTTCTTCCCTTTAAGGACTAAAAAAACTAGGCTGAGGAGAAAATGTACCTTCCTCACTCCTTACTAAAGATGAGGACTATGGTGGTGCCCCCCTCAGAGACTCTCAGGACTGGATGACAGGCTCTTTAACTTCACTGAATTGCTTCCCTCTTTCTCCTCTCTTTAAAAAATCATTGTTTCAAGGGATGTCTCTCTGAGTAGGAGAATAAGGAGGGGGGACATTTTTGGAAATGAAGGTTATTATAAAAATATTGATCCTTTTTAAAAAGCTGGAATGAGGAGTTTGTCTTTTACCCTAGAGGTCCATAAAGTATCCACATTTTCGTTCCATGTGATGATGAACAGACCCAGAATACCCGCTCTAGGATGTAAAAAAGAAACAGATAAGAAACTGATGATATAAGAGCAATTTGGTGTGTCCAGGTGCTAGTCTGGGGAACATCTTGGATTTTGTTTGACCAGTAAAGACAGTACACAATGACTCAGAACCAGATCTACCAATAGACAAAGAAGAAAGCCACTTGGAGCTCAGCACAAGGATGTGTGTGGGGTGGGGTGGGGTAGCCTAGCATCATGAATGGAGGGATTTATGGCTCCTTAGAGTCAGGAAGACCTTGGTTCAAGTTTTTCTCTGACATACAGTCTGCATGACCCTGATGAAGTCATTTAACATCTCTTTGCACTATAGGCACTTCTCTCAAACTACAAATTACTAAGGAGCTGCCAGTCTGCGCTGGCAGAGGGAGTTTCACTGATGAAAACATAGGTCAAGGATGAAAGTATAAATATACAGAGTTTAATGTCAGATGATCCCCCTTTCTCTAGAGTTACATAAGGTTTTATGCCAAGATGATAGTTGCACATGGGAGACATCATTTTCATTTTTTTCTTTTCTAATTAAATTTCCTTTTTTATTGTGAATGTAAACACCAACAAACATTTCCACATATAAAAAGAGCAAGAAGGAGGATCATCTAAGAAATTGCAAACTTCTTTTATAGGAGAAAACATCTATAGCAGGTCCTCTACTTCCTCTTCTCTCACTGTCTTCTAAACCCCCTGCCAACTGGCTTCATTCATATGCTGCTATTTCTCTCTCCAAGGTTACCAATGATCTTTTTAATTGTCAAATTTGAATGGCCTTCTTGATCTCTATTATTCTTGACCTCTCTGTAGTCTTTGACACAGTCAATCACCCTTTTCTGGATATTTTCCCCTTTCTGACACTGCCCTCTCTTAGGTCTCCTTCTACCTACCCCATGGTTCCTTTTCACTCTTCTTTCTTAGCTCTTCATCCAAATCATGCCCCCTAACTGTCAGTCTCCCCCAAGATTCAGCATAGGTTTTCTCTTCTTTTTTCCCTCTATACAATCACACTTAATGACCTTATCAGCTCTTGTAACTTCAATTATTGTTTCTATGCAGATGTTTTAGATCTATTCATCCAGCTCTGGTATTTTCTTTTGACTTCTAGACTTGTATCACCAGCTGTCTATTGAGTATTTATAATCCGTTGTCTTATAGACACCTCGCAGTGGATGTGTGAACTCATTATCTTTGAACTTATTATCTTTTCCCCAAAACGTTCTCTCTTCTCAACTTTCCTATTGCTGTTGAGGGCACTATCATCATCCCAGTCACCCAGGCTCAAAACCTTGTTATTCTCAACTTCTCACTCATATCCACCCCCTCTCTTTCATCCAATAAGATATTAAGTCTTCTTGTTTCTACTTTTATAACATCTCTTGAATACATTCCATTCTCTATCCTCTGACATTCTCATCACCTTGAAGCAGTCCTCCTCACATCATGCTGGGCTACTTCAATAGCCTATGGGTTGGTCTCCTTGCCTCAAGTTTCTTCTCACTCCACTCCATCCTCTTTTCACTTAACAACACAATTTTCCAAAAGCACAAGCCTGAGGTAGAGTCAAGATTGTAGAGAAATGGCAGGAAGTTGCCTAAGTTCTCTTGAAACTCCTGAAACATGCCTCAAAATGAATTCTGAAATGACAGAACCCACAAAAAGATGGGGTGAAACAATTTTCAGCCCAAGATAATTTAGAAGGACTGAAGGAAAGGTTTTTTATCATTCAAGTAAAACGGTAGCACAGCCCAGCACAGGTAGTGTCTGAGCAATCCAGAGGGAAGCTCCAAACCCCAATATGCAAGTGAGGTCTTTCATTCCAGCTTAGCAGACCAGCTGCACAGCAGGCCATCTCTGTGGGGTCCAACCCTGATGTAGCAGGCTAGTGGTCAGGCCTGGCAGGCCTGAATCCCCTGGCATAGCCTTCTAGACTAGACTAGACTGCGTGACTCCAGCAGAGCTGCAAACTGCCAACCCAGAGGCCCCAGCACAGTAATCCAGTGACTAGCTCCCTGGCACTCAGTGCACAAAGTTGGGGACAATGCCTCCTGTGCCCCATAAGTAGAGACCAACTTTAAAAGTCATGAAAAAGGCTGGAAAATAAGCACAAAAAGAGCTCTGATGATAGAAAGCTACTATGATGATGCGGAAGATCAGAACACAAATTCAGAAGAAGACAACAATATCAAAACATCTACATGCAAAACCTAAAAGAGAAATAGAAATTGGTCTCAAGCCCAAAGAGTCCTCTTGAAAGAGCTTGTAAAGGATTTTAAAAATCAAATAATAGAGGTAGAAGAAAAATTGGGAAAAGAAATGAGAAGGATGCAAGAGAATGATTAAAAAAGAATCAATAGCTTAGAAAAAGTAAACAAATCCTTTAAAAAAGTAGATTAATCAAATGGAAAAGAAGGTACAAAAATTCACTGAAGAAACCAATTCTTTACAAAGCAGAATGGTCAAATGGGAAAGGAGGTACAAAAGTTAACCAAAGAAAATGATTACTTAAAAATTAGAATTGGGATTAGAATTAAGTGGATACTAATGACTCTATAAGACTTCAAAAATCTATAAAACAAAATCAAATGAATAAAAAAATAAAAGAAAATGTAAAATGCTCCATTGGAAAAACAACTGACCTGGAAAATAGCCTCAGGAGAAATAATTTAATAATTATTGGACTATCTGAAGACCATGACCAAAAAAAGAGACTCGAGAGCATTTTTCAAGAAATTATGAAGGAAAATGGCCCTGAAATACTAGAACTAGAGAGTAAAATAGTAACTGAAAGAATCCACCAGTTACCTCCTGAAAGATATCCTAAATGAAAACTCCCTAAATATTATAGCTAAATTCCAGAACTCTCAGCCAGAAAGAAACAATGCAAATATTTCAAAGTCATAGTCAGGATTACACAGGACTTCTACATTAAAGGATCAGAGGGCTTGAAATGTAATATTCCAGAAGAAAAAGGAACTAGAATTACAACCAAGAATCAATTACTCAGAAAATCTGAGCATAATCTTTCAAGGGAAAAAATGGACATACAATGAAATAGAGGACTTTCAAATAATCTTGATGAAAAGACCAAAGATAAACAGAAAATTTTATTTTCAAATACAAGCCTTGAGAGAAGCATAAAAAGGTAAACAGGGAAGAAAAAAACATAAGTTATTCAATAAGTTTAAACTGTTTACATCCCTACAGAGGAAGATAAAACTTGTAACTCAAGAACTATATCTTTATTAGGGTAGTTAGAAGGACTATAACTAGACAGAGGATGCAGGTATAAGTTGACTTACAGATGATATTAAAATTTAAGGGTTAAGAAGGAATATTGCACTGGGAGAAGAAAAAAAAAGGAGAAGCAAAATGGGATAAATAATATGACATGAAGAGTCGCAAAAGACATTACAATGGAGGGTAAGAAGGGAGGGAGGGTGGCTATTGCTTGAACCTTACTGTCATCAGATTTGGATCAAAGAAGGAATAACATATACACTTATTTGAATATAGAGCTCTCTTACCCTATAGGGAAGAAGGACGGAAGGGCAAGAAAAGGAGGGACTTATAGAAGGGAGGGCAAATTGAGGGAGGCGGTGGTCACAAAAGCGCAAATCTGACCATGTTGAGCACCTTCTCTCATCGAGTCAACTTTCGTGCCTTCTTATTACCTCCAGCATCAAATATAAAATTCTCTAAATTTCAAAGCCCTTCATAATCTTGTCCCTTCCTACTTAGCTAGTCTTATGCCCTTCTTATTCCCTTCCAAGTATTCTTTATTCCAGTGACACCACCTCCTTGCTGTTTCTCATACACAGTATTCTATCTCCCAACTCTGACAATTTTCTTTAACTGTCCCACATGCCTAGAATTTTCTCCCTTTTTATCTCTATCTCATGGCTTCTCTGTTTTCCTGCAAGTCTCAGCTAAAGTATCACCTTCTGCAATAAACTTTTTCCGGTCCTCCTTCATCTTAATGCCTTCTTCCTAAGATTATCCCCAATCTATCCTCTTTATAACTTGTTTGCACACAATTATTTGCATGTTATTCCCCCAATTAGATTGTGAGGTCCTTCAGAACAGGGGCTATTTTTTGCCTTTCTTTGTATCCCCTGGACTAAGAATAATTCCTGGAAGATTGTAAGCATTTCATAAATCTTTGCTGACTGACTTAAACTCACTATGACCCAGTTTCCTCATCTGCAAAATGAAGGGAATAGATTTCTTTGTTCCCTTCCAGCTCAGTTTATGATTCCATACATAATTATACATTTCTCCCAGGAGAATATAAATTCCCTGAGGTCAAAGACTTTTGTGTATTCCTCTTTGGTGCTTGAAACATAATAGATTCTTAGTAAATGTTTATTGTTTGGTTGCTTAACCCTTGACCCAACATTAGTGGATATCTGAGGTGGGGTTTGAACCTATGCCCTCTGACTCCAAGCCCAACATTCTATCCACTATGCTGTGGTACATTGCCTCTCAGAGAATTCTCCTGAATGAAAACTCCACGTCTCTGACATTTCCTTTCCCCTCCTCTTTCCTATCTTGTATTCTGTGGATGCTGCCAGGGTGATCAGAGAGCTGGCTTTCTGGGGCCATTTGAAATAGGATATACAGTAAAAGCAATTACTGAGGGATGTCTGCCTCTACTCATCACCTGTACAGAGATCTGGAAAAAGGTGCCTGTACATCATTTTTATTAAGGCACTTTTCTGGACTCTCAGTTCCTTTAATTTTGCCCTGGAGCATCTTTGCCACAAGGAACAGGGAATTTAATCCTCTCGTCTGTCTGACCCCCAGCTTTGCCATGATCTCTCTCCACCTTCTCTTACCAGAAGCCAATCACATGAGAAGCACTAACCCTACAGAACATAGATGAGGCCAAGAAGCAGCCCAGGACTCTGGGGAGTCTTTGTCAGCATCTGACCAATTGTCCCCAAGTCCAGTATTATAGAAATATGTGACTGTCCCACCCTGCTGACTTTGGATTCTGACATGGAGGTCAAATGACCTCTTGTCAAGGATACAATCATTTCTTCAGTTTTGTTTGACTATTTGTAACCTCATTTGGGCTTTTTCTTGGCAAAGACAATGGATTGTTTTGTCATTTTCTTCTCCAGATCATTTTACAGATGAAGAAACTGAGGTAAACAAGGTTAAGTGACTTGCCTAGAGTCACATAGCTAGTAAGTGTCTGAGGCAAGATTTAAACTCAGGAAGAGGAATCTTCTTGACCTCAGGCCTGTGCTCTATGCACTGCTCCCTAGCTGACCTTATCAAGGACACATAGAAGCAGTTCTATTCAGACATAAGACATAAGACTGGGTGATGTTTGAGCTCTTTGGCAAGTATGAGATCCTGCAATTTCCTATGGTCATAGTGTTTTATCAGCATGTCAAGAACTTATGGTTTTGTCAGTAAGGAAACTCCCACTATCAACTCACATCACAACCCATCTAAATTGGAAAGTTGCCAAGGATAAAAAAAATGTTAATTATCTTCATGGCTACACACACTTAGTAAGCAATCGAAGTAGATTCAAACCCAGGTATTCTTGATTACTAGTCTAACACTCTAGCTATGGGACCCAGGACAAGAAACTTAGCCTTTCTTGGTCTCAATTCCTCTTTTGTAAAATAGGAGAGGCATTGGACTAAGTTCCAACTACCTCTAGACTTATGACTCTATGGTCCATTATGCCAGCTGAGTCTCTGTAACCTCTTTGTTGACTGACTCTCTCTCTCTCTCTCTCTCTCTCTCTCTCTCTCTCTCTCTCTCTCTCTCTCACACACACACACACACACACACACACACACACACACACACACACACCCTTGGTCCCCCAAAGTATCTTCTCAAGCTTTAGTCCCTGTGATTTTTTTCTCTTCTCTCTAGACTCCACACTTTCTCCCATCTCCTAAAAGAGAAGATAACCTTTTCCATCCTTCCAAAGTTACCACAAATGTTTGCCTCTCTCAGGAAGCCATGTCTGTTTAACTAAATACAAGGTGATGATGTTTGGTTCTGTAAGCCATGGGCATTATGTCATTACTATTACTACTACTAGCTATCTACTAGCTAGCTGGTTAGTTTCCATTTATCATTCTAGATATTATCTCATTTGATACTCACAACAACCCTGGGATGAGGGTACTATTATTATATCCATTTTTACAGAAATTGAAACTGAGGAAGACAGAAGGTAAATGACTTTTCTAGGATGTTACAGTTATGAAGTGTCCAAGGTTGGATTTGAACTGAAGTTTTCCTGACTCCTGGTCTAGTGCTCTATCCACTGTGCCACCTACCTACAGAATGACAGATGTTCCTTGACTTTTTTCTCCCATCTGTCCTTCTCACTCCAATACTTAAATATGAGTCACTCACTGTTCTCTCTATTTTATTCCTCTGGACTGTGAACAACTCTGAAATATATATAGGAGACAATTTATCTTCAATGAAATTTATTCTAGGAGGGCAAATTTGAGGTCCTTTGAAACTAGGAACTATAAGACAGAATAGGGATTTTCACAGAATGCAAGATCCTGAAGCGTTAGACCTTAGAAATCATGCAACCCCCACTCTTCATTGTTGTTCAGAAATTCTTCAGTTGTGTCCAACTCTTTGTGATCCAATTTGGGGTTTTCTTGGCAGAGATATTGAAGTGGTTTGCCATTTCCTTCTTCAGCTCATTTTATAGATGAGAACAATGCAAACAGGGTTAAGTGACTTGCCCAGGATCACACAGCTAGTAAATGTTTGAGGCCAGATTTGAATTCAGGAATCTAACTCTAATCTCCCAGACTTCATGCCTGGCGTTCTACTCACTGTGCCACCTATGTGTCCACTATTTTATTGAGCATAAGACTAATCTCAGAGAGGAAAAGTGACTTGCCCAACATTACATGACAAGTAAGTGCTAGATTCAGGACTTGAATCCAGGATTTTGGAATCCAACATCAACTGCCTCTTCTACATCATGCTGCTCTAAGATTTTTTTCAGGGGAGAGGGTAGTAGAAATATGTTTGGGAGTACAGCAGAGATGTGAGAGAGTCATAGAGATTTTCCTTAAGTTGTTACGTGGACATAATAGCAGAAAGAGCTTTTACTCTGAAGTCAGAGGAGTGTGGTTCAACTCCCTCTTCTAATATTGACTACCGGTGCAATGTTGAACAAGCCACATAACCTCCCTTTGCCTCAGTTTCTTCCTCTGTAAAATGAGACAATTGCATTAGACAGCCTCTAACATCCTCATCTGTCTCTACATCGATGATGATCACACACACACACACACACAAACACACACACACTCACATTTTAAATTATAGGATTCTTGTCTCTGGAGTTTGGCCTAAGCAAGTAAGAATGTTTAACAGTTCATCTACTTAGAGCAATGGGAGGTGGCCAGAAAGAATGATATGGTTAATTCTCTCATTTTCTCTAGCTAAAAGCACTCTCTTATACCTCAAATGCTCCTAGAACACTGTGCTTGGATGTCTCCTTTGGCCTCAACACACTCTAATATAAGCTATTATATTATACTTGAGAGAGTACATTCCAGTAGAATGTAAGTTTCCTTTGGGATGGTGTTGCATTTATCTTTGTATCACCAGTGCCAAATACATAGTAAACACTAAATAAATGTTTATATGGTTGACTTATTGACAATTAACCCTTGTTGGACCAAGGTGGGTTCTGGCCTTCAGTCTTCAATTCCTTCTTGGAAAATTCATTTTGAGAACAGGAAAGGGAAACAACAAGGGTTTCTGTCACTCAGTAATGTTGGTGGGTCAGGAGTTAGGATCCATGAAGAAATTGTCTTCATGATGGAGGTGATCTGACTCTTCCAAGAAATGAAGCTATCTCTGTTCAATAGCCATAATATAATGTACTCTCCAAGCTGCTCTCATGACTGGAATGCTTTGCCTCCTTTACTTATGCACCCCACATGCCTGAATACCAGTGGTGGGGACAATGTTTGGTGGCCTCTTTGGTTATTGGAAAACCCAGGCTAGGAGATTCAGTATGCCTCAAGCAGGTGGAATATAAGAGTCTTTAGATCCTATAACACCAGAAGTAGAAGAGGCTTTATAGGTCATTTAGTATAAGTTCCTTATTGAGAAGATGGGCAAACTGAGGCCCAGAAAGTTTAAATGAGCTACCCTCCAGTCATCCAGCTTGTAAGTGGCTGAATAGGGACCCTGGTCTTTTGATTTTAGGTCCAGTGTGATTCTAATCACACCTCTTTGCCTCTGCTACATCTGAGATAGGCATTGACATTGTCAATTCAGCTTATTGACTGTAGGGAGGTATCACAGGTAGCATGGAATAGTGATAAAGGGCTGGCTTTTGGAAGAGGGTTGGATTCAAGTTCTGCTACGTGACAGTCACTAAGTCACTTAACCTCTCAGGGTCCCAGGCAACTCTACAAAAACAAAGTTATATATAAGTTGCCAATCTGAATCAGTGAAGGAAACTTCCACATCAGGGAGGTCCAGACAACAGAACATAGGAATGGATAAAACAAACAAACAAATCATATGATTTAGAGTCAGAAGGCATATTAGACATGATAGATCTCCAACCCTTTTTTAAACTAATGAGGCAACTGGGGCCTAGACATGGAAGTGACTGGCTTAGGGTCAAATAGGTAGCAAGTAGCTGAGCTGGAATTAGAATCTAGGTCTTCTGACTCTCAATACAGTACTCTTTCCATGATCATGAAGGGCTATATTTAAACATCATTGGAGTTCAACAGCAGCATTTGTAAATTTCATAGAACATCTCTAGTCAAAATCCTAGCTCAGTTATGCACGTTGATCTTCCTATCTGTCCTTTTTCATGTTCATCTGTTTCTTTCTCACCAGCCAGAGGAATACTTTTGATAAATTATCAGTGGAGATGATTAATCTCTTAGTAGAGCTGGATACTATCTGCAACTTTTACATAAACAAGAATTTTTATAGGGAAGAGAACATTTACTTTCTAACTGCCTGTTAGAAAGTGGGCTATGTAAGTGAGACCAGCCTAAGGCAGCAAAATCTGTGCTCACTGGCAAAAAAAATCAAAACCACATCCTATTTCCATAGCTGTCCCTTCTGCTCCATCTCTGCGATATTTCACCATCGATGTGGGCTGCCGTGCAATAAGTAGATGTGGAATTTAAAGTTGTTGTGAAACCTGAATAAATTCTCTTGTTCTGAAAGAGAGATGTTACTAATGGAAAAGCCAGACAGAAAAGTGTGTGTGTGTGTGTGTGTGTGTGTGTGTGTGTGTGTGTGTGTGTGTGTGTGTGTGTTTGGGGGGAGAGCTTCTCTCTTGGGTATCTCTAATGCAGTCCATTGGGATCACAATCACAGGATTGTGACTACCCTGGTAGATGGATGGCTCTCAGCAATGCAGGAGGCACAGGGATATTATGAAACCCTGGAGAAGGAAAGGAACTTCAGGTCATGTTAGCAGTGACTTAATGAATTCAGTCTCTTCACATTGCTAGCCTAGCAAACCTCAGTTCTGCATCTTATAGCAACTCTTTCAGCACTGGACAGCTCCCCAGTTCAGCTCAGTAACTTTTGACTGGGCGATGGTAGATAGAATGCTAGGCTAGAGAGAAGGCTAGCTATCAGAATATTAAGTCTCTGCTTAACTCTTGAAGTGACATTGGGTGTGTCCATTGACCCTTCCATGCTGATTTTATGATTACAGTTGACTTTGGGATTGGCCCCAATGAGAAGTGGTAATGTTTCCTAGAATCCAAATCCATACTCCAGACTTAAAGTAGAGGCTTATTAATGAAGACAGGAGAGAGGTATGGCATCCCATCCAGGTCACAATGATAGTTCCTCTTGCTAGGATGTGGGTTCAGTCATTGCCTAAACTCTATAGGTTCTGAACATGTGTCTGATAGAATTAAAACACACACTCTTTGGCATTCTATGTTATAAGCAAACTGCCCTATTTACAGTTCCTCTTACACATAATGGCATCCCTCATTTTCTTGCTTTTGCACAGGATGGTTCCCATGTTTGGAATTATTTTCCAACTTACCTCCAAATTTTGGAACCCCTCCCTATTTTCAAGGCTCAGTTCAAGTATCTTCTATAAGACTTTGCTTTCCTTATTCTCCTTGCTGTTAGTACTCCCTCATTCGGAATAGTTTTACATTTACATATAGTGCTCATTCATCTGTGTACATGTTGTTACCCCTCCAGTTAAAAGCCTTGAGAGGAAGGGCTATTTTATTGTTATCCTTGTATAGGCCAGTGCTTGACATAGAGTAGTCACTTCAACAAATCAAATTGAATTGATTCAATATTTATATGAAGAGAGAATGGTAGAATAATGTATTTAATTTCTTCAGCTCCATAAAATGCTCAGGCTCTCTCTTTGCCCCCAGTGAATGTACCTATAGGATTCCAAAGGCATTCATGGATAGATGGATAGATTTCAAGGGTCTGTGATTTTTTTTTTACTTTTTTGATATGATTATTGTCCTTTGTTAATCTGATATATTTTATTTTGTGTATTTTAAGACATTATTCTAGACTATCAAAAGGATTCATCACACACACACACACACACACACACACACACACACACATTTTATATGGGAGGTGAAATGTCCTGGAGGGGAAATGCATGAATCCTCTGAGCCATCATTGCTGGCAGGAAGCAGTTCAGTGAAATTTCTGCTTACTCTGAAGTGTGTGGGGGAAATGTTCTTTAACATGTGTGAGAGGAAGCAGACCCATCTCAGGTCTCCATGTACTTGTTATGGTAGCTTCTGCAACCAAACATATTCCAAAGAAATTAGGATAAGTAGTTACTACATTTTTAAAGGTTATTATCTGTTTCACTCTGTGACACCTTGTCCCTGCACAAATCTATGTACTAACTCATAAGATTTTCAAAATAATGGAGCATTTAGTGCCTCTAAGGACATATCTAAAGACCCTGAGAGGGCAGAAGTTTTCTCTATTTGTTAAACTTCAGGAATCTAGGTGTATTATTCCAACATTCCCCTCTAAACAACTTTAAAATAAGGCCTCAAAACAAATTTTGTGGTGGCAGAACTAATAAAAAGTTAGAGGGTGACATTTTCCCAGCCTAAGGCAACATACAAAGTCTACAAGGTAGGTCTGTAATATGGGAGTAAGCACAGTTACTGAGCACAGGAGTACAGAAGGATCTTGAGGACAGCTTCAATAGTAGTAGCAGCATGTTTTAGGAGCTTTTAGCCCAGAGATGGTAAGGGGGTTAGACAACTGGTCAGAAAGATATCACAAGAGAGCCTTTACTGGGTGTAGCTGGTACTGATTGGCAACTGTTTATAAGCAGTTCTGGGTTGCAGTTCCAGGATGGAGAGAAGCACTTATGGTCAGTCACAAGGATTATAGATTTTGGTCACAGTTCTAAGGCCAGGAGGAGCACTAGCATTTGGAGTTGCAGGAGAATAGAGGACCTAGTCACAATTCCACGGGCAAGAGAAGCACTAGTACTTGTGGCTATAGGAGAGCAAGGACTCTTCCTGGGTAAAAACTAGAGCATGAACCAGGAGAGTAGTCCACACCTCTATCAGGTTAACACTACCTTTAAAGCACCAAAAACTTGCAGATGCCAGGACTATTTCTGAAAACAGCAGCACAAAAAAGCCTAAAGCTTGGCACAGTTCTTCCCCACCTCCAAGTGAGTAAAGTCCAACTTTAACATAAAGTTCAAAGTGAAGAAATAGACTGGGAAAATGAGCAAACAATAATAACCAATAAGAAATAAATAAAAAATCTATGAGAATGGTCAACACAGACATGCCTAGGACAAAGTGAGAGGTTAGTGCCCTATGGACTTTGGGACCAGTATTTGGGGAACACGTCGGCTTCCTCCCCTGGGGGCTAGAAGCCGCTGAGGAGACAAGCCATTTTGCAGTTTTCAGTGGCCGCTCCAGCTCCTGGCCTGCAAACTGTAGGGAGATCCAGCGATCAGTCTCGTGGGTAATTGCTCTTGCTTTAACCTCCCTGGATCTGGATTGTGATCTGGGGGGGAGGTTGTGGGGCGGGTTTCTAGCTTGCCAGAAATGGAAGTTACCCCCACCCCCCACGTTCAGGACGAAGTTCCCCTTTATGGTGGCAGAGTTCTACTGTGGCAACAAGCCCAAAAGTCAAGTAATTAAGTGGCATCATGCCAAGGCAAAGGAAACAAAATAAACAGAAAAATGCAACCTTAGACTCCTATATTGGGGGCAAAGAGGACTGAAGCATGGAACAGTCAGAGGACTGTGAGGTTAGAAATCCTGCTCCAAAAGCCCCAAAGGAAAATATGAGCGGGTTACAGGCCATAGAGGACCTTAAGAAGGACTTTAAAAATAAAATAAGAGAAGTGGAGGAAAAATTGGGAAGAGAAATGAGAAGAATGCAGGAAAAGTATGAAATGAGGGTCAACAGCCTGACTGAGGAAAACAACACCTTAAAAATAGACTAACTCAAATGGCAAAGGACAGCACAAAAAGGCAATGAGGAGAAGAATGCCTTAAAAAGTCAAATTTGCCAGATGGAAAAAGAATCTCAAAAGCTCACTGAGGAGATTCATTCCTTCAGATTTAGACTGGAGCAAATGGAAGCTAGTGACTTTATGAGAAATCAAGATGCTGTTAAGCAGATCCAAAACAAGTGAAAGAATAGAAGGCAATGTGAAATATCTCATGGGAAAAATCCCTGACCTGGAAAATAGATCCAGGAGAGATAATTTAAAAATTATTGGACCACCTGAAAGCCATGATCAAAGAAAGAACCTAGAAATCACCCTTCAAGAAATTCTCAAGGAAAATTGTCCTGATGTTTTAGACCCAGAGGGCAAAATAGAGGTTGAAAGAACCCACAGATCACCTCCTGAAAAAGATCCCCAAAAGAAAACTCCCAGGAATATTATAGCCAGGTTCCAGAATCCCCAGATCAAGGAGAAAATACTACAAGCAGCCAGGAAGAAACAATTTCAATATTTTGGAAACACAATCAGAATAGCACAGGACCTGGCAGCTTCTACACTGAGGGATCAAAGGGCATGGAATATGATATTCCAGAGGTCAAAAGAGCTGGGACTAAAACCAAGAATCACCTACCCAGCAAAACTGAGTATTTTGTTTCAGGGGAAAATATGGTCATTCAGTGGAATAGAGGACTTTCAAGCATTCTTGAGGAAAAAACCAGTGTTGAATAGAAAATTTGACATCCAGACACAAGAAGCAAGAGATACATGAGAAGGTAATCAGGGAAAAGTAATCAAAAGGAACTTATCAAAGTTAATCTACTTACATTCCTACATGGAAAAACAATAACTGTGACTGATGAAACTTTTCTCAGTATGAAAATAATGGAAGAAGGGTATATGGTCACATGAATACATATGTGAATGTGTGTATATATGTTTACAGTTATACATGGATAGAGGGCATAGGTTGAATTTGTTGGGAAGTGATGATACCTAAGGGGTGAAATTATGAGGTGAGAGAGGAAAGTGGCAAGAGGAGACAGGGAGAGATAGGGTATGGTAAACTATCTCATGTAGAAGAAGCAAGGGGAAGTGGCTGCAGAGGAGGGGAAGAATAGGAAGGCAAAAAGGCAAAACCACATTCTCATTGAATTTGGTTCAGGGAGAGAATGACATACATACTAAATGGGATATCTCAACCTGCAGCAGAATAGGGGGAAGGGGGATGAGAGGGGGGATGATGGATGGGAGGGCATTCTTGGGGGGAGGGGAGGTTGGAAGTACCCACTATAGAAGTGGGACAGGATGAAGTAGGGAATGGACCAGGTGGGGGGTGGGATGGGTGGGAGGGAATTATAAGCAGCCTTGTACAATATATCTACTATGGTAATATTTTGCATAGTTATACATGTACAACACATACTGAATTACTTATCTTCCCAGAGGGAATGGATGACAAGGGAGGAAGGGAATGGATCTGAAATTCGAGGTCTTAAAATTAAATGTTTCAAATATATATAAACACTATTATCAATACTCTTTTGCATGTGATTGGGAGATAAGATGTACAGGCATCGGGGCACAGAGATTCACCTTGCTCTAATGGAAAAGTCAAAGGGGGTAAGGGAGAAGATATGGGAGAGAGCAGGATGGAGGAAGCGATATCTTGTGGGACTGCTATTCTGGGAGGGTGGGTAGGGGAAAAATGGGGAAAAATTGTAACTCAAAATCTGGTGGAAATGAATGATGTAATACAGGAGTTAATAAAGCATTTGTTTAAATTAAAAAAATCTACTGTGGTGGCAGGGAAGACCAAGACATAAAGTTGGAAGATAGCTATGTAAAAATGGCCACAAACAAAGCCTCAAACAAAAATACTAATTGGATCCAAACACAACGAGAATTTCTTGAAGAGTTTTAAAAAGAGATGAGTGGTAGAGGAAAATGTTTGAAAACGATGAGAGTGATGGAAGGAAACTATGAAAAGAGAATTAACAACTTGTTAAAGAACAGCAGAAGAATACTTAAAAAAGTAACCTTAAAAACACCTTACAATTGACCTAATGGTAAAAGAGGCACAAAAATTCACTGAAAAAAGAGCTTTTTTAAAAAGCAGAATAGGCCATGTGGAAAAGAAGGTATAAACATTTATTGAAAAAAGAATTTCTTTAAAAAAAGCAGAATTGATCAAATGGAAAAAGAGGTACAAAAGCTCACTGACGAAAATAATCCCATAAAATAGAATTGGGCAAATGGAAGCTAATAATTACACAGACATCAAGAAACAGCAAAACAAGGTCAAAAGAATGAAAAAGAGAAAAAATATGAACTATCTCATTGGAAAAATAACTGATTTGGAAAACAGACTGGGGAAAGAGCTACCTTAAAGCCATTACAAAAAAAAATCCTAGACATCATATTTCAAGAAATTATCAAGGGTCTCTGATAAAGGTCTCATTTCTAAAGTATACAGAGAATTGACTCAAATCTATAAGAATACAAGCCATTCCCCAAATGATAATTAGTTAAAGGATATGAACAGGCAGTTTTCAGAGGATGAAATTAAAGATATCTATAAGCAAGTGAAAAAATATTCTAAATCACTATTGATCAGAGAAATGCAAATCAAAACAACTCTGAGGTAGCACATCTCACCAGTCAGATTGGCTAAGATGACAAAACAAGAAAATAATAAATGCTGGAGAGGATGTGGAAAAATTGGAACACTAGTGCATTGTTATTGGAGTTGTGAACTGATCCAACCATTCTGGAGAGCAATCTGGAACTATGCACAAAGGACTATAAATAAGTGCATACCCTGTGACCCAGCAATACCACTTCTATGGTTGTATCCCAAAGAGATTGTAAAAGTGGGAAGTGGATCCGTATGTACAAAAATATTTATAGCAGCTCTTTATGGTGGCAAAGGATTGGAAATCAAGGGGATGCCCATCAATTGGGGAATGGCTAAACAAGTTGTGGTATATGAATGTAATGGAATACTATTGTGCTATAAGAAATGAGGAGCAGATGGAATTCATATTTACCTGGAGAGGCTTATATGAACTGATGCTGAGTGAGAAGAGTAGAACCAGGAGAAATTTGCACACAATTACAGACACAACGTATGTGTGATGACTAACTTTGATATACTGGACTCCTCTCAGCAATGTAAGGTTATAAGACAATTCCAAAAGACTCATGATGGAAAGAGATATCCACATCCAGAGAGAGAGCTACAGAGTTTGAATGCAGATTGAAACAAATTACTTGCTCTCTCTCTTTTTCTTGTTTTGTTTTGTTTTGTTTCCTCTTACCCATTGTTTATTCCATTGGTTATAATCCTTTACAACCTGACTAATGTTTAATGTGAAGGTGTTTATAGATCCTATATTTGATTACATGCTGCCATGGGCGGTGGGGGGTGGGGGTGAAGATAGGGAGGGGGAGAAAATGTGTAACTCAAGGAATTGTGAAACTGAATGTTGTAAACTAAAAGTAAATAAATAAATAAATAAATAAATTTTAAAAAGACATTATCAAGGGGAGGCTAGATAGTACCGTGAATAGAGCACCGGCCCTGGATCCAGAAGGACCTGAGTTCAAATCCGGCCTCAGACACTTGACACACTTACTAGCCATGTGACCTTGGGCAAGTCACTTAACCCCAATTGCCCTGCTTTCCCGCTCAAAAAAAAAGAAATTATCAAGAAAGACTGCACCAATATCTTAGAGCCAGAGGGTAAAATTAAGATTGCAAGAACCCACCACCCACCTTCTGAAAGAGATCCTAAAATGAAAACTCCCAGAAATATTATATCCAAATTCCAGACTTCCCAGGTCAAGGAGAAAAATATTGCAAACAGCCAGAAAGAAACAGTTCAAACATCATGGAGCCACAGTCAAGTTTACACAGGATTAAGCCGCTTCCAAGTTTAAGGAGCAGAGGGCTTGGGATATTATATTCCAGAATGTAAAGGAGACACAACCAAGAATAACCAAACCATCAAAACTGAGTATAATCCATCAGAGAAAATAAATGGAAATTTATTGAAATAGAGGACTTCCAAGCATTCCTGATAAAAAGACCAAAGCTGAATAGAACATTTGACATTTAAACAGAAGACTCAAGAGAGTAATCATAAGCGACTCATTGGAGTTAAACTGTTTACATTCCTATATGGCAAAATGATTCATGTAACTACTAAGAACTTTATCATAATTAGGGCAGCTAGGAGAGGAATTTGCATAGACAGAGGGCATGGGAATGAGTTGATTATGTTGGGATGAGCTCCAAAAGAAGAATATGAAAAAGAAGGGAAAGAAGGTGAAAAAGAGGGATGCACTGGAGAAGGGGGAAGGGAGAGGTAGAATGGGCAAAGTTTCTCACATAAAGGAGGTACACAACGTGTAGCTTTTATAGTGGAGAGGATATTGGGTAGTGGTTGAGGAAAATGCTTGAACCTCTCACCAGAATTGGTTCAAAGAGGGAAGAATACACACATACATGTGTGATACATGCATACATATACACATACATACATACATACACTCAGTTGGGTATAGAAATGTATCTTACCAAATAGGAAGACAGAGGGGGAAGGGGTTAACAGATATTGGGGAGGGAGTGATAAAGGGGGAAGATTGTGGGAGGCAGTGGTTAGAAGCAAGACAGACTTTTGGGATGGACAGGATAAGAAAAAAGAGAGAAAGGTAAAGAAAAATAAAGGAAAAAAGGAAAATAAAGGAAATAAAGGAAAGATGGTGTGAAATGTACAGTTAGTGATCAAAACTGTGAATGTGAATGAGATGAGCTAATCCATAGAATGGAAGTGGATAGCAGAATGCACTGGAAAACAGAATTCAACAATATATTGTATATAAGAGCCACAATCGGGACAGAAAGATATGCGCAGAGTTGAAATTAAGGGCTAGAGCACAGTCTATTATGATTCAGCTGAGGTGAAGAGGGCAGAGGTGGCAATCAAAGCAAAAGCAAAAATAGATCTATTTGAAATAGATAATCAGGGAAACTGTATTTTGCTAAAAGGTACCATAGGCAATGAAGTAGAATAAAAAAATTTACAGCAAGCCTTATTTCTTAAATATATCAATTTGGAACTATGCCAAAAGGGCTATAAAACTTTGATATAGAAATACCACTACTATATCTATACTCCAAAGAGATCAAGGATAAAGAAGAAGGACACATATGTATAAAAAATATTTATAGTGGGGCAGCTAGGTGGAGCAGTGAGTAGAGTGTCGGCCCTCGAGTCAGAAGGACCTGAGTTCAGATCCAGCCTCGGACACTTAACGAACACACAAATAAAAAACCTAGCTGTGTGGCCTTGGGCAAGTTACTTAACCCCAATTGCCCACCAAAAACAAAAAAATATATATATTTATAGCAACTCTTTATGAGGTGGCAAAGAACTGGAAATTGAGGGGATACTAAACAAGTTGTGGCATATGGTTGTGATGGAATACTATTGTGCTACAAGAAAAAGCAGAAAGGGTAAGGGTGGTTTCAGAAAAAAAAATCATGGCAAGACTTATGTAAACTGATGCAAAGTGAAGTGAGAAGAACTGAGAGATCATTGTGCACAGTTATAGCAATGTTGTAATGATAAACAAATGTGAAAGGCTTGGCTACTCTGATGAGTATGATGATCCAAGACAATTCCAAAGGTCCCATGATGAAAAATGTTATCTACCCCCAAAGAGATAACTGAAGAACTCGGAGTGCAAATTAAAGTATAATTTTTTTCATTTTATTTTATTTTTTTTTGCTTTTTTTGAAGGATGGCTAATATAGGAACATGTTTTGCATGATTTCACATATATAATTGATATAATACCGCTTGCCTTCTCAGTGGATGGGAGAGGGAAGCAGAGAATTTCAAACTCAAAATTTAAAAAGGATTTTATTGCCAAAAGACCAGAACTAAATAGAAATTTTGACATACAAGATCCAAGAGAAATGTAAGGTAAACATCAAAGACTAATTACAAGGGACTCAATAAGGACAAATTGTTTACTTTGTATATGTGGAAATATAAACCATATATCTAAGACTGTCATTAGTAATTGGGTAGTTTTAAAGAAAGAGTGGGGTAGAGTCGAGCATAATGTGATTCTAAAAAGCAAAATGATGCAGGAAAAGGCAAAAAGAGTAATTATCTCTGACAAATGAGGTCAAAGAGGAAGAACTGATACAGAGGAATTAGATGGGGAAGGAGGGTGGGCAGTTCTGGAAACCTACTCTCATCGGGATGGATTAAGGAGGGAACAATAAATATATATCTAGAAGGGTATAAGTCTTCTAATTTCAGAAAGAAATAAGAGGGGAAGGGGATGGGATGGGATAGAAGATAAGGGAAGGATAGGGAATAGGATAAGGGGGGTAGAGAAGGGTGTGTAGATTAACCCATATTTAGAAGGGCACAAAAACATTCTAAGTTGAGAAATGAATAAGAGGGTAAGGGGATTGGGTGGAGGGAGAGGATAAGGGAGGGATTCATGGAGCAGTGTAGGCTAAGGACTAGGAGGGCAAAGCAAAAGTAAGGTAGAGGAGTGAAGAGGGATAGGAATAGAGTGAGAGGGATAGTGAAGGAAAAAGAAAGGAGGAAAATATACAACATGTAATTATAGTGTAGGATGTGAATGGGATGAATTTACCCATAAAATGGAATCTAATAGCAGATTAAAAATTTGAATTCAGGGGGTGGAGCCAAGATGGCGGAGTAGAAATAGCACTTCCAAGGCCCTCTCCCATACCACATCCAAACCATGTAAAAAGTGGACTCTGAACAACTTCTGGAGCCCCAGAACCCACCCACAGAACAACACAGAGAAGGTAACCTCCCGCTGAGGACAGCCTGGCAGCCCTGCAGGGAGCGGCCAGCACAGCACTCTGGGAGCCGAACCCAGGCCCACCTGAGTCACGGTTTTAGCCCCAGAGAGGCCGGACCAGCAGCCGGCTGGAGGGACCCCAGAACACCAGCAGCTGTGGTGATTCCAGAATTATTAACACAGATATGCCTAGGACAAAATGAGAGGTTAGTGCCCTTTCGACTTTGGGACTAGTATTTGGGGAATGCATCAGCTTCTTCCCCTGGGGGAGAAAAGTGTCTGAGGAGACAAGGCATAGAGGCCATTTTGCAGCTTCAGTGGCAGCTTCAGCTCCTGGTCTGTGAACTGTATGGAGATCCAGTGATCAGTCTTGGGGGGTAATCGCTCTTGCTTTAACCTCCCTGGATCTGGATTGCGGTCTGGGGGGGAGGTCCTGGGGTGCATATCCAGCTTGCTGGAATGTGTGGAGGCTTCAAAGAGGCCACCCAACTAATACCTCCGGAAGTTGTGAAGACTGCAATGTTTGGGATGGAAGCTCCCCTGTCTGGTGGCAGAGTCCTACTGTGGCAGCAAGCCCCAAAGTCAAGTAATTAAGTGGCAACATGCCTAGGCAAAGGAAACAAAATAAACAGAAAAATGCAACATTAGACTTCTATTTTGGGGGCAAAGAGGATCGAAGCATGGAACAGTCAGAGGACCATGAGGTCAGAAATCCTGCACCAAAGCTCCAAATGAAAATATGAGCAGATTACAGGCCATAGAGGACCTTAAGAAGGATTTTAAAAATCAAATAAGAGAAGTGGAGGAGAAATTGGGAAGAGAAATGAGATGGGGAGAGACAGAGTAGGATAAACTATCTCATGTAGAAGAGGCAAGGGGAAGTAGTTGCAGGGGAGGGGAAGAACAGGAAGGCAAAAAGGGAGAACCACATTCTCATTGAATTTGGTTCAGGGAGAGAATGACATACATACTAAATGGAATATCTCACCCTGAAGGTGAGTAGGGGGAAGGGGGATGAGAGGGGGGATGATGGAGGGGAGGGCATTCTGGGGGAAGGGGAGGTTGGAAGTACCCACTATCGAAGATGGACAGGATCAAAGTAGGGAATGGACCAGGTGGGGGTGGGATGGGTGGGAGGGAAATGTAAGCAGTCTTTTACAATATATCTACTATGGTAATGTTTTGCATAGCTTTATAAATACAACACATACTGAATTGCTTATCTTCCCAAAGGGAGTGGGTGACAAGGGAGAAAGGGAATGAATGGATCTGAAACTCGAAGTTTTAAAATTAAATGTTTCAAACATACATAAATACTGTTATTAATACTATATTGTATATAATTGAGAGATAATATGTGCAGGTGTTGGGGCACAGAGATTCACCTTGCCCTAACAGTAAAGTTGAAGGGGGTATGGGAGAAGATATGGGAGAGAGCAGATTGGATGAGGGGATATCTTGTGGGTCTGCTATTCTGGCATGGTGGGTAGGGGAAAAATGGGGATAAAATTGTAACTCAAAATCTGGTGGAAATGAATGATGTAAACCAGAAGTTAATAAAGCATTTGTTTAAAAAATAAATAAAAATTTTTGTATTCAACAATATGTTGCTTTTAGGAAATGCTATAAAAATGAGAGGTACATACAAACATAAAATAAAGGTCAGGAGTAGAAGTTAATGTAAAAAAACAGGGATAGTAACCATGATCTCAAAGTTAAAGCTAAAATCAGATTTAATCAAAAGAGAAAAATAGGGAAACTACACTATGTGTCAGACATATTAATCAATAGTTTTAGGCCATATAAAAAACTATACTGTATAAAAAATGGGAGTATACCTGTCAAAACAGACACAGGAACTATATGAATATAAACACAAAACATCTTTTATACAAAGTCAAATCTAAATAATTGAAGGACTATTTATTGTGCATGGATAAGTAAAGGCAATATAATTAAAAATTACAATTTTACTTAACTAATCTATGTAATACCATCTCAATTAAATTACTAAAATATTATCTTACTGAGACAGAAAAAATAATAACAGGATTCATTTGGATGAGCAGAGGGCCAGGAACTTAAAGGAAACCAAGGGAAAAAAGATTCGAAGGAACTAGAGTTAGTAGTATCAGGCCTTAAGCCATATTATAGGGTGAGAGCAGTGTTGAAGTATAAATGTATGATTCAGATTATTTTAAGTTTAAAATTTCCTTCATAAATAAAACCTATGTAGCCAAGAAAAGAGAGAATGCATAAAAATTGGGAAAAATTCTCATATAATGAAAAAAAACCCCAAAATTTAAAAAGAAAAAAGTGTTTTAAATAAATAAATAAATAAATATTTAAATAAGTGAAATGTAAAAAAAAATCACCCTGGAGAAGGACTGTGAAAGAATTGGCTGAATACTATATCCAAAGGACTTATGATGAAAAAAATACTGTTTATCTTCACAGAGAGAACTAATAAATTCTAGGTATAAATTGAAGTATAATTTTCTCCCTTTAATTTTTGCTTTTTTGAAATATGGCTAATATAGATATATATATATATTTTGCAAGATTTCACATGTATGGTTCATGGTATATTACTTGTCTTCCAATGCATGGAGGAAGGGTGGCAAGAAGGGAGAGAATCTGAGACTTAAAATTAAAAAAAAAGTTTAAAACAAACAAATAATGAAATTCTATTTTTAAATTTTTTAAAATTTATTTTTAGTTTCCAACATTCATAACCACAAGACTTTGAGTTACAAAATTTCTCCCCATCTTTCTCCTACCCCACCCCAAGACAGAAAGCATACTGAATACCCCTTCCCGCAGTCTGTTCTCTCATATCCTTCCCCATGCTCCCTCTAACTTTCTAGTAGGGCAATATTGATGTCTATACCCCAGTGCCTGCATATCTTATTTCCCAGTTGCAGGTAAAAAACAATTTTAACACAATTAATGAAATTTAAAAAAAAAACACCCCACAGTATTTAAAAAAAAAACCTACAAAAGGAACCCTTGGCCTATGTTATGTTCTAGTTTGCTAGGTGAAGATATAATGTGGTGCTTTGTAGATCTGAGGTTAGGAAATGGATGAGGATAGCTGCTTGTTACTAAACTCTGATCTTGGGTGGGAATGAGCAGAAAAACAATCTTATAAGGAAAAAAAAAACTATTCAGATACTTTAGGGGTTAGAGTTGGACAATTTGGATTCAAGACTTTGGATAAGTCACCTTACTTCTTTGATTCTCATCAGTAAAATAAGGGTACAGCATGAGCCTTTTATATCCCTTCTAGTTCCAAATCTGTGATATTATAATTTGAGTTAAAATTATGACCCTGCTATATACCATATGTGTGATCTTGGGCAAATCACTTTCACTTCTCTAGACCTCAGTTACCTACTCTATAAAATAAGGTCATTGAAAGTTGAAATCTGGGGCCCCTTCCAGCCCTACATCTATGATCCTCAGTGGATTAAAAAGCTATGAATTCCAGACTTGAGTCAGACGGAGTCACATAGCTGCTTTGCAATGACTTTGGGGAAAGCAGAAATAATTAGATTCCATCAGCGATCTGCCCTGAGTCCTCAAAGTCTCTCTCCTACAATTTGTAAGTGACATAGTCGAGGTTTTAGTGACAGAACTAATGCCTAGCACTATAAGTCTTAAATTTATTGTCTCTTTCCACTGGAAATATGCAGCCACATCCAGTGATTAACTTGGGGCAAAACAGAAAGGCAGTGACAACACAAGTGTTTCAGTTTCTCATTTCTCTTACCCAAGTTTAGGGATGAAAAGAATTTTCTGTAAATCAATATTGGCTTTGTGAAGCAGAGGAGTCAGGAAGCTGGTATTTGGTTGGCATCTATGCCAAAAGATGAGGGAGCTTTATCTTTTTAAAATCCCTTTCTTTCTTGGGTCTCTGGCCCTGTCTGGTCCAAGGGGTTAACAGGGTGGATAAAATGCTGATTGTGGAATCAGGAACATAGGGGTTTTAATTTTCTCTGTGACCATGAGCAAGTAACTGAATCTTTCTGATCATCAGTTTCCTCATCCATAAAAAAGGGATAATAGCATTTTTCAATACCTACCTCATGGGATTGTTATAAAACTCAAATGAGATGATGAATGCAAGACACTTTGAAAATGTAAAGTGGCACTTGTTAATTTCTTGTGGATTGATATAGATATCATTTTTGTTTCTAGGCTGTCCTTTTCTCCAGCATGCATCCCTCGAGTCCTCTAAGGATTAGGGTCTCTAGCATTTCTCCTACCACTGGACAGTTCCAGATTCCAGTTACCTACTTTAATAAAACAGGTCACAATCACTCATGCATATTATGCTTTTCTTTGTCTTTATGCTATTTTGCTTTCAATACTGGGCTTTGGTGGAGAGAGAGAGAGAGAGAGAGAGAGAGAGAGAGAGAGAGAGAGAGAGAGAGAGAGAGAGAGAGAGAGGGAGGGAGGGAGGAGGGGAAGGATGGGAGTAGAAGATGTGGAGAGGAAAAGGGAAAGGGGAAGACAGGGAGAAGGAAGACGAGAGATATACAGTCAAGACAGAGAAACAGAGACAGACTGAGATGGAGATTGTGAAAGAGTCAAACAGACAGACAAGTGGGGAGAAAAGAGAGAGAAAGTGAAAGGCAGACAGATTGGTAGGAAAGAGAAAGAGAGATGATGAATACAACAGTTCATTCCCATCTATCACTCCACCAGATGAGATAAAAGTGCCAGAGAAGTGAGTGATTAACACTTCAGAGTGTTCCCATAAGAGGGTCACTTATAGGAAAGATCATTCACAGGCTAGGATTTTAAAATGTAGTTAATTCTTCAAATTTAAACAAAACTTTTTCTTTTTCTAGTCTTTGTCTCCCCAGAATCTAGCATGGTGCCTGGTACATAGGTACTGTGTAAATACATATTGGTTGATTGATTAGAACTCTTTTCACCAATGAGTTATGGGCTGCAATCAACATGCATTAAAAAGAACCTACTATGTGCCAGACACTATAATAGATGCTGGGGATGGGGTGGGACAAAGACCAAAGAAAAGCCTTGGCCATTGGGGAACTTGTAGTCTATCAGGGGGAAGCGCATGTACATATACACACACATTATCTATATGTATATACATATACACATATAACACATATACACACATTATTATATGCATACATGCACCCACATATACACACATTATATATGCTGTACAATAATGCATATGTACACATATATACATATACACACCATATATACATACATACACATACACATTATATATGTATTTGAATATACACATACATATGCATATATACATATACATACTGTTATATATGTATCTACATATACATACATATATACACAAACTATATAGGTGTGTATATACATATACATAATATATACATATACATACATACATACATACATACACATGCACACACATATATCAAGTGAAGATGAGGCAATTGGCAGAAAACAGGGAGGTACTTAAGCTGAGGGAAATCAGGGAAGGCTTCACGTGGGAGGTGTTTTTCTTCTAAGATTCTCCACTTGGACATCCTTATAATGATGATTTCACAGGTACAACCTTATCCTTCCTACCTTCTCCATCCCAATCAAATGAGATAACACATGAAAGCTTTGTTCCTGTAAAGATACACACACATACACACACACACATACATACATACAACATACTATTTCTATTTTTTGTTTTCTTTGGGGGGAGGCAATTGCAGTTAAGTGACTTTGTCAGGGTCACACAGTTAATAAATGTCCAAGGCCAGATCTGAACTCAATTTCTTCTGACTCCAGGGCAGGTGCTCTGTCCACGGCACTACCTAGTTGCTTCTTTCTATCATTATTATGGGAAACACTGGAGTGGTCTATCCCAGGAGAGGTTGTTGGCTGCCTCTTAACCTCTTAGCCTGTGCTACAGAATTTTACCTCTTGGTCCTAAAATCTTTTTTCTACTTCTGGATAGGTCATTTAATTATAAAGTCTAGGTGCAGTGATTACTGATCTGGGAATTCCTGTTTCTCTTGAAAGCTAACGATGGGACATTTTCCCAATCCACCTTCATTCCTACTGTCACTCTATTGCTGCCACTCCATACCCAATTGATTCCTTCTGGGGATAGGGATCTTTTATCTGAGATTTTCTTCAGGTTTGGGAGTTCACAAAGGGATGCACATACTAGCTATGAGGAATAATAACTAAGGCAACATGTGAAAATTCAGTTTTTAATCTCAACTCATGCTCTGCTCCCTGATCAATTTGCATGGGGTTTTATAGAATTCTATCTTAGAGGGCAGTATACAGAGATACAGTACACTAAATCAGTCATTAGGGAGTTGATTTCCATCATAGAAATCTCATTGAGGTAATGTTATCTTTCAAGACATGACCAGCACTCCTTAAGGCTTGCTAGCAATTTGAGGAGGCTAAGGCCAACATTCATACCACAATGTAGCAACTTCATACTTTTCCTGATTTCCAGGAAGGACGTGACAGCCTAGAGGCATAGTATGCTTTTGCCTGTCCTTGGAAAGGTGAGTTTTATTTCCCTATCCTCATCCAGATTCAATTAATGAATTTTTGTCAGGGAAAAAAACATGATAATATGAGGATATCTGAAAAACACATCAGGCCCAGCTCTCAAATATGGCCTCAAATCCATGCCACATGACAACCAACTGAAAGAAACAGAGCTGTTTTACTTGGAGGAGAGGCTTAGTGGGGGCATGACATCTGCTTTCAAGTACGTAAAGGTCCATTGTATGGAAGAGGGTTTTGTCTCATTCTGCTTGGATCCAGAAGTCAGAAACAAGGACCAACAGGTAGACATTTCAAAAAGGCAAAATTAGGTTTGAGACAAAGAAAAATATTCTGATAATAAGATGTAGATTGGACGATTTTTGAAAGTAACCATACCTCCTTGGAATTCTTTAAGCAAATACTAAATAAGTACAATGAAGAGGGGTTCTTGTTTAATGCAATCCAAGAAGCATTTTTATTAAGCTTCTATTGTGTGTGAGGCATTATAATAGGCACCAGGGATATAAGACAAACCAACAAGAAAAACAGTCTTGGACCTCAAGGGGCTTACCTTTTGCTGGGAGGAATGGGTTTAGATGTGATTGGATTAGATACTCTCTGAAGTTCCTTCCAGTTCCGAGATGATGTGATTCTTTGCACCTCCAGAATTGAGGGTGAAAGGATCCAGTCATGGGGCCTCAAGTGATAGGGGAATTGGGGAAATAACACAGGTCTCTCGACCCCCACGATGGCTCTTAATGTGTCCAGACACTGGTCACACAGGAAGATGTTTCCACCCTAGCTCAGACCCATCCAATAAAACCCTTTCAATCATCAGAATGGAATTTCTTTTTCAACAAGAATGCGATGTAGTTTTACCATCGTGACTTTGAGAAAGTAGGATCAAGGGTCCAGAAATTAAGAGGTCATCTGGTCCAACCTACTCTTTATAAATGAAACTGAGAGAGGTCATAAGATCTAGCGTGGAAAGACACTTCAGAGATCTCTTCTATTCCAACCCCCTTATTTTATAGATTTGGAAACTGAAGCCCAGGGAAGTGAGGTGACTTGGCCACATAGGTAGTAAGGTAGTAAGGTGGTAAGGTATTAAGAGTCAAAAAGTTAAGACTTCAATTCAGATCCTCTAACTAACCAGTGCTCTTTCCATATCATCCTATGCTAGTTTTGTCAGGTTGTCACGTGTTTTAAGTTAATCCATCTCCCTCATTTCACAAGTGAACAGAGAGTATTTAATGCCTTATTTTCTGAAATTTTTAAAAATCAAATCTCGACTTGACTTTCAGACCAAAAACCCACCCTAGAGTATTTGACCCAATTCTTAAACCATCCAGTTTCCATACAGAACCATTTTTACATTATTCTTGTGTTGCTACTCCTCTCTTGTCATAACACAATGTAGCAACTTCATACTTTTGCTGAGTTCCAGGAAGGACATGACATCCTAGAGGTATAACATGCCTATGTTTGACCTTGGAAAATTTAGTTTTATTTTCCTATCCTCATCCAGATTCAGTTCATGAATTTTTGTCAAGGAAAAAAGAAATGGGATAGTCTGAGGATATTTGAAAACACTGATATATTTCCTACAAAGGCTTGCAGTTTCAGTCTTGGCTTCCCCAAACTAGACTGAGAAATTGTAAAAAAGTGTCTATGTTAATTTCCAACCATTTTCCTATTATTAGTATTCCTTTTTAATGGAAAGACTTGGAACATATAAAATTTTAGAAATGATTCCGACTGGGGATATTTGTCTCCACATATTTGAAGGACTGTCATATGGAAAAAGGAATTATAGTCTGCCCCCAAATAAAGAACTAGAAGTAATGGGTAGAAGTTGAAAAGAGGAAAATTAAAGCTTGATTCTGGGGAAAACTTCAAAATAGTTGGAGCTGTCCAGAAGTGGAATCCATTTTTTTTCAGGAAGTAGGGTGTTCTTCATTACACAACAAATTGGTTATCAAGTAAAGAGTGGAAAAGCCTGCTTTGGGAGGTGGTGAGTAGGTACCGATTTGTATTGGTGACATGAGTTTCCTTACCTAGGAGTTCCTTTTACTGAAGAAATCACAGGTTAAAAAAGGAAAACAGTAGAAACTTGCCCTTTGTTTTTCTCTTCATTTCTTACCAACAAAAGGCTAATGACATAACCCAGTTATTTTCCTAAATTCCCCAGTTAGAAGTTGATATGACCAAACCATCTATGTAATTCTGAGAGCTATCTCTCCTCTTGGCCCAAAGGAAGATTTACAGAAACTCTGGAGTCCTTTCTAGGCATTTATTCTCATGGGAAGGGTTGAGAAAAATCAGGTGTTACTTCTTTTGATGCCCTAGGAGTCATCTCTAGCCAGGTTCCAATTTTTGGACAAAAGGGGAAAAAAGGAAAAGCTATTCTCTCAAGTGGCCACTTGGGATGAATTTGTCTCCTCAAAGTGGTGGAAAAAAAACACATACATTTAAAAAAGAAATATAGTCACAGGATCAGAAAATATGAAATCTTGAATGGACCTTAGAAAATAGAACATCAGAGCTGGGAAAGAATTTAGAATATGGAATGTCTGTTAAAACATGGAATGCCAGAGGTGGAAGGGATCTTAGAACACAGAATGTTAGAGACGGGAAGCATCTTAGAACATAGAATGTTAGAACTAGGAAGGATTTTAGAACACAGAATATTTGAACTTTGATGAACCCTAGCGATCCAGCCTCATCCATTGACAGCTGAGAAAACTGAAGCCCAGAAAGGGAAAAGTCAAGTAGGAAGGAGAGAAGTGAATAAGTATTTAAGTGATACCTCCTGAGTGCCAGGCATGATGCTAAGTGCTTTTTACAAATGTTATCTCATTTGCTCCTCACAACAACCCTGAGAGGTGGGTGTTAGTATGATATCCATTTTACAATTGAGGAATATGAGGCAGAGAGAAGCTAAGTGACTTGTCCAAGGTCACACACTAGTGTCTGAGGCTGGATTTGAACCCAGCTCTCTATATACTGTGCTTTCCCTCCTCCATTCCAACTACTGAGTTCTCTGATTTCCCTTAAGTCCCTACTAAAACCCCATCATCTATTGGAAGCCTTCCCCAACCCTTCTTAATTCTAGAGCCTCCCCTCTGCTGATTAATTCCCATTTATACTGTATATAGCTTGCTTTATATCTGCATTTTGTCTCCTCCATTCGAGAGTAAGCTCCTTGAGGGTAGGGACTGCATTCTGCCCATTTCGGTATCCACCCCCAGTGCTTAGCACAGAGCTTGGCACATGGTAGATACTTAATAAATGTTTTTTGATTGAGCGAGTGCCACCATTCAAGCAATAAGCCTTTATTGAGCATTTAACTGGGCACTAGGCTTTGTGCCAAGAACTTCAGCTCTTTAGGGTTTTTAAAGTATTTTACATTCATTAACTCGTTTAAGCCTCACAACAGTCTTCTGAAATAGGTGCTATTACTCTCCCCTTTTTTTTTTTGTTGTTCTTCAATCATTTCAGTCCTGTCCAACTCTTTGTGCCCCATTTGGGGTTTTCTTGGCAGAGTCACTGGAGTAGTCTGCCATTTCCTTCTCCAGCTCATTTTGCAGATGAAGAAGCTGGGTTAAACAGAGTGGAGTGATTTGGTCAAGGTCATACAGCTAGTAAGTGTCTGAGATCAGATTTGAACTCAGGCCTTCTTGACTCCAGCTCTGGTTCTCTATGCCACCTAGCTGCTCCATCCCTATTTTAGAGATGAGTAAAACTGAGGCTATGGGAGATGAAGTGCCTTGCCCAAGGTTACACAATCAGCAAGTGCCTGAGGCAAGAGTCAGATCCCGCTCCCCCTTCTCCGCACCCACTCTCTATTTCCTATGCTGTGTTGTAGCTCAGACACACCTCTATCTGACTGGCAGCAGCATGAAATTTAGTAGAATGGCAAAAGTAGAGCACATATCTATACCTATCCGTTGATTTATCTATCTAGATTGACTGATTCACCTTGTTTTCTGGTCATCTCCAGGACTTAAACTTGGGCTTTAAAAAATCACGTTGGCAGCTGTATAGAGGATGGATTGGAGTGGGGAGAGACAAGGCAGGGAGAACAACCCACAGGATAGTGCGATGGTCCAGGCTGGAGGTCAAGGAACCAGCACCAGGGTGTGTCAATGTCAGAGGAGGGAGAACTAGATGGATAGATAGATAGATAGATAGATAGATAGATAGATAGATAGATAGATGGATGGATGGGTGGATAGATACATAGATAAATGAATGGATAGACAGACGGACAGACAGATAGATAGATGAATGGATAGATAGATATATAGATAGATAGATGAATGGATAGATAGATGAATGGATAGACAGACATATACATAGATACACACACACACACACACACACACACACACACACACACACACGAAGAAGGGATGTTGTAAAGATAGAAAGGATGGGATCCAAGAATGGATTGGCTATGTAGAATGAGAGGCAGTGAGGAACTGAGAATGAAGTTCCAAGCCTGGGTGAAATGGAGGATGGAGGACTACAAGTGAGTAAAATGGTCCTTACCCTAAGGAGCGTTCATTCTAATGAGGAATGTAATACATGAAGGGGAGGTGCTAGCAGCAGGATGACCTGCCATGTGGCCAGGGAGTGGCCTGAATGTCTTTGCTCTGGCTAAGATAAAGAGCTGATTGACCCAGGATTATTTCTGGGGAAGAGGTGAAGATAATAGTCTGAGTAAGTTGTTCAGTAATTTTCAGTTGTCTAACTCTCCATGACCCCATTTGGGGTTTTCTTGGCAAAGATACTAGAGTGATTTGCCATTTCCTTCTCCAGCTCATTTTACAGATGAGGAAATTAAGGCAAACAGGATTAAGTGACTTTATGATCCCACTTGGGGTTTTCTTGGCAAAGGTATTGAAGTGGTTTGCCGTTTCTTTCTCCAGCTCATTTTACTGATGAACAAATTAAGGCAAACAGGATTAAGTGACTTGACCCGGATAATACAGCTAGTAAATATCTTAGGCCAGATATGAACTCAGGGAGATGAATCTTCCTGACTCCAGGCCCAGCACTTTATCCACTATGCCACCTAGCTGTCCAGAGTAGATGGATAGAAATGATCATTGAAACCCAAGGGAGCTGATGAGACCAACAATAAATAGTATAAGATTAAGGAGAAGAACGGGCAGCTTATGTGGCAAAGTAAATAGAGTACTGGGCCTGGAGTTAGGAAGACCTGAGTTCAAATCTTGCCTTAGACACTAGCCATGTCACTTAACTGTTTGTCTTAGTTTCCTCATCCATAAAATTAGTAGGGGAAAGAAATGACAAACCACTCCAGTATCTCTGTCAAGAAAACCCCAAATGGAGTCAGGAAGAGTCGGACACAGCCGAAAACGGGAAGAATAAAGGGAGATGGTGAGAGGGCTCAGTATAGAGCTTTGGGGCACTCAGAGTTAGGAGGCATGATCTGGGTGAAAATCCAGCAAAGGTGCCTGAAAGATCAGCTGGACAGACCAAGAGAACCAGGAGAGAGCAGAGTTATGAGAATCCAGAAAGATGAGACTATCAAAGAGGAGAAGGTCTGCAAGACCTTCTTCAAAGGCTGCAGAGAGGTCTAGAAGCATGGGAACTGAGAAAAAGGCCATTGAATTAGGAGATTAAGAGATCATTAGTAACTTTGGAGCGATCACTTTCAGTTGAATGATGATGATGATGAGATCAGAAGCTTAGAGAGGGTGAGAGAAGAAAGTGAGAGGAAAGGCAAAAGTATTGTAACAGCTTTCTCCTGGAGTTAAAGGGAAGACAAAGAAGGGTTTAGCTACTGAGTATGGTAAGGTGAAAGGAGAGACTGTTTCTTTTTTTTTTTTTTTGTCTCTGAATTATATCCTGTGCCTATCACAGTGCTTGACACAGAGTAGATAGTTGATAAATGCTTATGGATTGTTTTCTTAATATCTGGGACTTTCTTCTGGGATTTTTATATGGTAAATTTGATTATGGTAAGTTTGATGAACAGCTCACCCGTTCAGCTACAATGTACAGCAATCTACACCTGCTTAATAATACTGAGGGAATCGGACAGAAACCAGAGACCTTAGTACTCCCTGGAAAACAGGAATTTAGTTAAGAAACATTTATGAAACATCTGCTACATCTAAGACAGTGCACTGTATGCTATGAGGTCAACAAAAATCAATACTTTATAGTTCATTGAATACTTGCTCATATAGCAGCAAATCTTGGATTTGGAGTTAGAAGACTTCAGTAGCCTATTTGTCTATTTACTATCTATGTGACCTTGGACAAGTTGTTTCCCATTTAAGGGCTTTGGTGTCTTCATCTGCAAAATGGTGGGAGATGGAATTTGATGATACCTATAGTATCTTCGAGGCCAGATTCTATGATCTCATTTGGTTCTAATTAGTAGCATTATTGAGTTACGTTACCACACCAGCTGGAAAAAGAAAATTTCTAACTTCAGCTGTGGATTCCTGTTATTGGGGGTACCAAGATCCTTAGGATTATTTCAGGTCTTGATCATAGAGCACCTGCAATGTTGGATCTTACAAAATAACTATAGTCTTTTGCTCTAGAGAGAAACATTGAAATGGGAATCCCTAGTAGATGAAATAGAGGGGAATTCTTTGCTCCATAATGAACATACCAATTTATCATAAATGACTCCTTTATAATGAAAACATAATCCTTAACAATAATCCTAAATGCATAAGACCCACAATTATTCCAATAAAGAGGATTACAATGGATTACAATCACTACATATCCTAAGCCTACCTGGGTCTGGCAGGACAAGAAAACACACGGACTTCTCAATTCTTAGCAGAGAGAGGAAGAAAAAAGAGAGAAAGGAAAAAAAGTCTAACACATCAGACCTCAGTCATCTCAGCTCTAGGACAGAGCAGATCCAGGAGAGCAACCAGGCTAGGAAAGACAGGAGCCTACTGAGTCCCAGAATTTTCAAGTTAGGAGGGATCTCAATGAGCCTCTCGTCCAGCCACTATTTGAAAAGGAACCTTGTCAATAACATACCTTACAAGCATTCAACCAGCCTCTGATGATGATTTGCTAAGTAGGAGAAAAGCATCACCTTCCATGGTAACCCTTTTGACTTTTATGTACCTTTAAATGTTGAACTTGGTCAGCAAGGTGACACCATAGAGCACAGAGCACTGGGTGTGAAGGCAGGAAGACTCATCCTGAGGTCAAATCCAACCTCAGATACTTACTAGTTGGATGACTCTGGGCAAGTCATTTAACTCTATTTGCCTTAGTTTCCTCACCTGTAAACTGAGCCAGAGGAGGAAATGGCAAACCATTCTAGTATCTTTGCCAAGAAAATTCCAAATGGGGGGATGAAGAGTCAGATATCACTGAAATGACTCAAAAACAACAAAATATTGAATTTAACTTGGTCTCTCTGCAACTTCCCAGTCAGAGAACATGGTCTGCTTCTTCCTACTTGTGGAACTATGGGCAAGCTGCTTCCTCAGATCAGCCTCTGTTAGGCTAGACTGGGGGGTTCTTGGCTGTGCGCATGCGTGCGTGCGTGCGTGTGCGTGTGTGTGTGTGTGTGTTTGTGTGTGTGTGTGTGTGTGATTCTTATCTCTTTGGCAGTCTAGGAAGCTTATGGATCCCTTCACAGAATCATGTTCTTAAATATGTAAAATTAGAATCACACTGAAATACAGTTATCAAAATATTTTAAGAAACCAAGTCCAAGGACTTCAGGTTAAGAATCCCTGGAAAGGATAATCTCTCAGACATAATATAGTTTTTAATCCTTCAGTCCCACTAACATGCCACCTCTGAGTGGTAGTATCGTTCAAAGGAAAGAATCTTGGACTTGCCCCTGATACTTATTGGTTGTAGGGTTGTGGGCAAGTCACTAAACCTGTTTTGACATCATTTGTAAAATGGGGCTGATAATATCCACGGTACTTTCTTCCCCCAAATGCTGGAAGGAATCAATGAAGCAATGGACATCAACTACTTTATGAAACTTGAAGTGCTATGTAAATCTTAGTTATTTTTATTATAGGTCAATCTTTGTGAATTGGCTAAGATATTGCATGGCAACCTCGACACTCCTCTCTACTTCCAACTTCTAATTTGGCGTTATAGATAGAACCGACTTGGACTCTGGAAGATCTTGGATCCAATTTCCTCTCTGAAATTTACTATGTGGCCATGGGCAATTAGGTCTTGATTAGAGTGAATAATAAATCCCAAGAAGTGATCACATTATTTAAATTTGTCCTGCATGTTCCCATTGCATTGGAGCCAATATTTTACATAATCATAACTTTGAATAAGTAGAATTTGAATACATGTTCCTTATTCACAGGATTCTTATTCACACTAATTGGGACCTAGCTATAATCTTTCTGCAGTTTTAACAGCTGGGTAATACAGTGGACTGAACCTGGAGACAGGAAGACCTGAGTTCAAATGTAGCCTCAGACTCTTAATACCCTTGGAAAGTCACTTAAATTCAATTTCCTCATTTTAAAATGGGGATAATACCAGAACCTATCTTCCAGGATTGTGAAGATCAAATGAAATAATAATTTAAAACACTTAGCACACTATCTGGCATGTAGTAAGGCTATATAAATGTTAGCTGGTACGACTACTACAACCACCACCATCATTGTCATCATCTTTATTATTATTTTCTGAGCCTCAGTTCCCTCATCTGCAAAATGGGGCAATAATACCTAAAGTATCCATTTTCCTTATTTTTGAAACATATTTTATTTTCCCCAATTACATGTAAAAACAATTTTTTAAAGTTCTGAGTTCCAAATCCTACCCCTCCATCTTCCTTGAGAGAGTAAGCAGATATAGGTTATACATGTGCAATCATGTAAAACATTTCAATATTAGTAATTTTGTACAAGAAGACTTGAATAAAATAATACCTAAAGTACCTATTTTTTCAAAATTGTTTGAAGGAGCAAATGAAACAACATATAAAAAGCCAACAAACAAACCTAAGCACCATATGTCACACTTAAATTATAAATGTCTTTGAGAGACCTTGCTACAACAGCATCTAGTTGCATCAAAGCTGGCATCTGTAAAATGGGAATAACAGTACCTTTAGAACCACCTTCCCAGCATTGTTGAGGCTCAGATGAGATAATGTACATACAGTGCCTCTCCTCCTTTAAAGCATGATAGGAACATCGGCCATTACTATTATTACAGAATGTAAGCTCCTTGAGGTCAGGGATTGCTTCATTCTCTGTCTTTGAATCCCTAGCACCTAGAACAGTTCCTGGCCTATAGGAGGGACTCAATCAATGCTTTTCATTGGTTGGTTATTACTGCTATTAGAATCTTATGGTTTCTCTTAAATTTTCCCTCTTTTTAAAAGACAGAGCACTAACTTGGGGAAACTGGGTTGAGGTTTGCACAGCCTTTAGAAACCATGAGTAAAATGCTTTTAATAGAGAACCAAATGGTGCTCCATTTCTCTAAGGAGAGTGAAGGTTTTTTTATTTTTTTAAACAAGGAGAATCACCTGCTTGATTTTCTCTTGACCTTTATGAAACCTAATAGACAAGACTGATTCATTTTTCTCTTAATGGGCTCCAGGTCTTTCCTCATTAGGAGATGAGTGGGTCATCTCCATACGGTCTTGCGAAGCCTACAGAATTACTCCTCTAATTGGGGTGAATTGATCAGAAAGATTTCGTGGATCACCTGAGTTAGCTCCTAATCAAAGACAGCTCAGAGACAGAATCCTGCCTACTAGGGTGGCAGAGGGGAACACTGTCATAGGGCTCATTCTTTTCTGACTGCAGTGGGGGAGGTAAAGCAAAGAATCACAGATTTTAGACCTAGAAGGGACCTCAGAAGGTATCTATTTCACCCCCTTCATTTGACAGAGGAAGAAACTAAGGCCTTGGGAGTTTACACAACTTACCCAAAGTTATATTAATGGTCAGTGGTATTTAGACCCAAGGTTTACTTCCTATCAGTCTATATCAAGCAACAAAAGTCTTTTATTAAGCATTTACTAGGTGCTAGGCAGTATGTTTCAGAGTTGGTGCTCTTTCCATAAGATGGCCATTGTTGTTTTGTTGTTCAGTCATTTCTTTTGTGTCTGACTCTTCATGACCCCTTTTGGGGTTTTCTTGGCAAAGATGCTGGAGTGATTTGCTGTTTCCTTCTCTGGCTCATTTTACAAATGAGGAAACTGAGGCTAACAACCATCTTAACCCTCCAGGTGGAATCTTCTAGCTAGTGAGTGTCAGAGGGGAGATTTGAAAAGCGACCTTGAAAAGTCTCCAGGTCCAGCATTCTATCCATGGTGTCATGCTGTCACAGAAACAAAAAGATGCTAATACATTTCCCACTAATCTCCCTCCTCCTTCCAACTAAGTAAGGCTACCTTACTCTCTGATCAAAGGGCCAACAGGTGGTCCCAGTGAAGAGGAAGCAATGCTGCTTCCTGGAATTGAAGACCCTGAGAGCTGTCCAGATATGAAGGGAATGGGAGGTGCTGAGCCCAAATGACACAAACACTCCATGAAAAAGGCATTTAATTCACTAGAAAAGTGGCCTGGAAAGCCGTGGTGTGGTTTGGCAAAGAAAAGTATTCTTATCTTGGCCTGGGCTGGTCTCTACACATTTACTCATAAACCTTTTGTGAGGGTTGACTGAGAATCCTTGGTATTAAGTTTGGGAAGGAACTGGATTTTGGGTTGTGAAATCCTTGGATTATAAAGACATTATATAATGGATTTCACTGGATTTAAAATTTGGAACTGGAAGGCAGGTTAGAGGTCATTGAGTCCAACTCCCAGTTTTATAGATGAGGAAACTGAGGCCCAGAAAAGTTACAGAGGAAGATTTATACCCAGGTCTTTCTGGACTCCATAGTGAGTGCTCTAACCACTATATAACACAGTCTTTTCTCAACAGCTATTTTTTAAAAAAATGACTCATTTCTGTTAGAGAATTGAGCTCAACTGACAAGACTGGAAAGAACAGTTATGAAAGGACTACTCTTTGAAAGTAGGGGTTTGTTTTATTCTTTTGTATTTGTATCCTATGATTCCATCTTACAGGTGAGGAAACTGAGACTCACAACAAGGTCATTTAAACTAAAGTCTGCTAGCTATTGAGCAGGAGACCTGGAATTTAAACCCATGTTTGGAAGCACCCAGCACCTTTCTGCTGTGCAGGCAGCCTCATTTACTGGCTTCCATTATGTAACCAGATTTTATAAACCACTCTTCTATGAAGCCTGAGTTGAGCAAGACATCCGTCACCTTCCTCCCCTCAAGACTGTTGTCCTGCATGCCAGAGGAACTTCTAGAGGAGAAAGCTCTCGGAGGGTATCTGTTGACTTTCTCCTAGTGAAGGAAAATATCTCTGGAAACAAGTTCCCTGATGCAGAAACACCAATGAGGGAAGCAGATTGTCCTGGTGCCGATGACTGGAACGCCCCATGAAAAGTAACAGAGGCAAAGGGATTTCTCAACAGAAAGCTCTCCTCACTGCCTAGGCATGGGGTGGGGGTGGGGCATCTGACAGCTCCACAGATGAGCAATGAAGACTCGTGATATTTAGGAGATGGTGCCAGCCATTTGGCCGGCGCTAAAATGCATTTAAATGAGTTTCCTGTGGCTTTATTCATTCCTGAGCTCTGCTGAAAATTGTTCTGAGTTAGAATCAGGTACTTCTGCCCAAAAACACCATCAACAACCCTGTCTCCGTATGACATGGCCGCGCTCTGTTACCCAGGCCGGCCATAAATCCGCATTATACCCGTTTTTGCAGAGCAGTATTTATCTTGGTGGTTTAGCACCCCCTCAGCCACTGGAGAATTCATTAGCAGCCTGCCATCCTCACCCAGGGAGACCATAAATTAGAACTCTGCCTCCGGATGGGGAGGGGAGGGACAAGACTGGATTTTCTAGCCTCGTAGGTTGGTTTAATCATAATTCTATAACTGACATCAAAGAGCTTCTGAGGACTTATTGAGATGCTGTCTCCCTGCCTGTGTATTAAGCTACTGCAGAACAAGGATAGGGATTGCCCATGCAGGGACTGGAGCCTTAGAAAAAGAACCAAACGAGATAGTATTTATAAAGCACTTAGCAGTATTGGGTACACAGTAGGCACTTAATAAATGCTTGTTCCTCCTCCTTATCTTCTTCCCCTCCCAACTCTTGGGAATACTTTATACTCATGGGGCAAAGGAGAAAGAACTTTGGCCTTGGGGTCAGTGGATCTGAATTCAAATCTTGGCTATGATGCTTACTAGTAACCTGTGTGACTCTGAACTTTTCAGTGCATTTCTAGGGGACTCAGTTTCCTCAGCTATAAAAGGAAAGGTTAGACTATGTAGCTTTTGAGGTCCCTTATAGTTCTGGAGCTCTATGATCCCATGGTTGCTGTCTTCATCAATAAATGAAGGCTAAGATCATGCAGAGACTGTCCCCAATATGTCGAAACATGACCTTTCCATGCTATCACTGTGCTGAACGTGTCCAGTGGCGACTTTTCCGTGAATGCATAGTGTCAACTCTACAGGTTGACCTTTCTTCAAACTCATTGTTCTCACTGAGGATGGCAGTGGCCTTTTCATAAGGCTCTAGCGCCTGCCACATACAGTGGTGACAGTAATATAAACCTGTCATGTCCACTCTGCAATAGGGGTGACCTTTCTAGGAACTGATAGCCCAATTATGTATGGATTGACCATTCCATGAATCCATTGTTTTGACTGTAGACACTGGTAGCCTTTCTAGGAACTCATTGTAGGCATTGTATAATGGAAGAGACATTTTAAGAAGACATTATGTCTGTGTTTTGGAAAACAGCCTCAATACTCCTAGAGACCTAATAGTGTACAGAACTAATCATGTCACTGTTCACCTGAAGAAGTCTCAGTAGCTCCCCCTTGTCTTTGCATTAAAATACATATTCCTCTATTATATTTAAAGTCATCCCCAATGGGTTTCCACACTGTCTTTCCAGACTGATTGATTACACATTGTTCTTCTATAGGTATTTCAGGTCTGTTCAAGGTTCTCTATAGGCACCATTCCATCTCCCCAATGCCTGGAGTTGTCCTTCTTCTTACTTCCAGCTCTTGGAATCTCTGCCTTCAAGGCTCAGTTTAAGTACCATCTCCTTCCAGAAGCCTTTCTTGATCCCCCAAGTTGTCAGTGTCTCCCTAATCCCATCAATTTGTATTTAAAATGTCTTTTGGTCCAGATCTCAGATTTATTTGTGTATTACTTCTTACCAGAATGTAAGTTACTTGAGACTGTCTTAATTTTGTATTTATATCTTCAGAGCACAGCACAGAGGCTGGTATATAGTAGGCTTTAAATAAATGCCTGTCCATTTATTGGTTGGTTGATTAATTACCACCATGTCACTTAGCACTAAGTAGATGGCATATTTTTATCGATTCTCTTAGTGCTGCTCACCTCAGGAAAGAGCCAAGATCTTTGCCCAGGCAACAGTGAATTAATTCCCAGCACATCCTTTCCACCCTCTGAGGAGAGGTGACAGACTATAGTTCAATCACAAAGGCAGTGGACTGGTTGTCACATTGATCAGTGTTCTTAAATCTTTCGAAATTGTTCATTTTTGCAATGTTGTTGTTATGGCATAAGTCATCTTCCTGGTTCTGCTCACTTTACTCTGTATCAGTTCATGCAAGTCTTTCTAGGTTTCTCTGAAACTGTCCCTTGATTATTTGCTACAGCCCCATAGTAGTCTATTACATTCATATTCCATAACCAACTATGACTCCAGAGAAATAATGAGACATAATATCTACCTCCTGAGGCACAAAATTTATGACCAAACTGATTTTCTTTAACTATGTCTATTTGTTACAAGTTTTAGATTTTTTTCTTTTTATTTTCCAGTGGGAGAGAAAATAAATGCTTGGTAACTGATTAAAAAAAAAGTTTAAAAAGCAAAGGCAATGGGCTGCCATTATTGCTGACAACCAGAAATGGTGCCATGGGCTGCATAGACCTTTCCCTACTGTGTCTTCTCCCCACCATGTCTAAGTTGCCTCCATGGTCCTGGCAGTTCTGTGAGCTAGATGAAAGTAGAGATTTCATGCCTGGGGAGAGCAAGCTCTCCAAATGAGTGTTAAGGAGAAGACTGTTTTGCTGACTTTACCTGAATACCTGCCAAGCTCAGCCTCAAACTTTCCACCTGTCTCCACTCAATTTAGCACAGTCTTGGGTTTGCAGATAAGTTCAAGGAAATCTGGGTACAAGTCCCTAGGAAGGGGCTCTGCCTCCAGCACTGTAGCAATTAATCCTCCCTCCCCTCATAGCCAGGTCCCTGAGCTGGGGAGCAGACGTGGAGGCCAATACAAAAATTTGTACTTTCCTTTTGCTTTTTGCTTTTTTTTTGAGGGAAGGCAGGGCAATTGGGGTTAAGTGACTTACCCAAGGTCACATGCTAGTTGTGTGTGTGTGTGTGTGTGTGTGTGTGTGTGTGTGTGTGTGTGTGTTAAGTGTCTGAGGCTGGATTTGAACTCAGGTCCTCCTGACTCCAGGGCTGGTGCTCTATTCGCTGTGCCACCTAACCGCCCCCAAAATGTGTACTTTTCAATGAAATTCTTACTGATTTCTCACCGTAATTCTATCAATAAACATGTATTAAGGGCTTTCCATGTATACAGCTAAATGCCCCAGTAAGCTGTAACCCTTCTCCAATATGGCCCCAGGAAATATGGAGCAATGGCAAGAAACCAGGACTTGGAGTCAGAGGACATGGGTTTGAAGCTTGGCTCTGCTATTTAATATACCTTCTTAAGTCCATAATGAGGGGGTGGGTTGGGGGCGGGGAAATGAACCCTAAGATCCTTACTGGCTCTAATTCTGCATTCCTAATTCTGTGGGACACTGGATCTGAAATCTGAAGAATTGGCTTTGAATCTCTCCTGACACTGACTAACTGTATGACTTTGAGCATGACAGCCCAGCTTTCTGAGATTTCATTTTCTTCATCTGTAAAACAAAGGGGGTTAGCTTAGATAACATCTCTTCCAGGCCTGAATCTATGGATTCAATAATATCAAGACAATATCTGTCCTGGCCTTTGCCACATATGCTTGTGTGACCTTGGGGAGCTTACTTATTCTCTCTGGGCCTCCATTTCTTCATCTGTAAAATGGGGGCTTTAGACTAAGTGATCATTGAATTTCCTTCTGGTTCTAAATCCCAAGTACAAATGAGGGCTGGACACAGAAATAGCAATCAGGGCTCAGAAGAGGAAGATTGGTCTAGAGGATATAGAGTAGTCAGGGAAGAAGTGGAGACTTGGAAGAAGCCACGCCTTTTCTGTGAGCAGTCTCCCTCTCTTCAAAAAGTCCCAGAGCACTTTGTCTGGCTTTTCCTCTTGTCCCCATCATTCTCCATCATGTGGTCCTTATTTGTGTACAAGTGCTTAGCACAGTCTGGTACACCTAGTAAATGCTAAATAAATGACTGTTGACTGACTTATAGCGCTTTCTTCACATCCCCCACCCCATCTAGTAGAACGTAGGCTCCCTGAGGGCAAGGGCTAGTTTGTTTTTGTTGTTATATTTCCATCCCATGGCTTTCCATATGGAGCAGAACAGACACATAGTGAATGTTTGCTGAATTGGATGAGTGAGGGCTATCGTTACAGACATTGGTTATCGTCAATACCAGAGCTGTGGTGGCAATAGGACACACCAGCCTAGGGGTGGCTAAGGCCCAGGGATTAGACAGATGCACTGGCAGAAAGTAGGTGTTGTCCTTAATACTCTACTTCTCAACCCAGCCCAGAGCCATCCAGTACCCACAAGGCCAAGGAAGCCACCCACAAAGGCCCAGGTGGTTGGCTTTGGAACTGGGGAACTGGAGTTGAATTTCAGCCATGATACTGACCATCAGGGCACTCTCAGTCAAGTCAGTTCATCTCTCTGGGCCTCAGTTTCCCCATCTGTAAAATAAGGGGGTTGGAGTGGATCACTTCTAAAGTAAATCAGTAAATCTGACACTTACTGCTTGTGTTACCTTGGGTAAGTCACTTAACTTCCTTGGGCCTCAGTTTCCTCATATGCAAAATGAGCAGGTTGGATTAGATGACTTTTATGGTCCTTTCTATTTTAAATCTATGATCCTGTGATAGCATTTATTCTGTGCTTTGAGATCCAGTAATCCTCTTTCATCTTTACATGGGCCTGGTGCCTACACTGAGCAGATGTCACAGGGATGGAACTGGGTTGGAAGAGTAGGCCTTTCTCTAGGGCTTGGGTCAACGGGCACCCCGAGACCGGGCACAAAAGGATCTAATGCCAATACAGTCTGATTCAATCCAACAAGCAATTATTAAGTGTTTACTGGATGCCCAGCGCTGTCCTTTGTGCTGGGCATCCCAAAACAAAAATGAAAGTCTCTGATCATCTCTTATATTCCTCTGGAGGATGCAATATGTAAGTAACTGAGAACTGAGTATCTACATGGTAATTAGAGGAGGGGGCAGCATGGTGAGATGGAATGCACATGAGTAAAGAGGCATTATGTATACTATCTCATTAAATCCTCACAACCATATTATGATAATATACAATATGAATACACTATGCATTACCCCCCCCCCCCATTTTACAGATACAGAACTGAGTCTGAGAGAGGTAAAGTGATTTACTACACAGGTGCTAAGTGTCTGAATTGAGAATGCAAGCCTGTGTCTACCTGACTGGAAGTCTACACATCTACCCTTTGGGCTCTTGGCCTCCATATTGGAACTGAGCCTCCAGGAATCTAGAGATTCTCGGATGCAGAGGTGAGGAAGGAGAACATTTCCTGGCAGCATACTCATAAGTGCAGAGGTAGAAGAAGGAGGTCTGAGCTCAGGGAGCAGCAATTAAGCCAGTTTGGCTGGAACTTGCAACCAGTGGAGGGGACTTATAGACAATGAGCTTGAAAATTTAGACCAAGCTGGGTAGTCTTGTCTTTTATTCTAGTGCTAACAGGGTAATTACCATAATATGAGCAGGGCAGAGACATAGTCACATTTGTGGTATAAGGAGATTATTTTGGCAACTGTGTGGAGGATGGATTAGAGAAGGGGAAATGCTGGAAGCTAGAGTTCCAATGGTCCATGCAAAGGGGAAAGGGAATAAGTATTTATTATATGCCCATTGTGTGTCAATAACTATGCTAAGATCTTCACAAATATCATTTCATTTGATCCTTACAACAACCCTGGGGGTGGTGGTGCTATTTCTATTTCTATGTTACAACTAGGGAAACTGAGGCAGGGAGTGGTTAAGTGTCCAGGGTCAGATATTCAGTTAAATGTGTCAGGTCAGATTAGAACTTTTCTTAACTCCAGGCCCAGATCTATCTGCAGCACCACAGAGCTGCCTCCAGGAAAAGAAGTCATAAGGACTTGGACTTGAGTGGCAGTTGTGGAGACAGCTGGCTGACTTGGTGGATAAAGTGCTGGGTCTGGAGTCAGAAAGGTGTGAGTTCAAATCCAGCTTCAGACATTGGCTGACTGTGTGACGATGGGCAAGTCACTTCACCTTTGTCTGCATTAGTTTCCTCATTTCTAAAATGGGGATAATTAATAGTAGCTACTTTGAAAGGGCTGTTGTGAGGATCAGATGAGATAATTGTAAAGGGCTTAGCACAGTGCCTGGCATGTGGTAGGTGGTATAAAATATTAGTTATTAATAGTATCACGTGATGGAGAAAGAAACAGCTATGAGGGATATTATGGAAATTTAATTGACAAGACTTAACAATCAATAGGATAGGATGAGGAATGGAGAGTAAAGAATTGAGGTTGGCTTGAGTTCTGAACCTGTGTGACTGAAGGGGTAGATTCAGAGCAAAGAGAATGAATTCTGATTTGATCATGTTGAGTTTAAAACATCTCTGGGACATCAGGTGGAGATGTTCTCAGCAACCTGCCTTGGGGAGGATGAATAACATGAACAGGTCCAGTTCTGATTGCAAGGAACTTTCTGAGCCTTTCAAGAGTTAAATTTGACCTCATAAGCATTAGCAGGGCTTAGCAGAATGAAACCTATCCCCCATAACATCTACTTTACTTAAAACAAAACAGGAGAGGCATAATTGGAAGTAGCGTAGAATCATATAATAAGATATACACATGTGAGGAAATACAGTCAAAATACAGTAAAGCATGGCAGAGAATATATGGGAGGAAGGAACATAAGTGATCTTGTCATTCAAGTATACTATATACCACTGAGACAGAAAGAAGAAATAGATGTGGAGTTTGGGAAACAGATCACAAAGTTGGCCCACATTGACGGGGAACTTCAGTGATCCAGACATCCCTCCTTCCTCCTCTCTCTTTGGGTGCTAGCTACAGTTTAATAAGGACATTAGTAAATTGGGAAGAATACAGAGGAGGGTAACTGGCATGGAAAAGGCCCTTCAATCCATGATGTATGAGGATGAGTCAAATAACTGGGTGTGTTTAGCTTAAAGAAGAAAAAAGTTTCGGGACATGATATCTGTACTTGAAGGCCTGTCAAGTAGACAAGTGGCTAGTTCTAAGAACAATAGGCATAAGTCACAAGGAAGCTTAATCATATAGGCAAAACTACCTAACCATGAAAGCTGTGCCTCGGCAGAACAGGCTGCCTGGAGAGGTGCTGAAATCCCTCTCCTGGCAGGATCTTCAAGCAAGAGGCAGGATTGCCCCTTGTAGGTATATAATAGTGGGGAGCTCTTTTATTTGAGTTGAACCCAATGACTGATGAGGTCCCTTTAGTTTTCAAGTTCTGTGACTGGGAGTCTTCAAAGACAAACTGAAAGAAACTTGATTATTTGGGAAAAGGCTTCAAAATGCTTTTATTTCCTTCTCTCATCAAGTTTGATAAGAGACAGCGGACCTTAAGACTGAATGAAGACAAGAATGAAAACAGAACAGAGGAAGCCGATTAATGGGAAGTTGGGAGAATGAGTAAAAGGAGGAGAAAACAAGGACAGATACAAGATATTAAGAAAGATGAAAGCCAGTGAAAGGGACAGAGGTGGCCTTGGGGAAAAGATAAGGAAGAGCCAAGAAGATAAATACAAACAAGTCAATTTCTTAAGTCTTGTTTTGTTTTTTCTTCCTTTTCGGGTTAAATCTAAACCTTGTCTTAAGGTGAATTTTAGAAAATAAACTTACAAGGAGAGCTAAATTCTAGCACAGCTCTGCCATTTACTAGCTGTTTGAAATTGAACAAAGCTCTTCCTCGCTCTGGGTCTGTTTTCTCACTTCTGTTTAAGAAAAGCACTGAGAACCAGGAAGGTGATAGTCCCACAGCATTCTGTCCTGGTTTGACCACATCTGGAAAACTGACTTTGAGGACTGGGCATCGCATTTTAGAAATAACACCAATAAATTGGATAGCACCAATCCAACACAATCCGATCCGATCCAATCCAATCCAATCTAGTCCAGTCCAATCCCATCCAATCCAATCAACCCAACCCAACCCAGTCCAATCCAACCCGATCCAATAGAATCAAATCAAATCCAATGTAATCCAGTCCAATCCAATCTGATTCAATCCCACTATTCCCAAAGGCTATTCTAGCCCAGAGATTCTGTGGTCCCAGAATGGGGGTGAATTTGATGATTGCTGAAGCCCCTTCTGCCTCTGACATTCTAGGTTCAAGTGCCACATGACTGATTATATATGCTGTAGGAGTTTGTTGCCCATGAGGAGAGACAATATGGCCCACAGGGGAGTATTTGACTTGAAGTCAGTACTTTTGTTGTAATTTTTGTTTTAATCATTTTCGGTCATTCCCAACTTTTCATGACCCCATTTAGAGTTTTCTTGGCAAAGATATTGGAGTGGTTTGTCATTTCCTTCTCCAGTTCATTTCACAGATGAAGAAACTGAGGTAAATAGAATGAAGTGACTTACCCAGAGTCACTCAGCTAGTGCACGTCTGAAGACAGATTTAAATTAGCACTCTGTCCACGGTGCCACCCAGATGCTGAGTTCAAAGACTGCTTTAGGCACTTATTTAATATGTGATCATGGGAAATCACATTCTATCCCAGAGCCTCAGAATCCAGGACCCCTCAGTCCTACCTTTGAAATGAGGGGAGAGGTTAGTTAAGCTCAATCTTTTTTTGTTGAAAAACAAAAGTTGCTAAGACATGATGGAAAGGAAGAAGTCCTAGAAATATGGGATGACTTCCATGAAGAGATGTAGAGTGAATAATAATTAACTGGCATCTTATGACTCTTAAATGTTGCCCCAATCATTGGATCCTCTCAACAACCTTTTGAACTAATTCAGACAGGCATTATGTTTCCCATTTTTCAGACGGGAAAACAGGCTTAGAGATGTTAAATCATTTGCCCAAAGTCACACAGAGATGGGGTTGGGAACCACACATTCCCATCCCCATTACACTTCCCAGCTCTTAACACAGTGCATGAATCATAGTAGGCACTTAACAAACACAGTGCAAGGATCATAGTATTCACTTAACAAATGTTTTTTAACTGACTTTGTTGTTACCCTGTTTAAGTAAATATTCTTCTATTTTCATAAACTGCAAGATGATGTATCTGCCAGTTTCAGGTGTGATAACTTTTTTATTTTTGTTTGCCTATTTGCATGTTTGCTTTTGTAGCTGGTTTCTAAATTCAAGATAAATAAATATTTTTCCCAAAGCACCCTTTGTTCATTGAATACCAGGACCAGTTTCTCTTCTAGGCCCCCAAGAGTACCTAGCTTTATAGTAGGGCCTGGTCTGGAGGGTAATACTGACTGACCAGAACCCTACTGAGGTGCCCTTAATTTGTGGGCTGAGTTATATAGAAAAAACCTGCTGAGCCTATGATATAACTACACTTAGCACTTATATTCTCTTGCTGTGATTCTTTGGCAGATAGAGAAACAACAAGCACATAGATCGACACATATAAAATATATGCATAGTAGATGGAAGGTAGACTCAGAGAAGAAGATACTAGCAGAGGAAGGGACTGGGAAAGGCCACCTACAGGAGAGAGGATTTGAGAACAGGAATGGAAAAACAGAGAGATTTGAGAAACAATTGATGAAAGAATGGATGGAATATGGTAATGTAGCATGGGGGACATGGAAAAGTCAATCAGGAAGACCTGGGTTTGAATTCTGTCTCTGAGACTTACTAGGTCTGTGGCTCTAAGTATATCACTTGAACTCAGTGAAGCTAAGATTCCTCATCTGTAAAATTTTATAAAAGTATACTCAGCACAAGGGTTTTTGTAAGGATTAATTGAGATGATATGTGGAAAATATCTTATAAAAGTTGAAAGTTAGTTTTATTTTTATTATTATTATTACTCCAAATTTTCATTTTAAGAGCAGTCTGTGCAGAATTCATTTCCAACAGGGCATTCTGGCATCCCTGGGTTTTCAAAGCCTCTTGATCAGGTGCTGGAAAAGCAATGAACAATAAGGCTTTAATGAAGTAATCAGTAGCTTTTGCAGCTGCTTCTGGAGACCAGATGGCAAGACCCCAGGCATCATGGATTGGAGAAAAAAACACCCCTTTTGACAACAGTCAGGGGGGCTGTCTTTGGAGTTTAGTTTTCAAAGCTACCTTCTCTACCTTCTGAAGTCATTGGAATGGAGCCACTGGAGAAGAGAGGAGTCCCCATTAAATCAACCCCCTGAACTGGCCTTGTGTTCAACTATAGAAGAAATATAGAGAAAAGGTATTTCAAGAAAACTCCACCTGAGTTGGAGTGTTTTGGCTGGCATATGATTTGCCATTTGTGCTAGGCACTAACTACTGCTCAGGGAGCTTTGGAATTCCTGGCGAAATCACCCTTGTCTCTCTCCTTTGCCCTCCATGGTTGCTAAGTCTGGTCAATTCTCTATGTCTCACGTCCATTCCCTTCCCTTTCCGCTCACCTCTTGCTTGTGCTACAGCAGTCTCCTAATTAGCCTTCCTTTTCCCCAGTCTTTCCCCTTTCCAGTTCATCCTGCTGCCAAAGTGATTTACCTGGAGGGTAGGGACTGTCTTTTGCCTCTTTTTGCATCCCCAGTTCTTGGCACAGTGCCTTCATTTTGTTAATTATTTCCTATTTATCCAACATTTAGCTTGCTTTGAGTATATTTGCTTGCATATTATCTTTCCTATTCTATTATAAGCTCCTTGAGGGCAAGGACCATCTTTTGCCTCTTTTTGTATCCTTAGTACTTAGCAAGATGCCTGGTACATAGTAGGAGTTGAATAAATGCTTATTGACTGACACATAGTAGGAACTTAATAAATGTTCATTGATTGGCGCATAGTAGGAACTTAATAAATGGTTGATTGGCACATAGTGGGCACTTAATAAATTTTAATTGACTAGGTCACTCTCCTACTCAAGAAGATTTTAAAGTCTCCTTATTATCCTTAGGATCAAATACAAACTTCTCTAGCATTTAAAGTCCCTTATGATCATATTCCAGCTTTCATTCCCAGGCTGGGAACATATCACCACTTCTCACTCTGCATTCAGACAAGCTGTTCCATTTGCAGCTTCTCCTTAGGTGACACTTTATTCTCTCATTCTGTTGCCCTTGTACAGGCTGCCCACCTCTGCCTTTCCCTTGCCTGGAACGCTCTCCAGCCTCGTGCCTCTTCACCCCTTCTCAGCTCAAGCACCGTCTTATTCCAGAGGCATAACTTAATTCCCTCAGCTGTTAGTGATCTTCCCAGCCCCCCCCAAGCCCCATTGTATTCCCTTTATTTTTTCATTCTTTTATCTGCATACATGTTGCTTACCTACCCCCAAAAGAACATGTTAATAGTAAGCATTTATAAAAATGCCTACCTGTGCCACTTCTGTTATAGAGGAGGAGACTGAGGCAGATGAAGGTTAAATGACTTGCCCAGGGTCACACGTCTAGTAAGTGTCTGAAGCAGAATTCTATCTCAGGTCTTTCTGATGCCAGGTCTAGCACTCTATCCCCATTAGACTGTTGGCTCCCTGAGAGAAGGACTGTCTTCTGCCTTTTTTTGTGTGTCTGTAGCATCACACAGTATCCCACTCATCACAGGCACTTGAAAACTCACTGCCTATCCCCTGTACCGCCTAGCTGCCCAATATAAGAATGGAAGCTCTCTAAGGGCAGTAGGAGCTAATGACTGCTGGCATTTGCATAGCATGTGAAGGTTTGCAATGTGCTTTACAGATACAGATCCCCACAACAACGCCGAGAGTGCTATTATTATGTCCATTTTACAGATGAGGAAACAGAGGCAGACAGAGGTTAAAGTGACTTACCCAGGATCACACAGCCTGTAAGTATCTGAGGTAGGATTTGAATGAACTCCTTTTTTGTCCTTTCATCCTCAGTACCTAGTACAGTGCTCAGCACATAGTGGGTTCTCAATACAAGTTTGTTGAATTGGGAAATTGACAGACTCCTGACTGGCTGCTCTCCCTTTCTTCAGCTCTTTGGGAATCTGTGACATCTAAGGAAACCTGTGCCTTCCAGTGGGCAGGAAGGAATTTCTTTTTTTTTTTTTTTTTTGTGAATTTTTTTTTTTTTGATTTTCAAATTTCCTTTACTTCCCTCCCCCCTCCCCTCATGACATCATATAGTACAGTATAGGGTCTGCAAATGCATTCATATTAAACATTATTCCAATTACAAAGGCATATTGTACTAGGTGGGATGAAAGATGGTAAGGAAGAAGTACAACCAAACAATGAGAAGAACAAGATCATTTAGTTTGCTTCCATCAGGATTCAGGCTCAGTTCTTTCTAGTTATATCTCTGGATGGCACATTTCTCACTTTCTTGAGTCATTCGGGATTAACTTATATCACTGCATTGCTGAAAAGATTCCAGTCTGTCATAGTTGGTCGTCACAGATATGGTATGTCTGTGATTGTATACAAATTTCTTCTGATTCTACTCTTCTCGCTCAGCATCAGTTTGTATAAGTCTCTCCAGGTAATTATGAAATCCGTCACCTCCTCGTTTCTTATAGCACAATAAAATTCCATTACATTCATATACCACAACTTGTTTAGCCATTCCCCAATTGATGGGCACTGGCAGGAAAACTTTGACCACCGGCATAGAGATAGTATGATCAGGCATGCCCTGCTCCCTGATTTATGTTCTAGTGTGTGGGATTCGATTTAGTAAAACAATTCCTCAGGAACCTTGAGTGCTGTCTCCTGTTATCTTTTGGGCCTATGAATGGCCCAGTAAATGCCCTAGATAGAGATTATCTAGATTTTTGAAAAATCCTTGATCAGATCTCTCCATGTTTTTTTTTTTTTTGGGGGGGGGGGAAGGAAAGTCAATTGGGGTTAAGTGACTTGCCCAAGGTCACACAGCTAGTAAATATGTCAAGTGTCTGGGGTAGAATTTGAACTCGAATCCATTTTCCATTGTTCATTGTTCTTTAAAAACATTGTTCTTAAAGAAAAAAATTGGAGTAAGTGTTCAGCTGTTTTTTCAGTATTGTCCAACTTTTTGTGACCCCATTTGGGGTTTTCTTGGCAAAGATACTAGACTGGTTTGCCATTTCCTTCTCCAGCTCATTTTACAGATCAGGAAACTGAGGCAAACAGGGTGAAGTGACTTGCCCAGGGTCACTCAGCTGTTAAGTGTCGGAGGCCAGAGCTTTGAGCACTATGGCGCCACCTAGTGGCCATGCCATCTGGATTACTGTGTTCAGTTCCAGTTGCCATATTTTAGTAAGGACATTAATAATTGAGTGAGTGCTAGGAGGCTAGCCGGTGTGGTGAAGGACCTTGAGATAAAGTCAAGCTAAGATTATTTGAAAGAGCTAAGACCCCTGAACAATTCAATTCACTTCAATTTCACAAGCCGGGTGTTAATAATCCATTTATTATATGCTAGTCACCAGCTAGGTGACAGAGACAGAACTTGACAGCTCCTGCCCTTGAGGGGCTGACATTCTGCTAGGTAGTGGCTATTAACCTGGGCAATGTGGACTTGTTTTTAAAAATATTTGATAACTGTATTTCAGTATCATTGGTTTTCTTTGTAATCCTGTGTATTTTGTTTTGTGCATTTAAAAACATTATTCTGAGAAGGGGTTCCACCAGACATTTCCAGAGGGGGCCACAAAACAGGAAAGGTTAAGAACTTCTATTAGAAGAAAAACAATATATACACAGTAAGTAAAGTAAACTCGGAGTGAGTGAAAAATCTAAAATGGGGAAATTAAATGCAAATTAACTTCTTGGAGAGGGTGACGCTTATAATTAGGGAGAACTGGAAAGGCCTTGTGTAGGACATGGTACTTGAGATGAATCTTAATGGGAGCTGGGGAGGGGGAGGTGAGAAGGGAGAGAGGGAGAGAACTCCAGGTATGATGGAATGGGCTTTGGAAGGAAGGAAGGAAAGAAGAAAGGAAGGAAGGAAGAAAGGAAGGAAGGAAGGAAGGAAGGAAGGAAGGAAGGAAGGAAGGAAGGGAGGAAGGAAGGAAGGAAGGAAGGAAGGAAGGAAGGAAGGAAGGAAGGAAAAAATGAAGTAGAGAAAGGGAGAGGAGAGAGAAAGAGAGAGGGAAAGAAGAAGGAGGGAAGAGAAAGAGGAGAGAGTGAGAGAGAGAGAATGACAGGGGGAGGAGAGAGAGAGAGAGAGAGAGAGAGAGAGAGAGAGAGAGAGAGAGAGAGAGGGAAGGGGAGGGAAAAGAAGGGAAGGGGAGAGACAGAGAGAGAGGAACCAGTGTCAGAGGAATAAAATGATCCTCTTTAAGAGTTCAGATATTAGCTTCTATGGTCCCTGGTCTGTTGTCATCACCATTTATTTCTAAGGATGTGCTTTTTCCTCCTGCTCCTCTACCAAATATTGTATGGCATAGTTGAAAAAGCATTGTATTAAGAACCAGAGGGCCTGGGTTCAAATCCAGACTTCCATATTCTATCTGTGAGTCCTTGGGGCAAACCTTTCCTTCCCCTGGGCCTTACTTCCTTCCTGTACAGGAATGAGGGGGTCAGATAAGACCCTCTCCAAAAGCCTTCCAGCCCTCAGCATGTGGCTCTGTGCTTCACAGGATCTGGCTGCAGTGGCCTTGGGGACTGACTGTTGGTCCTCTGGACTTGATATCTCTGTAGCCCAAAGGTGCTGTCTGCCAGCTCAGCTGTGCCCACGCAGGAACCTCCAACTCCCTCAGCAGCAGTTCAAGGTCAAACAGGACTTTAAAATATGAGCACATGTCAGGGTTTGCCAGGGCATTGATCTTGCCCATTCCCATGAATAAATTAGCCTTGACAGGTGCAGTAAATTGTCGAGGCTACCACGTTCCAACAGTTAATGTTAGAGAAGGACAAGGAAAGCAGACATGCGCAGACCAGCTTGTTCTATGCCCTCTAAAGCCACGGAGACAAGAACCAAGCTCAGACCATCAGGGTATCCTGCTAAGGACCAAGCCAGATGGGGCTGGGGTAAAGGGGTGGGGGCAGGGTGGAGATTCATTAGTGCAAATTTCCTCATCTGAGGTAGTCTCGTTTTGAGGGATTCTGAGGCCACCCCTCTTTGGGCCAAATCCTGTCCAAACTACCCCATCCTCTGCATTGAGAGGCAGGCTCCGGAGAATGCAGAGCCCCAGAGAGAAAGCCTCATTTCTGGGCAGTACCATCTTTTTAATGTTTCCTTCTTTGTTATTTTGGATAACTTCTTCACTTCCCTATCCCCTGGCAAGGGGAAAGATGTCTGTTCATAGATCAAACTCTAAGGGAAAGGCATGCTTGGTTAGGTGACTTATTAAGTCCTGGAGAAAAGGGGGAGTTAGGATTTTTCTGCCCAAGAAAAGCAGCTAGGGCTCTAAAACAAGTCAAAATGGAGACTGGTTTCTGAGGATAACCCCCATACAGGTGACCAGCTTGGAATCATGAAAAAAATCGGATATTTTCATGAAGCAACAGTAGCCTTTTCCCATGCTTGGACCAAGTCAATTCAACAATCATTTGTTAGGTGCCCATTATGTGCTAAATCCTGGCCGGCCTAGAAATATCTTGTAGGTACCACTTTTTGGCATTTTATCTCCCATTAAACCATGATCTCCTTGAAGGCAAGGACCATGATTTTGCCTCTCTTTGTATCTGAAGGGCTTAGCACAGGGCCTGGCACATAGTCAGGGCTTAAAAGATACTTGTTGACTGACTGAGGTGCAGAGACAAATAATGTATCTATATCTATATCTACATTCTTACATTCTACTTGGGTGGGTGGAAGGGGAAAAACAAGACCCACATAAATAAGCAAATACAGATAAGCTCGCAGATTAGAGCTAGATAAGGCATCACTGGCTACTTGGTCCAAGCCCTTTCTTCATATTAAAGATGAGGGAACAGGGAAGTTAGGTGATCTGTCCAAGGTCATTCAGGTAATAAGCATCCAAGGTAAAATTGACACTTGGGTCTTGCCTCTGGCTCCAGATCCAGCCTCTTGTACCATCCAGTCCTCCTATGAATGATATACAAAGTCACCTGGAGTGTTTCCTTTTTTTTTTTTTTTTGCTTTTTGGAGGGCAATTGGGGTTAAGTAACTTGCCCAAGGTCACATGGCTAGGTTTTTGTTTGTGTGTGCATTAAGTGTCTGAGGTCAGATCCGAACTCAGGTCCTTCTGACTCCAGGGCTGACGCTCTACTCACTGCACCACCTAGCCACCCCAGTGTTTCCTTTTTCAATTCAGTTCAAAGGTCACCTCCTTCATGAAGACTTCCTGGGTTTTCCCCCATTTATGACTTCCCTCCTGAAATTACTGTGTGTCTTCTATGTATTTTCCTGCTGTCCCCTTGCTCCATGTATTCTATGTATTTTCCTGCTGTCCCCTTGCTCCATGGTGGAATATAAGCTACCTGAAGGTAGAGACTGTTTACCTTTTTTGTTTTTGTTTTTCCAATTTCTATCACAACTCCTGGAACACAGTAGTTGCCTAATAAGTGCATTTTAAATAGAATTTGTGTGAATAGAAGTCTAAGGAAAGGGGCTGGTGCCAGACTGTGGAGAACCTTGAATAGGACAAAATGGTGCTTGAGTGGCAGTCACCATAGTCTTGCTTGACTGCCTTTCTCTAGGAGAGCTTTTATTCCTTACAATCCATTTGTCCTTATTGGTCTGGTTGCCTCATGGTGGGGGCCAGCAACTAAATGAAGACATTCATCCTCATGACAATATAAAGTACTGGTGAATGTATTAAAGGGAAATAAATAGCAACAAGGGGGAAACCAACAAAAAGAAAAGTCTGATGTTTATAAACTGAAACTAAACCTCATTAGTTAGTCTGTTCCAGGAATGGGGACAGCACCGGGTCATGGAAAGAATGCTGGATGACTCTGGAGTCAGAGGCTATGGATTAAAATCTTACCTATGACGAGTGGTTTCTGAATGACCTTAGGCAAGTCATTTCCCTTTTCATTTGTAAAATGATGGGGGTTGGGCTAAGTGTGCTCTGTGGTCTCTTCCAACTTTAGATCTCTGACCCCTTGACCACTGCCTCCTGGCCTAGGGACTCCATCCTACCCTTTGCTTTTCAGAAAATTGCTTTCTACAGTGAGGTTAGGGCTACAAGCACATGCAGGTAGGACAATATCGAAGGACTTTGTTGGGGTGAGGGGGATACTCAAGGAGGGAAGCTGGAATCTCTAGGGGCTTGGAAAACTTGTTCATCAAAATATTACATGAAATAAGAATAAGAGTTCATTTATAGAATGTCTTAAGGTTTGTTTTGTTGTTCATTTCAATCCTGTCTGATTCTTCATCACCCTATTTGGGGTTTTCTTGGCAGAGATACCGGGTTGGTTTGCTATTTCCATCTCCAGCTTATTTACAGATGAAGAAACTGAGACAAACAGAGTTAAGTGAGTTGCCCAGGCTCACACAGCTAGTAAGTGTCCTAGGCTGAATTTGAATTCAGGTCTTTCTAACTCCAGGCCCTATCCTCTGTGCCACATAAGTTGCCTGCTTTAATGTCTACAAAGTACCTTAAAAATAGCATATCATTTGATCCTCACAATAACCCTGGGAGGCAGGTGTTATTATTTCCCTCATTTTACAGAAGAGGAAACTGAGGCAGATGAAATTAATTGCCCAGTTCATGGTTACAGGGCTGCTAATCATCAGTAAGGCACACAATCTCTCTTTGCCTTAAGCACCTGAGGTTGGATTGGAACTCAAAGCCCAGTGGTCTATCCACTGTATTACTTTAGCTTCCTCTATTGATAACCTCATTGTCCTTGTCCCCCTTCTCCATGACATCATCTTTTTAAGCATGGTCTAGCAACTTCTCTGTCAGAGCCCTCTGTGAGCCTCATCTCTGACTATGGGAAGTACAGTCATTCCAAAGATCCAAGGTTATACTTGAAAGATATTGACCCCATCTGTGAATCAATTGGGGCTTCTACCAATTCCTGAGGCTGCCCATGGCAGGAGTGCAAGAGATTTGTGCAGGAAACACTGGAAGGAAGAGAGTGTGAGTACCTTGGGCCCTCCCACCTTGTCCTCCTTATCCTCCCACATAGTTTGGTCAAGTCAACAGGCATTTATTAAGCTCTAACTATATGCCAAGTACTGTGTTTAGGTCTGGGGGTACAGAGAAAGGCAAAAACACATTTCTTATATTTAAGTAGCTTACATTTTAATGGGGGAGAAAAGTAAATAATTAGGTATATCTATATCCTATATAGTATAGTATAGTATTATATGGTATTATATATTTATATTATATTATGTCATGTCATGTCATATGATATAATATGATATTATATGATATATAACTAGGTACATTCATGATTTATATGGAGTAGATGGAAGACAGTTTGAGAAGAGAAGACATTAGCAGGTATGCTTATATGTATGTATGTATATGTGTATGTATGTAACCAGGAAAGACCTCTTGCAAAGATGAAATTTCCCCATCTGTAAAACAAGAGTAGTTGACTCAGTGGCTTCTAAAGTCCTTTCTAGCTCTTAATCTGTGATTCTACCAACCTTCAGTGACCTCCTCCATTTCCTTACACTAGAAGGGAAACTTTCTCAGCCTGGTATACAGATACTCCTCACTTCCTGCCTCCTGGCTCCAACTTAGCATTTCCACTGGCCATCCCTTATGTCTGGAATGCTCTCACTCCTCATCTCTGCCTCCTGGCTTTCTTCAAGGCCCAGTTAAAATCCCATTTTATATAGAATGCCTTTATTGACTCCCCCTAATCCTGGTGTTTTCCCTCTGTCAATCATTTCCAATTTATCTCTTATTTATACACAGTTGTTTACAAGTTGTCTCCTCTATCAGACTGTGAACTCGTTGAGAACAGGAACTGTCTTTTGCCTAGCTTTGTGGCACTAGTGTTGGGCACATAGTAGGCCCTTAATACATGCATATTGACTGACCTATACTCTTCTGCAGAGTCTACTCCCCCAACCTCTCTCAGCTCCGACTACTCCGGAGCATACAAAGAATACCTTCAACTCCAAGCTATACCTTGCACTCAACTGCAGCCCATGAGGTCCTCTCTTCCAATTCTAATCATCCATCCAGGCTCAGCCCAAGGGCTGCCACCTCCAGGAAGTCCTCACCAATTATTTTAATGCCCTACCCTGAAGAGCAATTGCAGTATGATATGCACCATCCAGAATCTCTTTCTAACTACCTTTTCTCTGGATATTAGTGCAGCAAAGGCAAAGGTTAGACCTGAAGTCAGAAGATATGGATTTGAATCACAGAATTAGACAGAATTGCAGAATTCCAGGTCTGAGAGTCTTCAGGGGCCTCCTAGGCCTCCCTCCCTCTCCTCTCTACAAAATACTTAAAAAAAAAAAACGGTCTTCCCCTCTTGGCTCAAAGATATCTATAGAGGTGAGGGAGTGCACTAGCTCCCATGGCCATCTGTGTATGTAAAGTAAATACCAAAGTATTTGGTATTTACTGATCGTTTAATGGATTTTTCTTTTAGGATCAGAGGACTCAGAATCATAGAGATAGAGCTGGTCCTCTAATACAATCCCTTCATTTTACATATGAGGGAACCTAGAAAGAACCCAGAATATCTAGAAAGGTTAAGTGATTTGCCCAAGGTCACACATCTCATAAGTAACATTGAAGGCACTTAAACCCTCCTATATTTAGGCTCTTTCCACCACTAGCTGGCTAGTACAGTAAAAAGTCACTTCATCTTACTGGGCCTCAGTATTCTCATCTGTAATATGGGCATAATAATATATACTCTGTACCTCCCAGAGTTATTTCTAGATTACACTAAAAAGTGATACAGAAATGGGAGTTATTTTGCAATTGATGTCTCCTCCCTCAGAGTAAAGTACATTAGGAAAGTCTGACTGATTGACTGATAAATCTACCATTAATCTCCTATTATGGTGTCTTCTTATACAATAGCAGATAATTTCCAATACAAATCCTTAAAGGCAATCTGTGATTTCCTCAACCTTGGGGTTGGGGGTTGAGATGTGGGTGGGCATGAAATGGGACACCAAGTATGGAAACCGCAAATACCAACTGGGATCACAGTCTCTCAGTAACTTAGTAGACAAGGAAGGTATATAGAAGATGACTTGTCCAAAGTCACACAGCCAGCACTCAATTAATCAACAAACACTTATAAGTGTCTAAGGTGCCAGCACTAAATCTTAGAATGCAAAAATCTTATAACAGTGAATGTTGAAAACTAAAGATAAATAAATAAATTTTAAAATGGTACCAGCACTGTTCTAGGCTCTGGGGATCCAGATAAAAGGAAAACCATTTCTGCCCTCAAGAAACTTACAATCTAGCTGGGAAAATAATACACATACATGTGCTGTGAAATATGTGTTGTTTCCACACATAAACACATATATGTATATTTGTTACATACCTAGATCTGCCTATCTATGCAGATATACCTAGGTAGATAGATAAATGTAAGTATATATAGCAAATATACATATGTGTATATGAAAGATAGATATCTGGGTAGATATCTAGATAGATAAATGTAGGTGCCTAGCAAGTATATATATGTCTGTATATAAATCTGGGAAAGATGGGTATTGAGGTAGATAGCTATAGGTATATAAGTATATATGTGTATATATATATATCAGCTTGGTTTTATTGTATATGTATATATATGCACACACATATGTGTGTATATATACATACAAATATACACACATACATACACATATACATACACATAGATAGATAGACAGAAAAATCCAAGGTGATTTTTGAGGGGAAGTACTAAAGGCTGGGTGTGATCAGAAAAGGCCTTGTGTAAACAGTGACACCTGAACTGAGCCTTGAAGGAAATTGGAGATGAAGAGGTGAAGAATTTCAGACATTGGAAACAATTGGTGCAAATGCACAAGCGATGGAATGTGGCCTGTCATATATGGGGACCAAAAAGGACTATCCAGTTTGGTTGTACCATATGTGAAACAGAGTAATGGGGAATAAGGCTGAAAAGGTAGTCTGGGGCCTAGTTGAGAAGGTGTTTTTAAAAAGTCCAAACAGAGGAGTTTGTATTGAATCCTTGGATCCATAGAATGTGCTAGTAAGTGTAAGGGGCCCTCCTCAAGTCTAGGTCTTCCCAAATGTTTGCCCAGTGCTCCATCTGCTTCTTGTCACTATGCCTCTATTGAGATGATTTTTAGAGGGTGTAAACATCCAACCTCCAAGTACATTTCTTTTTCACTAGACATGCAAATGCACCAGTTTATTACTGCTCTGATGGCCCTGTTATTTAACACGTACTGAACAGCCCACCTAACACAGCTCACAGATGTAGCCATGGATGCACTTTGGATTTTGTGCCTGCATTGGTGAAGGCTAATCTGCTATCAGCAAAAATACCATATGTCACACTCAATAGGCCTCTCATTGTATCTTGCGTCTTCCTGATCTAAATTGGAAATGGAGAAACGGCTTTGCCAGGGGTAGCTGATGCTTCACTAGTGTCTCCCAGAGACTTGGTGCATACATTAAAACGTTGACAGCTTTACTGATGTGCTTGCATTTGCCTTCTTGCCGAAGCTTTTGTCTGTAACTCCAAAGCTTTGTCAAACACAGATCTCTGTTGGGGAGTTGGGGGTGGGGGCTGGGGGTGAGAACTCAGCTGCTCACTTTTCAGACGACTAGTAACTCTTTCAAGTCCAAAGTCTGGAGAGTTTGGCAGGCAGCATTATATACTGGAATATCCCTGGGTCTGGGGGCCTGAGACCTGAGTTCAAGTCATGGGACCAGAGATTTAGAGCTGGAAGTTGAACTTCCATTTTATAGAGGGAGAAACAGAGACCCTGAGGTTAAAACACTTGACCAAGGTCATAGAGTCAAGCCTCAGCTAAAATCCTACCTTCTTCAAGAAGGTTTTTTGAGGGGCTCCTTTAATGTTAGCACCTTCCCTCTGATACAACCTTCAATCTATCTTACACATATTTCGTTGTTTAGGTCATTTTCAGTTGTGTCTGACTCTTCATGATCCCATTTGGGGTTTTCTTGGCAAAGATACCGGAATGGTTTGCCATTTCTTTCTACAGCTTGTTTTACAGATGAGGAAACTGAGGCAAAAAAGGTTAAGTGACTTGCCCAGGGTCATGTAACTAGTAAGGGTCTGAGGCCAGAGTTGAACTCAGAAGATGAGGCTTCCTGACTCCAGGATCTCTGTGCACTATATCGCCACTGAGATGCTCTTGTATATGTATAGTTTGTAGGCATTTAGCTATTGCATGTGATCTGTTGAGGGCAGGGTATATATGTTTCTGCCTTTCATTGTATTCTCAGCACTTACCACAGTGTCTATCATAGCCTAATAAAACCTTGTTTACTGACTGTTGGAGCTAGTAAGCCTCTGAGGCAGGATTTGAACCAAGATCTTCCTTCTTTGAAGTAAAGTGCTCTAGGCACTAGGGCAGGCTTCCCCCCTCTAAGCTATGCTTCTGCTGTTCTTAAATTGGTGGGACTGTGGGCAGGTCACTTTATCTCACTGAGATTCAAGTTGCAAATCCACAAAATGGGGACAATGTCTGTAGCAGCAGCCTCACTCAGGGCTATTCTGAGGTATAAACAAGATAATATATTTAAAGTACTTTGGAACCTTTACAGTATAATATAAATGTCAACTATAATTATTACTCTGTAAAATGGGGATATGCTAACACCGCCAACCACTCTGAGTGTTTCTGGGGAAAGCTTCTCATAAATCTTAAAGGACTAATGAAATGGTAAAGGGTTGGGAAAGGTGACTTCACTGGCATAGGGAACCCCCAGATAAGGAAATTCCTTCTACCAATACATGACAGCACCTTCTCTGCAACCTAGACAGCTGCCAGATGCATTTTTCTACTTGCTCAGGGTCTTACAGCCAGTCAGAGATGGGACTGAAGCACAGGTTTTCTGTGGGAGTTTGTTATTCCCTACTTCCCAAGTGTCTTAGGTATCTACTGACTCAGTTCTCTCATCCACAGGATCATGAGGTCATCCAGTTTGACCTTCCTATTTTACAGATGAAGAAATGGATGACCACAAACTTATGGACCTGACTTGGGTTTTTCTTGTTGTTTGGACACTGAGGGATGTTTTAATTTGGAAAGCCACAGGGATGACCAGTAGATCTGACAGAGGAGCAGACTGACACAATCTTTCTCGCAGCAAAATGTCAACATTGATTTATTTATGGTTCTAGAACTGGAAAGATTGGGGGTAGGCAGGTTTTGGGGCAAATCCTACAAGGCTTGATGTGTAGCCTGAGGATGCAGCTGCAGAACTGGGCTGGAGCCAGCCTAGATATATTGGGTCCTGGAGGTCCTCACCAATCAGACAATGGTGGCTCAGGGCAGGAACTTGGAGCTGAAAGAGTTAAGGATTCCAAGGCAGGGTATCCTGTCCTTTCTGAGAGTTGGTTGGTGTAAGGATGACTAGGGAGAGAAATCTATTAAGTATATTCCTCAGGCACAGTTGAGTAAAGACCACATCACCCAAAGCTCCCTGAGGGCAGACAGTGCCATTATTCATGGGATTACTAGAAAATTGTTCTTCTTTAGAAAAGGTGTAATACACACACATATGCTATATATACATACTATGTAGCATACAAATATATATAGCATATACCACATACACTGTATAGCATATATATGTTATATATACACATATATGTGTGTGCATTATACCTTTCCTAAGAGGTATGTGTGTAAATACATACATACAAATATATATATATATAAATAATATGTATAGAGAGATACAGCTATATTGTAAATATACTATATACATATACAATGTAACTCTATCTATCTATCTATCTATCTATCTATCTATCTCTATCTCTTGAACTTGGAGTCAGGAAGACTTGAGTTCAAATTCAAACTCAGATACTTGCTAACTGTGTGACCCTGGGCAAGTCACTTCACCCTGTTTTGCCTCAATTTCCTCATCTGTAAAATGAGCTGGAGATGGAAATGGCAAACCATTACAGTACCTTTGCCAAGAAAATTCCAAAATAAGGTCAGAAAGAGTTAGATATGACTGAAAAATGGCTAAATAACAAAAATGGATGATGAGATGTAAAATGAGAAATTGGATAGAATTATTCATAGTCCTTGCTCCTTGAGGAAAGGAACTGTCTAATTTTTTTTTTTTTTTTAGTCTCTAGGGTACTTAGAACAGTCCCTGGTACAGAGTAAGGGCTTCCTAAACACTTGTAGATTTGATTAGATGATGGATTCAAGTAGTTGAAGGGTTTTCACAGGGAAAAGAGATTAGACATTCTGCTTCTCTCCAGTGAGAAAAATGAGGAGAAATGGGTAGAAGTTTCAGAGAAGAAGTTGTAGATTTGATGTCAGGAGAAACTTCCTCAAAGTAAAAACTGTCTAAAGCGAGTTCCCACTTACTCCAGTCTTCAAGCAAAGGCTTTGGTCTGCTGGAGAGGGAGCTCTTGTTCAGGCATGGGTTGGACTATCCAGATGGCCCCCAAAGCCCTGTCCAAATCTGAAACTCTGCTTTTCTCTGAAGTTATTAATTTTGTTGTTGTTGTTGAGTTGTTTCATAATGTCTGATTCTTCATAATCCCATTTGGGATTTGTTTTTTGTTTTTTTTGGCAAGGATACTGAAGTGGTTTGCCATTTCCTTCACCAGTTCATTTTACAGATGAGGAAACTGAGGCAAATAGGGTTAAGTGACTTGCTTAGAGTCACACAGCTAGCAAATGTTTGAGGCTGAATTCGAATTCAGGTCTTTGTGACTCCAGGCCCACCACTCTATCCATTGTATCACCTGATTGCCCTGAAGGCATTAATAGCTAACAGTAATAATGATAATAATACTTTAAGGTTTGGAAAAGTACTTTACAAATATTATCCCATTTGATCCTCACAACGACTCTGGGAGGTAGGATGCTTTTATTATCCCCCTTTTACAAATGCTAAAATTGAGGCTGAAAGTGACTTGTACCGCTGTTTTGTATTGACCCAGGACAGGGGTGGGGAACCTTGGGTGCAGTCTTTTAATTGAGTCCAAGTTTTGCAGAACAAATTTTTTTATTAAGGGGATGTGTTCTGTGAAGTTTGGATTCAGTCAAGTGGCCACACCTGAGGACCTATAGAGCCACGTGGCCTTGAGGCCACAGATTCCCCTCCCCTGACTCAGGGGATGAGCTTGAAGATGTGTACTCTCCAGCAAATCCATGTATGATCAGGTCAGCTTAAGGAGTATGAAGGAATTAACAGATCTCCCCAAAGAGGGTTGAAAGAATTTTGCTAAAATGAGGGGAAAATGGAAATGTTTTCCTTTAACTATAATGGTTCTTGAAAGGTCTCTGCCTCCTACTTTATCTAAAGCTCCCATTTAGATAGTACAGCCTTTTCTGGCATGAAAATCTCACACAATTCTGCAGTGCTCCAGGGAAGGATTACAAAAACTCTTTAAAGTGGAGGAGTAAATACACACTTGTCAATACAAGTCTGAATAACACTACTGGCCCTGGGCAGCTCCAGTTTTCCCTGAGTAGAGAATACTTCACCACCTCTATTTACAGTTATAGTCCAAATCTTGGCTGTGCCACCATCTTCCACTCTGTAACAAGTCCTGCCTCCCCAACTCACCAATAAACAAGCCTATACCATATTCACAAATAGCACTTTTTTTTCATACCTGGGGTGAGTTTCAGAAAACTATCCTGGGAAAGCAGTGTGAAAGTTATCCTCAACTTAACCCAGAGTTAGGAAAACCTGAATTTAAATCTGGTGTGACTATGGGCAAATAACTCAACCTCTGTCTGCTTCAGTTTCCTCATCTGTAAAATGGGGATCATAAGAGTTCCTACCCCCCCCAGGATTATCATAAGGATCAAATAAGATATTTGTAAAGCATTTAACTGCCTGGTACATAGTAAGCTCTAAATCATCATCATCATCATCATCATCATCATCATCATCATCATCATCATCATCTAATTCAGCTGGGGTGGAGAAGGAAGGAAGGAAGGTTTTGGGATCTACAGCAGATTTTTTGGGTAGGGGAATGACCCAGTCAGACCTGTGCTTTAGCAACACCAACCTGGCAGCTTTGCAAAGGATGTGCTCTTGCTACTTGGGCAGTCAGTTCAGTTGTTTCTAGCTGCCAAAGGTATATCATCACCCTCTAAATTGTGCTGCCCTGGAACAAAACCTCAGTTATTCCACCTTAATTATTGTTCTGCATGTTCCCATGCGCGCGCGCACACACACACACACACACACACACACACACACACACACACACACACACAGTTTTCCTCCCCCAAATATGGGAGGGTTTTCTTTCTGATCTGCTAACAGGAACCCAAAGCGAAGAACTATCCCAGTTACCACCTTCCTTTTAAGTCCTGGGGCAAGAAGTCAAGAAGGACTAATCTCTTTTTGCACAGGAAAGCCAAGGCAAGGTTGGGGCTGAGTTTTTGTTCAGACTGCAGGATGAAGAACATTCCACTGATAAGTCCATAGATAACTTTGTAGAAAATGATAATTTCCCCCCAACTTCTGAGGAGTTTTAAATCTAGACTGGTCTTCTGTCTTATCTCCTTCTAGTATTCTTTGATTTCCCACAAGTTAAGTGTTTCCAGAAGAAGCAGTCATATCTAATGGAAGGCAAGACTTAAGGGATGTGACTGATACCATGGTCAAAGGGCCTTCCTTCTTGGCGTCCCTGGGATTGCAGCTTTCGCTGAGGTTTAGCTTTGAGCCTAGTATCCTGATCAGTTCTGGGCATATGAACAAATGCATGATAGAAAGTATTACAGTTTATGGGTGCCATGCAATGTTTACGCCAAATGGGCAGATGCTCTTCCTTGAATGATTTCCAAAGCTCCTTCTTTTGAGAGTGCCTTTAACATCACCCACAAGCTAAGCCTCCATCAGTGTGGCTATTTCATGCTAGAATACCATCGGATAACGTTTATTATGCTGCTCTTTGATGAAGCACTCCACTCTATTCAAGGTTATTGAGACTTCCAATAGCATCTCATTCTGCAGAGTATACATCATCTTTACAGTGACACCCTTGGTTCCCTCCAACTCATAACACCAAGCAGGCTTTACACTCAGAGTTCAAAATTACAATGCTGCCTTTCATAGAACATTCAGCTTGCTTGCTTTGGGGCTGTTAGAAGAATAGGAAAATGGCTCCAGAAAGAACATCTGCCCATTCATCGTGATAACACATTAGTTCGTAGTGAACTCTCTCAGTGTCTGATTATTCGCCAGTAAACTCTGGTTGAGACAGAGCCTCAGACAAGGTTGAGTTCACCCATCCCACTCTTGGCTTTTGGAAACTCATCTGTCACTGAGGCCTCCAGCTGTATCTTGTAATGTCTTTCATGGCCCCCTCCCAAGCTGGCAATGATGCATCTTCATGGTTTATGGAAACATGTACTAGGGGAACAAACCAATGGCAACAAAACCAGGAGGGGACTGCTGAAACATCTTTGGGGTGAGGGTGATGCTATTCACAAATTGTTAAGACCATGTACACCCATATCAATTCATCATCAAACCCCCCCTCTCTCTCTCTCTCTCTCTCTCTCTCCCTTCCCCCTCACTCTCTCTCCTTACATACACACGGATGCAAGTTTAAAACAGCCTCCAGTGCTATAGACTGGCCTGAACTAGAGGGACAGGGTACAGTTTTATATCAGCATGTAGAAGATGCTTTAGGTGAAAATTACATGTTTCTTAGTATAAACCTTGGGAGTAGGAGAGAGCTCTCTCATCTTTAGCTTTCCCAGGCTACAGAATATTGTGCCACTGGTAGTTACTAGTTATATAAATAAATTCCATATGCTAGACAGAATGTGTCCAGATTACTCCTGCTGATAGCTGCGTTCTCTTTGGTGTACAGGTCTATCGTGCAAGATTAGATGAGAAGTCTCCCAGTGTGTACTTGGCTTGATTTCATAATACTTTTTAAGGAGATGGAGAAATGTATACTTGGATATTGATATAGTAGCCAAAGGAATATGATGGTAAAACACCTCTGGACAAAGTGGAGTGTGTGTGTGTGTGTGTGTGTGTGTGTGTGTGTGCATATGATAGTGAGGGAAGTTTGACTTTGATACAGATAGATTTATATTCATATATCAATGTAGAGTGGGGGGATAATGATTATGTTACAGGAATAATCACATTTGGATATCAATGCAGTAGTTTGGGGTGGGGTAAGGGTATTCCCATGGTACAGATATATTTATTCATATCCAAAGAGCATGGCAGTGTGTGTGTGTATGTATGTGTATGTGGTGGGTGGAGGCATATGACTGTGTCATAGTTGCATTTCTATATGCAAAAACTGAAGAAGGAATGCTGTGAGAATTTGTGGCCAGGAAGAAAACATGAGGGGCAACTAGGTGGAATAGTGGATAGAGTGCCAGGCCTGGAGTCAGGAAGACCTGAGTTCAAATTCAGTCTCAGGCACATATTAGTTGTGTGACCCTGGCCAAGTCATTTGCCTCAGTTTCCTCATCTGCAAAATGAGCTAGAGAAGGAAATGGCAAACCATTCTGGTATCTTTTCAAAGAAACCCCAAATGGGGTCAGGTAGAGTCAGACACAACTGAAACAGCCGAATACTAATAACAAGGAAAGCATGGAACAAACCATCTCTCTCTCTCTCTCTCTCTCTCTCTCTCTCTCTCTCTCTCTCTCTCTCTCTTTCTCTCTCTCTCTCCCTCCCTCCCTTCCTCCCTCCCTTCCTCCCTCTCTCTCCTTATCTAGCTCCCTCACTAGTCACCACCTTGTGTTCCACCCAGGAATGAGGAGGTTACCTAATAGGCAACCTATCATAGGACCGATGGACCAGTAGGGAAGGGAGATGCAAGGGGCAAGAGAAAACAATAACAAGAATACAACTTCTCCTTACCAAGCCTTAATACCACTGCTTTAAATCATTCTTTTCCCAAGGGAATCCCTGATGATAAGGATTCACATGGAATAATCTTTCTCCTGCTTGGCAGATTGTTTATCAGTAAAATCCCTTCAGTTATTCTGGAGCCTCCCATTTGGAAAGATAATTTCCCACTCTGCAGCAGCTCCTTTTGCTGCTACTTTTTAATGCCCTCAAAATCCACACCACCCCCCAATACTAAAAGATACTTAGAGAAAAATGTTTGCTTGTTGAGAACAATACAGAAAGCAAATAACTTTTTTATTAAAAAAACAAAACAAAACAAAGAGAATGGGAAATAGGCACTATACCAGGTACTGAGGATAATAAAAAGAATGAAATAATTCCTACCCTCAAGGAACTTATAATCTATTGGAGAGATATTACATGTACACAGATAAATATAATATTAGAGAGGGAGAGAGTCAAAGAACAAAAAAGCAAAATACTCTAGGAAATAAAATATTTCTAGGGGATATCTAGGATAGGATGTCCTAGAGGATATATACATATATATTTAGGAATATTGATGTGGCTAAATGTTAAGTAAAGTAAGCTAAAGTTTTCAAAATTTCATTTTTTCATAAAAGTTTCAGTTTTCCACAAAATCTCATTTGCCTCCTCCAGCGAATGGCTAGGACACTGTGTATTTTACTGTCCACAACAGAAAGCTTCCATAGAATGCTGTAGACTTAGAAAAAAGTTCCCTATCCCTTCTCACATCAGAGAAATGGGAAATGGGGATTAGCTAAAGGACCCTGACTTTCTAAGGTCCTGGCTTACTAAGTCAGATCTTTTCAGGGTTAATACTTCATTTATGGAGCCTTGAATGATAAACTGCATTAGAGAGGTGCTCAGTCAACCAACCACTTAATTAACAAGCATTTATTAGGTACTTAATAAGTGTTATGTACTATGCTAAACTGAGAGTACAAAGAAAAAGAAGGAAAATCCCTGCCCTCAGGGAGCTTACATTCTAATGGGGGAGACAACAATCAACCAACCAATAAGCATGTATGTGTCAGTCAGTTTTACTAAGCACTGGAGACCCAAAGACAGAATTAAAGTTGTCTCTGAGCTTACATTCTAAAGAGGATGCATACATACATAAATATCTCAGAAGATACATACAGAGTAGACAGAAGGTAACCTTAGAGGTGATGGTGCTCAAGGCTTGCTACCGAGAGAAGGTAGCATTGGGCTAAGTCTTGCAGGAAGCCAAGGATTTTAAGAGGCAGAGAAGAGGAGGGATGTGTTCTAGGGATAGAAGAAGCAGTTATGTGAAAAATCCCCACCCTAGGTGGGGCTTCAAGGATGAGGCAGGACAGGGCAGGACAGTTGTCCAACTTGGATGCTTTTTGTGTTGACCTTCCAGGAGTTTGGGGACTGGATTTCTATAACACATACTAGTCAGGATTTAAGTCCTGCCTCTGACATACACTGGATGTCAGACCCTAACTTCTCAGAGCTCCAGGTAGCTTTCCTAAGATTGTGGGTTTCAGATTTGAATTGCTAGGGGAAATTTCCTCACTAGGGGCTTTCTATATCGAAGCAATCACAAACAGGAAAAATATATGCAAACAAATTTTTAAAAAATAGTCAGGAATTTGAATTGAATCTTGAAGGAAGCTAGGAATTCTAACAGAGGTGAGGAGAAAGAGTATAAAAGGTATTGGGCAGCCTGTACAAAGACCAGAATGTGAACGATGGAAACTCATGTATGGGGAATATTAGCAAGTCCAAAGTTGGAGTTAGGAAAGATCTAGGCTCAACTCCCACTTTCAAAACATACTAGGCAATGGGCAATTCACTGTATCCGAGCCTTAGTTTCAGAATCTGTAAAATGGGAATAATAAGACCTACATTCTCTACTCACTGGGTAGTTGAGAGGGAAGTGCTTTGTAAGCCTTAAAAGGTCATTGAAATGAGAACTGCCATGATTATGATTCTTCTCTGGTGTTAACTTGATCTTCTCCAATATGTATTAACCCTTCTACCATCATTGAGAACAGCTGTCATTCTGCCCAAGGTGGGAATGGTGAGGAATGTAAAACATGTTTCATACTCCTGATGTGCTGGGAAGTAAATAAACTATAATCCATTAGAAAGAACTATTGATTTTTGTTTCCTGAATCATTTAAACTTAATAGGTTCATAATTTAGACCCATTACCAAAATGAATTCAGAGACTGTCCTGGCGCCACTTTGCTGTGTTTATGAGCCCAGAATGCTCCAATTAAGTGCATTTGCCTTTGAAATAACTGGTGTTTGCATTGTGGATAGGGAGGAGGCTCTATGGAGACATTCCCATAGCTGAATGAGTCCTATGGTGTTTTCTGTGTCAGTGGCAGCTGTAAGCAAAAGCTGTCCCAACACCCAAGACCAAAATATGAGGGTGGATGGAACCTGATTCACTGGCCTCACCTCTCCACCAGATAGCCTGGAAGAGAAGGAGAAGAAGAAGGAAAAGAGGAGGAGGAGGAGGAGGAGGAGGAGGAGGAGGAGGAGGAGGAGGAGGAGGAGGAGGAGGAGTATCTTCATGTCAGAGCTGATCCAAACCCATTGGCCTCTGCCAGAAGTCAGTCAATAAACACTTATTAAGCACCTACTATGTGCCAGGCATTGTGCTAAGTGATGGGGATGCAAAGAAAGGTAAAAGATATTTCCTGCTTGCAATGGAGGAGACAATAAGAAAGCCTGTCTTCACAAACAAGCTCTAGCTAGGCTATATTGGGGATAATAGACAAAAGGGAACGACAGTGTGGCAAGGCACTGCTGCTACCCCACCCCCAATCCCTGCCTCACAGGGTGCAGGGGTGGGGGACCTGTGGCTCCCAGGTACATGTGGCCCTCTAGGTCCTCAAGTGTGGCCTTTTGACTGAATCCAAATTTCATCGAACAAAGCCCCTTAATAAAAGGATTTGTTCTGTAAAACATGTACTCAATCAAAAGGACACACCCAAGGGCCTAGAAGGCCATGTATGGCCTTGAGGCTGCAGGTTCCCCACCGCTGGCAAGAGTGATTAAGAACCTTGCCCAGCAATAACTACTACCCAATATTACCCCTATAGCTAATAATCTCCCACTATCCATTTCTCTCCCTATTAATTAATCACTGGCTATAAAGGATAAAACTATCCCCAACCCCCATCTCCTCTTCTCTCATCTCTACCTGAACAGTGCCCCACCCTGACATTAGCTGCATTCTCTTGTGCCTTCTGGAATTCCCACTCTAATATAAATATACATCCTTTCTTCTGGAACTTTCATATACCAGCCTTCATTGAGACCTGGCTTCCCTTGATAACACTACATCTCTGGCCCTACTCTCCACCATTACACTTCACTCAAACTCTCCAACACAGTAGTTCTAGAGAGAAAGTCTGGCTACTTCTTGCTCCACACTGCCATTTCCAGATTCTCCTTTACTACATCAGTGAGCACTCTCTCTTTTGAAATTCACAATATCCTAAAATTTCTACCCAATCTAGATTACAGCAGCCATTGTGTACCAAACTCTGGGTTATTCTCTTTCCTTTTTCAAGGTATCAGTGATTGCCTTACACTCCTTTACTACTCCCCAGCTTCTGCCCTAACACCCTGACACTTCATTATCAATGTTGATGCCACCCTCAAACAAAAACTTCCAGTTCTGTAGTCTTCTTAAATCCCACGTCCTATTTCATTATATTCCATTCTGTCTCAGCCACACATACACATTCATGGACTGCACCCCACTATTACACATAAGAATTCTACTTTGTTAATTAAAAACTCTGAAATTCACGAATCTTATATTCTCCTATCATTCCATCTTACATTATGCCTTATCCTTCCTAAACTCATTCTTTTCCTTCATTAAGACCCACCCTCCCCAATACCTCCACTCTTTAGGACTTTCCCTTAACATTACTTATGCTCTGACTTTACATCCTTTTTTCTCCAATCCTGACCCTATATCCCTCCATAATACCTGCTCTCTATTTCCCAGAGGTGAGTTTCTTCTGGACCCTCCATTTTGCAAAGGCACTCAGGCTAGCCTGCCATCATGTCCCTGTTCTTGACTTTCTGGACTTCAAAATCATGCCCCTGCACCATGTATCTTCATTTCCTCTCCTCTATCCACCTCTTGAGTGTTATTTTCCTCTATTAGAATGTAAACAAGTGTGTTCTCTCTCTCTCTCTCTCTCTCTCTCTCTCTCTCTCTCTCTCTCTCTCTCTCTCTCTCTCATTTGTGTTATCTGCACTTATCACAATTCCTGGAACATAGCATTTAAAAATATTTTAGTTGTATCTTTCTTTCCTCCTCCCTCCATTCCTTTTTCCCTTTCTCCCTCCCTCTCTCCCTCCCTCCTTTCCTTCATTACTACCTTCCATCAGTTCAATTCTACCATGTCCTTTATTCTTGAATTCCATGCCCCCTTGTTTTATCACCTTTTATCCTTGCCAAGCCTTAGCCTTGTATTACTCCCATTATCAGTTATTCCATTTCTACTCTTGTGCTGCTAAATGGAGCTAGAGGAAGTCATACAGCTGTGCTAATTGGATGCATTATGAGTTCATGCTTTTCAGATTCAACTGGGCTCTTACTTACAGAAGGCAATCCTTTTGTTTTCCCCTGATTCCCTTTATCAGTCCCCACTAAAGCTTTTCCATATCTTCTCTACAAGTCTCCCATTTCTCCCTTCTTCCCACTTTTTTCTCCATCATTTTTGTCTATTGCATTCCTGAAAAATTAAGACTATTGAGAAAGAGCTCCCTCTTCTTTCATTCTCTTCATCTTAAATCCCCTTGACATCATTCTCTCCTCCTTTTCCTTAATCTCTAACAGCTGGGTAGCTCTTCTCCTTGACAGAATCATCCCCTCCACATGAACCCTCCTTGATTTGATCTCCTTCAATATTCTCCAGAAATCTCAGTAATCTCCCCCTTTAATCTTCAACATTTTCTTAATGACTGGTTCCTTCTCTATTACCCTTAAATAAGCCCAAGTCTCTTTGAGCCTTAAAAAACCTCCACTAGACCCTAACATCCCCTTACACTATCCTTTTAGAGCTTCCTTCCCTTTCCCAACCAAAATGTTGTGGGAAAAGCTTTTTATACATGTTGTCTCCACCTCTTGTAGCTCTGTTCTGTGATGGGTTGGAAGGATACCAAAACCACGTACAGAAATACTGATGCCAAGGTAATGCATTCAAGTAAGCACAAAGTATACAGGGGTATACACACAATGGGTGGTGGATCTATTGTTCTCCCTAGGCTTCTGATACACGGGGGTCTGCAGCTTCCAAAGCATATTGTCACTGCCTCCAAGGAGTTCAGTTAGTTTAGTTTACAGTTAGAGGGTCACTTATCTGGGTTGCCACCTGTCCCAAGTGAATCAGGGTGTGAGTGATTAATCTCTGGCTGCAGGCAACTAATAATTGCTGCCACTTTGATTCAGGCTCTCATTATCTCCTTCCTAAAGTATTTCCACAACTTTCCAATAGTCTCCCTGCCTCAAATCTCTTCCCACTTCAGCCTTTCTTGCACAAAGCTGCCAAAGCGATTTTCTTTAAGCTCCTTTCCTCAATCAACTCTGATGGCTCCCATTGCTTGTAGAATCAAGTGAAATCTCCTTTGTTTAGTTTTTAAAGCCCTTCTCAACTTGGCCCTCATTCTAGCTTGATGTAAATTACTTCTCTTCCCACAATCTGTAATCCAGCTAAACTGACTGCCTCTAAATTCCTCCTATGTGAATTAGCTATCACAAGTCAAGGCGGATCAAAACAAAATGTGTCATTGGACATACATTCAACTCCTCCCTCAGTTTCATTGACTGTGTGACCATAGGCAAGCCACTTAACCCTTCTTAGCCTCAGTTTCCACATCTATAAAATGGGAGTGATAAATATATTTTGTTTATTGCTTTCCACCAATTGAATATAAGTTTCTTGAAGGCAGGGGTTATTTCTCTGTTTTTTGCTTTGCCTTTGCATCCCCATGGCTGTCCACAGTGCCTGACCCGTAGTAGACACTTCACAAATTTTTAATTGTTTGAACCTGAACCAAATCCATGAAATTCAAGTCAGACACCCCAGTTAATTGTTATGTGAACTGGGAGTCAAGAGACCTGATTCTAGCCTTGTTTTTGCTCCTGACTAGCTAGTCTGTGTGACTTTGAGTAAGCCCTTCTCTGAACCTCTGAGATTCCTCATATGCAAAATGAGGTCAGACTGGTCGATTTCTCAAGTTCCCTTCTAGCTCCTTCAGGCCTGAATGGATTGATCATGACTCTGAGAAATACACAGAAGCTGGGCTTGTCTCAGCAAGTGGGACTTGATTTCTGGAGGGAGTTTGACACTCAATAAGACCAGAAGAAACAGGGAGGAGCCTGACAGAAAAGTCATATCACCAGCCCTTGGAACCAGAGCTCACACACACACGCACAGATACACACACACACACACACACACACACACACACACACACACACACACACACACACTTTGTGGAGAGGGCAAGGCTGATCATCGAATGTCTGTCCCTTGGAAAGCTGCTGTAAGCAGCAGAGATGGCTTCTTCTTGCTGTTTGCTGCCAGGCAGGCAATGGCTCTGATCATAGGCTTCCCATTTGCTTGATTCAGTGACAGAAATTGCTCAGTGGTCCTTGTTTCCCTTACTCATCAGCTGCCTTGGAGAGTTTTCCAGGGCTGCTGATCTTTTCTCTAAGCAGCCATGTGGAAAGGGTTTCAGACAGCTCTGAACCTCCTGGGGAAGGCACACACCTGGACCTGACCAGTCTCAGGCATACATTGGTTCTCTTATGTCTGCAGGGACAAAGACATCTCACAGTCACTTTCTGACTGTGGTCTCATGGCATGGCTCAGATGGCAACTAGCTATGTGGCAAAAGGCAAAGAGGTGGCACAGTGGGCTGTAGAGCACTAGAGACTAGGACAGGAAGGTCTGAGTTCAAATCTTAACTCAATTACTAGCTAGGTGACTCTGGATGGGTCACCTACTCTTTCTCAGCCTCAGTTTCCTCATCTGTAAAATGTTGATAATAAGAGCATCTATTCCCAGGATTGTTTTGAAGATCAAATGAGAAAACATAAAGAAAGTGTTACAGGGGCAACTAGGTGGCACAGTGAGTAGAGCACCAGCCCTGGAGTCAGGAGGACCTGAGTTCAAATCCAGCCTCAGACACTTAACACAAAAACTAGCCATGTGACCTTGGGCAAGTCACTTAACCCCAATCGCCCTCCAAAAAGCAAAAAACCAACCCCCCCCCAAAAAAAAACCCAAACCAAAATAAAGTGTTACATAAATGTGAGTTGTTATTGTTGTTTGAATGGTCTAACCTTGAGAGGCTATTGTCTACCCTGGACCTGCTGTGACCCCTCCTACCTGAAATTCCAACTATACATTATTTCTATGACTTAGAAAGCAAAGATGGGATTGCTATTTACAGGAAAGAGCATGGTACAGTGGAAACAGAACTTGATTTATGGTCATTGGGCAAGGGTTCATGTGTTGCCTATTGAAACTTATTACCCATGTGACTTTGGGCAAGGCAATTAAACTTTCTTGGCCTCAGTTTCCTCACCCACAAAATGAAAGATCATTATAGCTAGAAGGGTCCTCAGAAAGCCATCCAGTCAAATTCTCTCACCTGACAAATGAGGAAAATGAAGTTCAGAAGATCCTATCTCAGGGTCAAACACTAAGTGTCTGAGGTGAGTTTTGAACCTCCTCTTTTTGCTTTCAAAGGCCAACTAGGTGACCCAGTAGATAGAGTGCCAGCCCTGGAGTCAAGGGTTTAAATCCAGCCTCAGACACTTCTTAGCAGTGTGACCCTGGGCAAGTCATGTAACCCTGTTTGCCTCAGTTTCCTCATTTGTAAAATGAGCTGGAGAAGGAAAGGGCAAATTGCTCCAGTATTTTTTGCCAAGAAAACCCCAAGTATGGTCAAAGAGAGTGAACAATATTTTGGTTTTGAAGTTTATTCTTATTCACTGCTTCACAGGATCTACCAAAGTCTCTTCTGGTTCTAAATCTATGACTCTATTGTCTCTGATAGAAATGTTCTGCATTTCTTTTGATAAACTGTTGGGCTCTACTTGTATTAGGAAGAAGTAGCCTCCCCTTCTAGTCCCTTCCCTTTAGGACAGGCATTAATAATAACAATAGCTGACAAATATTGCTTTTTTAAGGCTTATGGAACACTTTGTATCCATTAGCTGATTTGAGTCTCAAAATAAAATGGTGAAGTAAGTTATAATGATGATTATGCTGATGGTGATAATAAAGAGAATTAATATAGCACTTTAAAGTTTGTGATGAGCTTTTATACGTTATCTCATTTGGTCCTTGGAGCACCCTGGTGAGGTAAATGCTATTATTATCCCTTTTTTACAGATGAGGAAACTGAGGCAGTCACAGGTAAAGTGACTTGCTTAGAGTCACACAATTAGTAAAGGTCTGAAGCAATATTTGAATTCAGATCTTCTTGGCTCCAAATTCTATGCTCTATCCACTTCGCTACCTGTATCTACAGCAAGTATTATTGTCCCCAGAATTCTCATAGCATAGATTTTCTTTTTTTTTAGATGGGATTTTATTTTATTTTTTTTCTTTTGGGCTTTTTTTTTTTGGAGGGCAATTGGGGTTAAGTGACTTGCCCAAGGTCATGTGGCTAGTAAGTGTTAAGTGTCTGAGGCTGGATTTGAACTCGTGTCCTCCTGACTCTATTCCTGACTCTATTTGAACTCATGTCCTACAGTGCTCTATTCACTGCACCACCTAGCCGCCCCTAGCATAGATTTTCTGGAAAAGGAAAATGAAACTCAGAGAAATTCATAGGACTGTAGATTTAGGGTTGGAAGGGACAGGAGAGGCCATCTGATAGAACTCCTTCATTTCTCTTTTAAAATTTACTCTTTTTTCCAATCAACATGCATTTATTTCTGTCCCTCTGCCTACCTTTTCATTTTACAGATCTAGAGAAATTTCAGTGACTTCCCCAGGGTCACATATATAACAAGTAGCAAAGCCAGAATTCTAAACCAGGTTACTGTGCCATGATGCCTTGGAAGGGATAAGGAGTATGCTGGAGCCAACTTGAACAAGGCCAAAAGAGCTGATTGTTTGAAAATCTGCAAATTTTACCAATCAGGGCTTGATTTGTTGTTTTGCTGATTGTTTAGGTTTAATCAAATGATGCAGAAAAGTGTTATAGATGCAGATTCAATTTTAAAAAGTATGTCACAGGGGCGGAGCCAAGATGGCGGAGTAGAAACAGCTCGTCCAAGCCTCTCTGCCCCCAGATTCCCCCCAAACTATGTAAAAGGGGACTCTGAACAACTTCTGGAGCCCCAGCACCCACAGAACGACACAGAGAAGCTAACCTCCTGCTGAGGACAGCCCAGCAGCCCTGCAGGAAGGACCAGCTCAGAGGTCTGGGACCTGGCAGCTCACAGAGCGCAGAGCGCAGGAGCCGAGCGGAGCCCAGGTCCAAGTGAGCCGAGGTTTTAGCCCCAGGGCGGCAGGGCCAGCAGCCGGCTGGAGGAACCCCAGAACACCAGGAGCTGTGGTGACTCCAGAATTATCAACATAGACATGCCTAGGACAAAGTAAGAGGTTGGTGTCCTATGGACTTTGGGACCTGTATTTGGGGAATGCGTCAGCTCCCTCCCCTGGGGGCTAGAAGCCGCTGAGGAGACACGCCATTTTGTAGTTTTCATAGGCATCTCCGGCTCCCAGCCTACAAATCATGGGGAGATCCAGCGATCAGTCTTGGGGGGTAATCGCTCTTGCTTTAACCTCCCTGGATCTGGATTGTGATCTAGGGTGGAAGTCGTGGGTGGGTTTACAGCTTGCCAGAAACGGAAGTTGCCCCCCACACGTTCGGGACGAAAATTCCTCTATCTGGCCTTAAAGCCATAGTGTGGCAACAAGCCCAAAAGTCAAGCAATTAAGTGGCAACATGCCAAGGCAAAGGAAACAGAAAAATGCAACCCTAGACTCCTATTTTGGGGGCATAGAGCGGGAAAAGGACTGTGAGGTCAGAAGTCCTGCTCCAAAAGCCCCAGGGAAAACATGAGCGGGTTGCAGGCCATAGAGGACCTTAAGAAGGACTTTAAAAATCAAATAAGAGAAGTGGAGGAAAAATTAGAAAGAGAAATGAGAAGTATGCAGGAAAAGTATGAAATGAGGGTCAACAGCCTGACTGAGGAAAACAACACCTTAAAAAATAGACTAACTCAAATGGCAAAGGAGGCCCAGAAGGGCAATGAGGAGAAGAATGCCTTAAAAAGTCGAATTTGCCAGATGGAAAAAGAATCTCAAAAGTTCACTGAGGAGATTCATTCCTTCAGAGTTAGACTGGAGCAAATGGAAGCTAATGACTTTATGAGAAATCAAGATGCTGTTAAGCAGATCCAAACAAATGAAAGATTAGAAGGCAATGTGAAATATCTCATGGGAAAAACCACTGACCTGGAGAATAGATCCAGGAGAGACAATTTAAAAATTATTGGACTACCTGAAAGCCATGATCAAGGAAAGAACCTAGAAATCACCCTTCAAGAAATTCTCAAGGAAAACTGCCCTGATGTTTTAGATCCAGAGGGCAAAATAGAGGTTGAAAGAATCCACCGATCACCTCCTGAAAAAGATCCCAAAAAGAAAACTCCCAGGAATATTATAGCCAGGTTCCAGAATCCCCAGATCAAGGAGAAAATACTACAAGCAGCCAGGAAGAAACAATTTCAATATTGTGGAAACACAATCAGAATAGCCCAGGACCTGGCAGCTTCTACACTGAGGGATCGAAGGGCATGGAATATGATATTCCAGAGGGCAAAAGAACTGGGAATGAACCCAAGGGTCACCTACCCAGCAAAACTGAGTATTTTGTTTCAGGGGAAAATATGGTCATTCAGTGGAATAGAGGACTTTCAAGCATTCTTGAGGAAAAAATCAGAATTGAATAGAAAATTTGACATCCAGACACAGGAAGGAAGAGATGCCTGAGAAGGGTTCATCATGGTGGGAGCATACATACTGATGATGATGGTGGTGTAACCCTTTCCTGAAAGTGGCAAACATGAGCCTTCTTAAAAGATACAGTAGCCCTAATATAAGATGGAATTAAAAATATATTAGACATTAAAAAAAAAAAAGTATGTCACAGGCAGTGCCAGATTTCAAACTATGTTACAAAGGAAGTAATCGTCAAACTGTTCTGATATCAGGTGGGATATATTAGGTTCACAATGCACATTAAAAGTATTATAGTAATATAACAAACCCAAAGATCCAAGCTTTTGAGATAAGAACTCAACATTTGACGAGAACTGTGGGGAAAACTGAGAAGTAGTTTGGCAGAAACTAGGCATAGGCCAACATCTCACACCATACCAAGATAAGTCTACATGGCTAAATAATTTGGACACAAAGGGTGATATCATAAGTAAATCAGGGGAGTATGGGAAAATGTACCTCTCAGATCTACAGATAAGGGAAGAGTTTATGACCAAACAAGAGAAAGGATCACAGGAAGTAAAATGGATTAATTTTGATTGTATGAAATTAAAAAGTTTCTGCACAAAGGTTATCAGTCAACTCCAAAAGACTCACGTTGGAGAGAGATGTCTACATTCAGAGAAAGAACTAGAAAGGGCAGATTTTGAATACAGATTGAAGGAAACTGCCTGCTCTCTTTCTTTTTCTTGTTTGGTTTTGTTTCCTCTTTCCCATTGTTCATTTCATCTGATACAATCCTTCTTTATAACCTGACTAATGTCTAATGTGATAGTATTTGCAGATCCTATATGTGATTGTAAGCCGCCATGGTAGGGGGAGGGGAGAGAAGGGGAGAAAATTTGAAACTCAAGGAATTGTGGAACCGAATCTTGTAAATGAAAAGCAAACAAAGAAAATAAAGACAAAAAAAGTTTCTGCACAAACAAAACCAATGTAGCCAACATTAGAAGGAAAATAGGGATACTGCGAAAATTTTTACAAGTTTCTCTGATAAAGGCCTTATTTCTCAAACATATAGGGAACTGAGCTAAATTTATAAAAATATCAGCCATTCTCCAATTGATAGATGGTCAAAGGATATGAATAGGCAGTTTTCAGAAGAAGAAATCAAGCAATCAATAGTCACGTTTTAAAATGCTCTAAATCACTACTGATTAGAGAAATGCTAATTAAAACAACTCTGAGGTATCACCACACATTTATCAGTTTGGCTAACATGACAGAAAAAAAGACAAATCTTGGAGGGGATATGAAAAAATTGAAACACTAATGTACTGTTGTTGATGGAGTTATGAACTAGTCCAACCCATTCTGGAAGACAATTTGGAGCTATGCTCCAAGAGCTACAAAACTGTGCATGCCCTTTGACCCAGCAATACCACCACTAGGTTTTTATCCCAAATAGATCAAAGAAAAGGAAAAAGGACCTATTTGTACAAAAATATTTATAGCAGCTTTTTTGTGGTGGCAAAGAATGGGAAATTAAGGGGATGCCCGTCAACTGGGAAATGGATGAACAAGTTGAGGCATATGATTTTCGTGGTATACGAATGTACTTTAAAAAATAATGAGGAGGATGGCTTCAGAAAAACCTGGGGAGTTTTATATGAACTGATGCAGTGAAATGAACAGCAAGGTGAAAGACTGAGTTAGCTGCTCTGATCCATACAATGCTCCAAAGCATCTAAGATGAAAATGCTATCTGCCTCCAAAGAGAAAACTGATGAACTCAGAGTGTAGACTGAAGCACATTTTTAAGCTTTATTTTTCTTGCTTTATTTTTGTCTGTTTTCTTTTGCCACATAGCTAAGATGAAAATATTTTTGGATGACTTCACATGTATAATTGATATGAAATTGCTTGCCTTCTCAAGGAGGGAAAGATGTAGGAAGGAGGGAGAGAGTTTGGAAGTCAAAATTTTAAAAAATGAATGTTAACTTTTTAAAAAACATGTAACTGGAAAATATTTAATGAGATTTTAAAAATCTTTAATAAAATTGTCATGGATACTTTTTTTTTCTTGGAGAGCTGATAATTAAACATTTACCAGCATATCCCTGGATTTATTTAATGGTGAAAAGCTAGTAAATGGTCAGGATTCAAATTCAGATTTTCTTATAAATTATCAGGTCAGTTAGTTGTCTCCTTGGAAGGCATAGAGAGTCCAACCCTGAGGATTCTGGGGGCAGATCCAAGGAGCCAAGTCCGTGGTTAGAAATGCCTAGATACATCAGGGAAGGGATTTCATATCTCTTACCTTCTACCTCTATTAGTCCCTCCTTCCTCTAGCTTTCTCCTCATTCTTCATCTTGCTTCTCTGTCCATTTTCTCAGACTTTTAATAGACAGATCTGATCCCACAGCCACTCTAAAAGAACTTAGACTAAAAATCTTTATATCAAACATATTTCAGGAAACAATGAAGAGTGAAATGAACAGAACAAAGAGAATACTGTATACAGCAACAGCAATATATTTTTTAGAACAACTTTGAGGGACTAAGTCATTTGGAGTATTATAAACACTCATATCAACTACAAAGGATTTATGAAGGAAGATGCTATCTGTCTCCAGAGAAAGAACTGATAAATAGAAGTATGTATAAAGTGATTTTATACACACAAAATTCGCACACACATACATATATACATATATATATATATGTATGTATGAATATTTGTGTCTGATGGTGGCAATCTTTAGGAAAATTTGAGGAAGGAGGGAAAACGTAAAAAGTGCACGGAAAAATAAAAGAAAATTTAGAAGGAAACAGAAAGCAGTGTAGCTTTGAAAGTGGTGTAGTATTTCTAAAGTTTTTTTTTAAAGTAAATAGTGTGAAATGTAAATTCATGGTTTTATAATGAATTCCCTCTTTATGTTGTTATGTGTACATGGAAATTTTTTTGTCTTTATGTATTTAAGTTCAAAATGAATAAAAAAGTAAAACAAACCAAATAGCTCCTAGAATGGGAAGAATGGTCTTTACAGTCTTAAAGAAACTTATCCAAAGGAAACGGTTTTTTAAAAATCAGAGAAACACATCAGCATGTGCCCTATAGATTATACCAGGTAAACAGACATTGAGTCAGAGAATCATGGAGTCTTAGAACTTGAATCACCAAGTTCATCTTCCTCCCAAAGAGAAGAATCCACTCTGAAACATTCATGATATTTAGTCATTCAACTTCTGCTTGGATCTGTCCGATGATAGGGAGCTCACTATCTTATAAAATAGCCAATCCATTTCTTGACTTCCAATTGCTAGAAAATCCTTCCTTATAGTGACCCCAAATCTCCCTCCCACTGTGCAATCTCCCCAATCACCTGCACTCAGTATCTAGTCTATCTTACTTGTAAAAGCCCTTCCAAAGGGAATGCACATAGCATGGCATTCAGGTTCTACCACATGTCCCATTGTTGCAAGAATGCGTTTTTCTAGGAAGCCTGAATTTTGAACCAGCACTTCAAAGATGGGTCTGGCAAAATCCTGTCACTTACCCTCATTCCTAACTCGATGTTTTCCCCACCGTACACCTCCATGCCTGGGTCAAGCAGACCGATGTCCCCGAAATACTCCCGGTCCACCACAAATGAGCAGCCAATCATGGCTGGTGTCCTAATGGGAAACAGAGGGAAACAATGGATGAAAACTCTGGGAAGTCACATCACTAGCAAGTCTCTGAAGCAGGGTTTATGTTTGCAGTGCCAGGCTAGGACATTACTACAAGAAACTAGGGAAACATTATCCTCTAGAAGCCCAGTCTTAATGACCAGAATAGATTAAGCAAGGTATCAGTGGAGACGATGTAGCACTTTTCTACAGGCTGTAAAAATTTTACACAGACAGAAAACCCAACAAAATAAAAGTCGGTGGCTAAAGTTATACCTCAGAAGTGCACTGTCTTTTATGGAAAGGCAGATAACATCCCCCCTATTAAAAATACACACCTCAAAATATCCAGGAGAACTCAATAAATAAGTAGTACCAGGACTAGATCGTTTTCAGAAACCAAACTGTTATCCACAATTACCCAGATATAATATCGATTCATAAAAGCAAAAAAAAAAATGTGTTTTAGCAGGTGTTACCATTTCAAATACTCATAATCTCCAAGTTACTTGGAATGAAAAGTTTCATTAAAACTTTTATTCATTAAAACATAAAAACTTCACTAAAACAGGAAGACCTGGCCAAAGAGATGAAAGTGATCAAAGGGATCATTGTAGTGCATAGCGTACTGAACTTGGAATCAAGAAGATGAATTCAAATCTTATATCCAGTGCTTACTAGCTGGGTGACTCTGGCCAAGTCACTTAACCTCTTTCTGCCTCAGTTTCCTTATTTCATAATAACAGCACCTTCTCCCCAGGGATGTTGTGAAGATCAAATGAGGCAATTCTTATAAAGCGCTTTATAAACATTAAAACACTATATACATGCTAACTATGGTTAACTTCTACTAATTAATATTATCTCATTTGTCTTGTTTTCTACTGGAGTTGGACCAAGGATGTTTTCAGTAAGACTGCAAGTGATTAGTCTGTATCCTAATATTTTGACATCAAGGTGGTGTCATGATGCACAGAGTGCTGAGTCTGGAATCAGGAAGATTTGAGTTTGTATAGTGCTTCAGACATTTACTGGTTGTATCACCCTGGGAAAGCCACTTAACTTCTGTCTGATTCAGTGTCCTCATCTGCAAAATACGGGTAATAATAGCATGCTCCTCCCAGGGGTGTTGTGAGGATAAAATGAGATAATATTTGTAAAGCACTTTGTAAACCTTAAAGTGCTATATGAATACTAGTTGCTATTATTATTGTTATTATTATCTTGGTTCTGTCTGCTGCTAAAGTTGTTCTAAGAATGTTTACAATGAGCCTATAGAGGATGAGTTTGCATCTTGGAATCTAGGTGGTGGAATGGACCTGGAGTCAGGAAGACCTGAGTTCAAATGCGGCCTCAAACACTTTCTCATCTGTAAAATGGGAATAATCATAACATCTACCTCTCAGGGTTGCTGTGAGGATCAAATGAGAGAAGACACTTCACAAACCTGAAAGTGTATTAAAATTCTACCTACTATTACTTTTATTTAACAACAAAAATATTTCATCCACCTGTCCAAATAGTCTATAGAACATTAAATATAAAGAACTTATAGCACGATAGTGATCTGCCCCAGAATTGTTTGATATGTAGAAGAGAAAAAACAAGATAATAAAAAGAAAATTAGAATTATACATTGGAAGCTAAGGATCCTTCATAAAGTAACAGATAGATCCTCTTGCAACAAGTACATTCTTCAAAACGTCCCCAAGAATTCAACGAACAAATTGAAGCGGAACCATGTGATTATCACTAAGAAATGCTGTTGCTCACAACTGCTGGGGCACAACATCGATCCCTAACAATCTAAGAATGATGATTCTGATTGATGCCCCCATCCCCAAGTACTCATCATCCCCAATTTATGTGAGAAGAAGAACTTTCAAGATGCAGATACTGGGCAGAAGAAATCAAATCCACGTGTCTACAGGAATAGGTACGTATCCCTATCCCCATCATCCTGTCTGCTACTGCCAATGTACCAAGGATGCTTTCAGAGAGCTTGCAGAAGATGAGCTTACATGCAAAGTCTTTTATCCAATCGCAAAGGGTGCTTAATTTTGTTATCTGCCCGTGCAATAGTTCACAGAATATTAAATATAAATGACTGGCAGCAGGATGGCAACTTGTAACAGGATAGTTTCTATCTGAATGCCCTTGAAAAAGAAGAATGAGATGATTAACAGTGGTACTAGTATACTCTAGCATGGCGCTTTGTGCTTTCCAAAATGTTTGACATTTCTTATCCCATTTGAGCATCAGGGAACCCTGTGAAGGAGGGGCTTTGGATATGTGATCACTGCTTTGCAGAGGAGAAAGTTGAAGATGGGACAACTGAAGAGGTTTGCCCTAATTGTGGAACAGCTGGGCTTTTAAAGTTGTTCAGCTCTCATTGAATTACCAAACTTCAGAGTTGGAAGGACTTCAGTGACAGTGCAGTCCAACACATACCTGAATAAAAATCACAATAGCTGACATTCTCAAAGCACTACAAAGCTAGAAAGCTGCTTTCAATAATAGGAGCTTGCATTTTTATAGCCTTTTAAGATTTTCAGGGAATCTTACACTTATTATCTCATTTGAGTTTTATTATAACCTTGGGAAGCAGGTGCAATTGTTATTCCCACAGTGGATAGAGAACCAGGACCTGGAGTCAGGAAGACTCATTTTCCTGACCTTAGGCACTTACTGGCCATGTGACCCTGGAAAAGTCACTTAACTCTGCCTCAATTTCCTCATTTGTAAAATGAGTTGAAGAAGGAAATGGGAAACTAGTATTTTTGCCAAGAAAACTCCAAATGGGGTCAGGAAGAGTCAGATATGACTGAACAACTGAATGTTACAGTTGAGGAAACTGAGGTAGACAGAGGTTAAATGACTTACCCAGAATCACATGGCTAGGAAGTGTCTAGGACTGGATTTGAACCTGGGTCTTCCTGATGCCAAGTACAGCATTCTGACCACTGTACCATTTATCTCATCTGTCCATCATATTGGCCATATGAGGTAACTTCCCATTTAAGAAATGAGAAAACTGGGGCGGCTAGGTGGCGCAGTGAGTAGAGCGTTGGCCCTGGAGTCAGAAGGACCTGAGTTCGGATCTGGCCTCAGACACTTAATTCACACGCAAAACAAACAAACAAAAAAAAAACCAAGCCATGTGACCTTGGGCAAGTTACTTAACCCCAATTGCCCTCCAAAAAGCAAAAAAAAAAAAAAAAAAAGAAATGAGAAAACTGAATCTGATAGATGTTAAATGACTTGCTCAGGGTTAAACAGGATTTGAGGCAGGATTTGAATCCTGACTCCAAGTCTAGCACTCTTATCTACTAACCTTTACAAAATCCTTGACAAGCTGTTTTCCAACCTAAGCTTGCTCAAAGATTTCTCATGATGGGGATCCCACTACCTCCTGAAGCAGCCCAAGGAACTTTGTGGCAGTCCCAGTTGTTACAAAGTTTTCATCATCTCCGCCTGTGCAATGCCCAAACAATTATTAAGTGCAGTGTTTCACTGGGGAAAGAGTCCTGCCTCTGGAGTCAGAGAACCTTGGTTCAAATCCTACTTCTGATGTTTATGACCTGAGAAACGTTGGGCAAATCACTTAACCTCCTTGTGCCTCAGTTTCTGCATCTGTAAAATGAAAGAATTGGACTCGGATGATCTCTGATGTATCTTTCAGCTCTAGATTCTATAATTCTGATCCCTTTTGAATAATTCTTTGGGAAAACATCAGTCAATTGCATTGCTAGACATAGTGAACAACATGACTGAGTCAACCAGCTTTTCAGTGGATACTGGGACAGTATGTTGGCAGTCTAAAAATGAGATGAACATGGGGGCCTTCAGTAGCCATGCCAAAGACTTGTAATTCAGCTGGTTGGTGATGGCCAGAGCATGCCAGGAACATTGGAACTCTCAGGGAGAAGAGCTTGCTGCAGGTTCACTCTAAAAGAACAAAGCTCGATCTCGTCCCTTGTTTTTGTCCTGTTCTCTCCTGCCTCAATCATGTGGTCATTAAGTGCACACGTTCATGTTGACCAGCTCACCTAATATGTCTTGTGAATTCCCTTGCTACTTCTCCGCATTAAATTTCTCCACGTTGAAAATAATGGCAGAAAATTGGTCTTGACCATAATTTAGGGAAAGCCATTCTGTACCCGACAACTGGGAAGTCAGAAGTAAATGCCCATCAATTGTCTAAGAATAACAGGGGCATTAAAAAGCGATTACCCTTTTATTTGTGCAAGGATCCAATTTGTTCTGTCATTAGATTTTGGCCGCAAAACTCACACTAATGAAATTTTAATACTGTCTTTGATTTTTAATAGCAGGGTTTTACTGGTTAAGTTATATTTCATCAACATACAACAGGCGTTCCTCTTTTCTTTCTTTTTTTTTTTTTTAATAATCTCAGGGTGATCTCTGATGAATTGAAATGCCAAATCCCCTGCCAAGACTATTACAGCCGGTAATGATTTTTTTATTATTGCTCTGAGCTCCAAAATAAACTTAAAATAAATTCATAAAGCGATGGAGGATGAATCAGCTGGCACAGCATTTATATGCATCAGAAATACCCGCTGTGATTAAAGGTCTGGTAACTGACAGCTCAGGATGACAGGAGTCGATGCCTAATGCCAGTTAGAAGGGTTCAAGATAGATACATAAAGTGTTTATTAAGTACTTACTATGTGTAAGACACTGTGCTTGGTGATAGGGACATAAAAAGAAGACATTTTCCCCTATTCCCTAGAAACTTGCATTCTTTTTCTTCTCCCTCACCCTTTCTCTTTCCCTTTCCCTTTTCCTCTTCCTTTCCCTTTCCCCTTCCCTTTCCCCCAGCTCTGGACACTATTTTTCTTATAAAGGGGGCTTACCAAATGTTTGTTGAATTGAATTAGAAAGCCTGGGGAAATCCCAGGAGGAGTTATCTGAGTGAAGTCTAGGGTTCATTAATAGGGCACAAAAGCTTAACAACATGCCAAAAGCTGTGGAGAAAGTCAGCAGGCAGGTACAGACAGATTCTTGGCCTCATATTTTCGTTTAGGGATCTAACCCTTCTTGGAAGGATATTCCCTTTGGTACTAAACGTCATTGGCTTAGAGACTCAGGCTTCATTTTTGTCCTGTGTCTCCCTCTGTCTCCCTCTTCCCTCCCTGTTTCTTTGTCTCTCTCCCTCTGTCTTTCTCTCCCCTCTCTGTCTTTTTCTCTTCGTTTTTTGTTCTTTTATTGTCTCTCTTTCCTCCTCCCTTCCCCCTCCATTCTTTGTCTTCCTCTGCTTCTCTTCACTTACTGTGTCTTTATCTTCTACTGTCTCTCAGAATGCCTCCCTTTCTATCTCCCTACTCTTTCTCTGTCCCTTTTCTCTTTTCTTTCTCTCCTTTCCCTCCTCCTTTCTCTTCTTGTCCCTTTCTTCTTTTCTTCCCCCCTTTCTTTTTCAATCTCAATTCAACAAGAGTAAAGGGGAAACTGTCAAGTTCCTACTGTGTGCAAGATCGTCTAGGCACTGAGTACACAGACAGAAATTAAGTAATTCCTGCTCTAGTGTAGTTTACACTCCCCTGGGGGTGACAATGCCAACAGAGACACTGAGAAATAAATACAACAACTTTATACAAGGTAATTTCAATATGGAGAGATCAGTAACAACTGGGGGCAATGAGGGAAGCCCTCAACACCTGAGCTGTGTTCTAGAGAATGCTAGAGATTTTGCCAAGTATCCATGGAATGGCAGCAAATTCTAGATACAAAGGGACCATCCCTTCACAGACTCAGAGGTGGGAAATAAGGAAACCAAGTTTACAGGATGTGGAAGGGAGAGGAGGGAGAGGAAAGGATGGCTCCACAGTCACAAACCCAGGTAACTGGAAGGATTATTGTGTCCCCAACAGAAACAGGGAAGTTTGGGGGTGGAAGATGATTTAAGGGAAATAGAACAAGAGATGTTGAGTTTGAGGTGACAATAAGACATCTAAGTGATGTTTAGCAGGCAGTTGTCAAGTGGACCTGCAATTTAAGAGATATTAGAGTTGGGCATATAGATTTGGGAGTCATCTGAATAGAGATCGAGGCTGGGAGCTGGGGATGTTACCATGGTTGAGACTGTAGAGAAGGAAGACAAGAGGGGCCAGGACAGAGTCTCCCTCCTCCTTCTCCCTCTTCTTTCTATCTCTTTCATCCTTCTATCTTTCTCTTCTTTTTCCCTTTCATCCTTCTTTTACTCCCCCTTTCAATCTCCCAGTTTTCTCTTTTGCTCCCTGCCTTTCTCTCATTCCCTCTTTCACTCCCCCTTTCCTTCCCCCTTCATTCCCCTTTTCTCTCTCTTCTCCATCCTTTTTTCTCTCTTCACTCTCCCCTTTCTTCCCTCACTCTTTCTTTCTTGCCCCTTCACTCCCCTTTCTCTCTTTCTTCGATTCTTCCCTTACTCCCTCTTTCTCTTTCCCCACTCATTTCTTTTCCCTTTTATTCTCCTTTTTTATTCCCCTCACTTGCCTCTCTTCCCTTTCTTCTTCCCTCATTTCCCCTTTCTCTTTTTCTGTTTCTTTCCCCCCTCACTCCCTTCTTTTCTGCTTTTACTCTTCTTTTTTCTTTCCCCATCACTTCCCTTTATCTCTTTCCCTCTTCATTCCTTCTTTTCCTCTAACTTTCCCTTTCTCTCTCTTTCCCTTCTCTCTTCCTTCTCCATCCTACTTTCTTTCTCCCCTTCCATTCTTTTTCTTCCTGTCTTCTCCCTGCAAAGCTCAAGGCTAATGTAGCTTCAGTATAAGTCTGTGATAGGAACCAGTCTCCTGGGGCATGGACAGGTAGTACTGGGCCTTGGCTTTCCCAGGGCCCTCAGGGACGGATGGTGCAGGCTAGGCTTTTGGCCAAGAGCTTGATAGCGTTTCTTATCAGTGCCTCAGCAGCCTTCACTTATCTAGCCAAGCCAGGGAGCAATCTCAGGGATTTGGAGAGGTGAGAAATCTGCAGCCCCAGCTTTATCTTCCAGAAAAGCCTTGGGGAGCCTCATCGGCCAAACCAGGTCTTAGGGAGGGGGAGAAAGAGGACAAAGGAAGAGCAGGCCTTGAATCCCAGGCCAGAGTCATCTTTTCAGACAGGAATGTAGGAGAATGGGAGGCCTCCCCAGCTTTCCAGAACACTGAATGCACTTGGCTCACTAATAAACCAATTATGTTTGCTAATGCTTCAACCAAAATGAGGAATTCAAAATTGTCCAGGCTTTTAATGGCCTAGTCCTGCTGCATGACCCCCTGCCAAATATTCTATAGGGGAAGAACAAGTGCTTTTGCTCCCCTCCCCCTTCATCTTCCTCTTTCCCTCCCTCTCCTTCCCCCTCTTCCTTGTCCCCTTTCCTTCCTTCTCCTTCCTTCTTTCCATCTTCTTCCCTCTTCCTCTTTTTCCTTCTCTTTCCCCCTGCTTAGCTCTCCTCTTTTATGCCTTCCTTTCTCTCCTCCTATATCTTAATCTCTTTCTTTCCTTCTCCACAAGCCCCACTTGCCAAAGTGAAATGTTTTTCCTAAGTCCAAACTTTAAAAATTCTACGGACTATTTCTTTTTCTTCAGGACCTAATGAATGTTTTTAAAAAACTCCCTGAAGCCAATAAGCAAATAGCTTGTTTCAATATAGAGGGTTTAAACAGCAGCTGGAATTCCTGTTTCTAAAAGGATGTTGGGGGTGGGGTGGGGAGGACATAGATGAAAATCCAAAGAACAAAACTCCAGGTTACCTCTGCTCCTCAATAAACAAACAATAACTCTTGACCAACACAACAAACATTGGACAAATCATGGCATCTTGCAGATAGGTTGGCTCATATGGATGAATTATCACTTAACCTCTTTGCATCTCAGTTTCTCTGTCTGTACAATGAGAGATTGGCCTAGGTTAAAGGTTCTTAATTAGTTTTGTGCCCTGGATCCCTTTGGCAGTCTGAGGAAGTGTCTGGTTCTCTTTTTAGAATAGTGTTTTCAAATACACAAAACAAAATATACAGGAAACAAAATATACCTAAATAGCTATCAAATACAACACATATTTTTAAAAGTTCATGGACCCCAAGTTAAGAACCCCTGATTCTCTCATTCAGTTATTTCAGATTCTTTGTGACCCCGTATGATTTTTCTTTTTTTAGCAAAGACACTGCAGTGGTTGGCCATTTCCCTCTCCATCTCATTTTACAGATCAAGAAACTGAGGCAAATAGGGTTATGTGACTTGCCCAGGGTCACATAGCTAGTAAGTGCCTAAGGCTAGATTTGAACTCATAAAGAGGAGTCTTTCTGACTCCAGGCCCAACATTCTACCCACTGTGCCACCTAGCTGTCCCCAACTTAGGTGAACACTAAATTATCTCCAAAATATAAATGTATTTAATAATAGTAAATTTAATGTCACTGATTGAGGGCTGGAGGGATGAGCTCAGAGATCATCTAGGTCAAACCTCTCATTTTAGAAACACAGAGACATGAGCTCACAGAAGCCTCTGGCTCACTGAATAGAGTGCTGGTCTTGGAGACTGACCGATAAGGGTTTAAATCTTACTTCTGCCACGTGACCCTGGGCAAGTCACTTATTTTCAGCTTCCTCATGTATAAAATGGAGATAATAATGGTACCTCTTTCCCAGAGTTGTTGGGAGGATCAAATGAGATAATGTATATAAGGAGCTTCCCAAATGTTGGAGCACCATTTAAATGTCAGCCATTATTGTTTAAGCAGAAGCAAGATTTGGACCTGCACTCTCTGCCTGCACACTCAGGCTTCTTTACAATGTACCATGTATATGGGGGCAGTCAGCTCTGCTACTAACTTGACGTAACCTAAGGTTGGATGAGTGACTTTGCCTCTCTGAGCCTCAGTTTCCTCATCTCTAAAATGGGATAATAACACTAATTCAGAAGATCATATAGAAGAAAATACTTTGTAACTTTTAAGGTGCTACAGAGATATAAGATATTAAAATAAATATATTTAAATAGAAAATTATATTTAATACTAGAAAATGAATATAATAAATGTATATACATATAACATATGTATGCATAAAATGTATAAAACCACAGATCTATATAGTATATCTTGATGGTGCCATATACTGGGGATGTGTAAGTGATCACTCCTTACATCATATCTTAATTAAACCTTCCATGGATACCATTTTCAGACTTCTGTCTTAGATGCTTTGGGGCTGGTATTATGGTACAGTAGAAGGTATACTGGATTTGTACTCATAATACCTAGATTCAAATCCTGGCTTTGCCACTTATCACCTATGGGATCCAGGGCAATTTACCTCCACTCTGTGGGTCTCTGTTTCCTGATATGTAAAACAATCTTGTTGCAATAGTTGACCTCTGAGGTCCCTTATAGCTCTATATCTGTGGAATCTATGATGGTCTTGATTTATGATTCTGGAAATTTCAGAATCTAACTACATTAAAATAAGGAATAGAAGTAGATTTATTAAGAATACAGTTTTGGAATATCAGCTCGAATGAAATTGTAACATTAGCTTCAATAACCTATCCCACAGGGACTATAGGTATTAAAATGGAATCAAACCTTGAGTCTAATAGTTTAACTGTCATTCTGGAGAGATTTAATTGTGATGGTTGAAGACAGAATGTGAAAAGACCAAGAAAAAGGATTAAGAGAACATTTCCTGAGAGAATGAGCTTTAATCCTTATCTTATAATGAAATGCAAGGGGAGTTCTTGAGAAAGGACTCTAATTAGTATCCTGAGAGAATCGAATGGTGGGACTCTGTTTTCAGAATTGAAAAAGCAGTTGTCATGATTAAAAAACAGCTTTGGCCATGAAAAGATTCTCACAGATAATAAAATGTAAATTATTTATATCTTTGTTGTATGGCTTGCTATACTGTTAATAAATAGTACAGCCAATGATCTTGATGTTTATTTAAGTTTAGGAGATTGGGAATTACATTATGCATAATACATATTTAGTGCAATTTTACTGCAACATATTTAATTATCTCACAGATATATTTATATACTTAATATACATATATTCAATAATGAACACACGTGCTTATAAATTATTTATATGTTTCTATTTATACATATGCATATGTATATGTACATATTATATATATAATATGTACATACATATATATGTGCACAGAGTATTCAAAAAACTTAGTCTAAATGCTAAGCATAAAGGATTCCAAGAAAGGCAAAGATAATCTCTGCTTTCAAGCTCATAGTCTGAAACTGTTACAATGGAGGGAAGAACAGGAAGGTGAAAGGGAATGAGTCAATCTTACTCTCATTTGATTTGGCTTAAGGAGGGAATAACATATAATCAATTGGGTATTTTACCCTACAGGAAAGTATCAGGAAAGGGATAAGAGAGGGGATGATAGAAGGGAGGGCAGATTGGGGGAGAGGGTAGTTGGAAGCAAACACTTTTGAAAAGGGACAGGGTCAAAGGAGAAAACAGAATAAGTGGGGAGGTGGGATAGGATGAAGGGAAATATAGTTAGTCTTTCACAATATAACTACTATGGAAATGTTTTGCATAACTACACATGTACAACCTATATTGAATTGCTTGTCTTCTCAGTGGGGGGGGGGCAAGAAGGTAAGAAGGGAAAGAATCTGGAACTCAAAGTTTTAAAAACAAATGTTAAAAAATGTTTTTTACATGCAAACAGGAAATAAGATATACAGGCAATGGGTATAGAAATCCATCATGTCCTATAAGAAAATAAGGGGGAGATGGGGGAGGATATAGGAGAGAGCAGATTGGGGGAAGGGGTATTCAGTATGCTTGCTATTTTGGGGTGGGGTAGAGATGGGGAGAAAATTTGTGACTCAAAATCTTGTGGAAATGAATGTTGAAAACTAATAAATAAATAAATTTAAAAAGAAGCTCATAGTTTAATGGGAAAACATGAAAACAACTGTGAATAAACAAGATACAGGCAGAATGAATTAGAAATAAAGGGCAATTTATAGCTTTAATAGCTTTTAGTTTTAATTTGAATAACTTTATTGTTTTAAAAGCCTCTATATGAGAGAAAGAGGAAGGTAGGTGATGGGCCTGGAGCTGGGAAGACTCACCTTCCTGAGTTTAAATCTGGCCTCAGACACTTACTAGCTCTGTGATCCTGGGTTCTTAACCCACTTTACCTCAGTTTTCTCATTTGTAAAAATGAATAGGAGAAGGAAATGGCAAACCAATCCAGTATGTCTGCCAAGAAAATTCCAAAGGAGTCATGAAGAGTTGAACATGACTGAAAAATTATTGAATCATAACAATATGAGAAACAGAGACACAGAGAATTGTAGACAAAGCCAGAGGAAGAGAGAAACAGAGACACAGAGAAAACAGTAAATACATAAGGGAACATGAGGTATCTCCAGTTAATTAAAAAAGAAAAGTTGCAAAAAGCTCTTGTCACACCAGAACATTGAACTGAATCTAATAAGATGACTTTTAATAGGGAAAAATGTAAGGTTTTATATTTGGGTTCAAAAAGTCAACTTCCTAAGTAGCAAGCAGGGAGACATGGTTAGACAATAATTTGTCTGAAAAAGATGCCTGGATTTTAATATATTGCAAATATAACCTGGAGTCAACAGGATTTAGAGCAGGCAAAAAAACCAAAATGAGTAAATGAACAAAAAACCTGCCACCTTGGGCTGCATTAAGTGTCAGAATGCCCAGGACTAGAGAGATTTCTTGCTCTCCCCTGCCATGGTCAGACCACACCTGGCCTTTTGTATCCAGTTCTGGGTTCCATTCTTTGGGAAGAACATTAACAGGCTAAAAAAAAAATACAGAGGAGAGGAATGGGGATGGTAAAGAGCTTGGAGGTCATTGCATATAAGAATCATATGAAGGAATTAGGGATGGCTAGCCTGAAGCAGAGAGGGCTTGGGTAGGGTGGGGGTAGGGGCAGGAAAGAAGATTGAATTGTGAACTCCAAATGTTTTAAAGGCTGACACCTGTGAGAGGGATTAGATGGGCTCTGTTTGGCCCTAGAAGATAGATCCGAGGACAATAGATAGAAATTGCAAAGGGGTAAATGTTAAGTTTAATGTAGCAAAAAGATTAAAAAATAATAACCTGGCATTTATAATATAATTCATTTAAAATAAAGTATTATTATGTATAATGATTAGCAAAAGAAAAATGAAAATTCTTAAAATAATATGCAATGATTGTGAGAATATATTTATTATATATAGGATAATATACAATCATAATGTAGCACTTATATAATGCTTTAAGGTTTGCAGGACACTTTATAAATATTATCACATTTTATTCTCATGACACCCCATCGATGTAGGTGGTATAATTATCCCCATTTTACAGATGAGGCAACTGAAGGAGATTAAATGACTTGTTCAGGGTCACACAGTTAGGAAGCATGGGAAATTGGGTTTGAAATCAGGTCTTTCTGACTCCAAGCCCAACCCTCTGTTTACTGTGCTGTCTACTACCTGATATCAGGACTTCCTAACAGCTTTTCAAAAGTAGAATAGGTTGGTTCTGAAAGTAGTGGGTTTGAGTCTTTGAGCAAAGTCAGAATATATTGGAGGTGGCACAGAAGATAGTATTGGATCCAGACTCAAATCCAAATTGTGCCTTAGACACTTTTTAACTGCAGGACTCTCTCTAGGAATGTCACTTAACCTTTCCTAGCCCCAGTATATTCATCCTTAAATGGGGATAATGATACCACATCTCTTACAAGATTGCTGTAAGGATCAAATGAGATAACATATGAAAAGTGTTTTATAACTCTTCAAACACTACATGCACGCTAGCTATTATTACTTACATACAGAGTGGTGGAGATAGCCCCAAGTGTCCCTCTAAACTCAGAGATGTTAACAATACAGAGAGAATCTGACGGTCAATTCCAAATTGTCTCCCCCTATCTTCAATCCATCCCTACCTACTGCTTCCTTCTCTGCTAACAACATAAACAAGCCTCCCCCTCCATCCCCTGCCCTCTCTGCTCCATGATAAATATCCCTAATTCCTTCACATAATTCTCAGATGGAATATCTCTATCCTCCCCCGCCTCCCCCAACACCCAAGCCTCCAGCCCCCAGCTTTTTAGCTCCCTTTTGGGTGTTGTTTTCTCTCATTAGAACATAATCTCCTTTATTTTTTGCTTTTATTTGTAGCCCTAGTACTTAGCACAGTGCCTGGCACACAGTAAGAGTTTAATAAATGCTTGTTTCCTTTCTTCCTACACTACAAAGATCTTCAATGACTCTACCCTCTCTCTTAAGCTGTCATCCCACATCCCTTTTCCCTTTCACAGTTAAACTCTTAGTAAAAGCCGTCTACACTTTTTCCTTCCCCTTCTCTTCTCTCACTTCTCAGCCCTTCCTAATCTAGTTTCTAATCTAGCTTCAGTTGAAATTGCTCTCTCAAGGTTATCAATGAGATCTTAATTGCTAAATCCAATGATCTTTTCTCAGTCCTCATCTTTTTTTTTTCTGACTACTCTAAAGCATTTGACATTGTTCAAACCTTCCACCACCCCACTCCCTTCTGAATATCTTTCCTGGGGTTTTGTGACATTATACTTTCTTGGTTCTTTTGTTTGATTATTTTGGTAAGGTTCAACTCTTTCATGACCCCATTTGGGGTTTTCTTGTCAAAGATACTGGAGTGGTTTGTCATTTCCTTCTCCAGCTCATTTTACAGATGAGGAAACTGAGGCAAACTGGGTTAAGTGATTTGCCCAGGGTCATACAACTAACAAATGTCTTGGTTCTGCTTCTACCCATCTGGCTACTTCTCAATTCATTTGCTTTTCAATGTCTCATCCCCTGTTTGATGTTGTATCCTCTAAGCTGTCTTTGACCTTCACTTCTCTCTGTACTCTCTCGGTGCTATTCTTGGCTTTCAAGGGTTTGACTATTATCTCTTTGCAAATGATTCCCAGGTCTATCCATCCAGCCCTCATATCTCCTCTGAGCTCCAGGCTCACATGGGTAAATGCATATCGTGCATTTCCACTGGGAGATCCTATAGAAATCTCAAATTCAACATGTCCAAAAATAGAACTCACTATCTCCATTCCCCAAATCCATTTCCCTTTCTAATTTACCTATGTCTCTTGGGGGCGCCACTATCCTTCAAAGTCACTTAAGTTCACAATTTTTGTGTCATCCTTGGCTCCTCACTGTCCTTTCCCCCTATTTTTCAACCAGTTGCCAAGTCTTATCAATTCTACCTCCACAATGTGCTTTGCTTGTGCCCCTTTCTCACTATTCCTATGGTGATCAACCTAATTCAAGTCTTTGTCATCTGTCACCTGGAATTTTGTCTCCATGATTCAAGTCTCTCCTCATGGCTGAACAAGTTGTGGTATAAGGAATGATGAGCAGGTAGATTTTAGAAAAACCTGGAAAGACTTGTATGAACTGATACAAAATGAAATGAACAGAACCAGGAGAATGTTGTACACAGTAACAGCAATATCATATAATGATCAACTGGGAATGATTTAGCTCTTCTCAGCAATGCAATGATCCAAAACAATTCCAAAGGACTAATGATGAAAAATGCTATCCACCTCCAGAGAAAAAACTGATGGAGTCTGAATGCAGACAGAAGCATACTTTTTCCACTTTCTGTGTTTTTTTTCCTTTGCATATGTGTCTTCTTTCACAACATGAATAAAATGGGGTCAGGTTATGAAGGGCTTGAAGTGTGCAAGAATGTATAAAACCCATATCAAATTGCTTACCATGTCAGGGAAGAGGGACAGAGAAAATTTAGAACTCAAAATTTTTAAAAAAATGAATGTTAAATTTTTTTCTTTGCGTGTAACTGGGGAAAAACAAAACACTATTAAAAAAGTCTTTTTCCTCTCCAATCCATCGTCCACAACAAGTACCAAAATGATATTACTAAAGCATAGGATCATGTAACTCCCTTGAATGATCAAATCCAGTGACTCCCTATTGTCCCTAGGACCAAACTACTCTTGCACATTTCAAGCCCTTCCCCACCTTGACTCCCACACACAGCCTTTTTGGACATGATACTCTCTTCTGCCCTCTCCATGCTGCTCCCTTGACATGAGGGCTCATCTCCTACCTCCATGTCTGGAATGCTCCCCCTGTCCTCCCCTCTGCCTCACAGAATCCATAGCCTCCTTTAAAGCTCCATTCTGGTGCTACTTTCTCCACAGAGCCTTTTCAGAGCCCCCACTTTGTAGACCACACCACCGTATGACTTCATATATAACATGCAGTTACTCCTCTGGGTATATGTTGTTTTCCCCTATGTTGATTTTAAGCTCCTTGGGGAGAAGCACTGTTTCATTTTTTTTTTTTGTATTTGTGCTCCCTATAATATCAGACACTGTACTAATTACTGGAAGGGCTTAATGAATGTTTGTGGAATTCCTTCTCTCCTCCTGGCAGCTTCCTCTTTGTCCTCAACAAGAACTTAGGGTTGTTATATTCAAACCAGACCTGGGAAAGCAATGACTTCCCATCCTTACTGACAATCACCAGGCTTTTGCTCAAGCCTGCAAAGCGGTACAGTGGGTCAAGCTCCAGACCTGGAGTCAGGGAGACTCATCTTCCTGAGTTCAAATCTGTCTTCAGACACCTACTAGCTGTGTGAGCCTGGGCAAGTGACTTAACTGTTTGCCTCAGGTTTTTATCTGTAAATTGAGCTGGAAAAGGAAATGGCAAACCACTCTAGTATCACTGTCAAGAAAACCACAAATGGGGTTGCTAAATGTTGGACATAACTGAATAATGTTCTCATTTTACTTTGCTTATTACAAGCTTTTCAAATGTCAAAGCCTGCATATTTATTTCTTTACTCTTCAGGGATCACAAAGTCCATTTTGAGTAAAAAAGATAACTGTGTCCAAACTACCCCTTCCTGCTGCCCATGTGATCAGTTTGCTTCCTTGCCTTGAATGAGTTTTCTCAGTGTTTTTATTGCAAAGCCAATAATATTTCAGGCAGCTGAGTGCAGCAGCATATAGAGTGCTAGGCCTGGAGTCAGAAAGACCTGAGTTCAAATATGGACTCAGACATTTACCAGCTGTGTGACAAATCACTTAACCCTGGTTGCTTCCAAAAAAATATTCTATAAACTCTGAGAAGGCTCTCAAATGCCCCTTCTAGACTCACCGGATAGGTGCAGACTCATCACCTCGGTCCAGCCAGTCCTGTGGTGGGATGATGTACATGCACCAGAGGCCCCAGTTGTAGCCATGGGCAGCATTGGCATATTGCTGAACCTCAAAGGTATTGTACTTGATGTTGTCAATGGCCGGCAAGATTATTCTCCTTCGATCCTCTTTGATTCGGGTTAGGGCCGGCTCTGCCCTGAAAGAAACAAAGCCCAAGAAGGATCACTTTGGGAGTCCCCAGTGACAGACCTCTAAGTCAGGTGTATTGTAGACCATGGCTACTGTCTCTGATGTGTAATCTCCAGTGAACACTGCACCAGGCAGCCATACTCTTCCCTTAGGGAGTTTGAAGTTGTAATGGGAGAAGTCTTTGAGCAGCGATGTGAATAGGAGAGCTAGCCAGGAAGACCTGTGTTCAAGCCTTGTCTCTGACACATGCTGGCAGTGTGATTCTGGGTAATTCACTTCCCAGTGCTTTAAGCAACTCTCTAAGATGATAAGGGACTGGACTGTGTTGGAGGAGGGAGTTCCTCATCAGAATCTCCAATTACACCTTTCTGTAATTTCATCAGGGGAGCTCATACCGAACAGATACATTGATATTGGGAATTTTCATACCAGAAATTCCCTTCATCAATGAAATCACATTGAAGTCACCCTTCTTCCTCTCATAAAAGTATATCTATATACATAATATATATTGCCTCATATATACACATGTGTATATATTTCTAACTATCTATTGTAAATCTTTTTAGGTCCTTGGTATATGCCTTGAGGATGAAAGACAGAGGGAGGGAGGGAAGGAAGGAAGATGGTTCAAGGCACTGTTTTTCCCCTTCTCTGGGCCCAGACCTCATATTTCTTACATCTATATCCATAGAGGTCAACCACAAGCCCTTACAGAACCCATGGCAGAAGTGGGTAGCCCCTCAGAAACACTACACTCCCTCCAAGAGTCTAGGTAGCCTCTGAGTTGGACCCTCAGTATGAACAGAAGTTGTAAGGCTGGTAGTCTCAGTCAGGATCTTCTCCCAGTGACATACAGGTAGGAGGGAAAGAGCCCAGATTTCCAGCATGATGTCTCTCTGTCTCTATTGTCCCCAGGGTAGGCACACTTCACCTACCTCTCTATTACAACACATTATAACATCATTATTCAGCAAATTCCCTGCAAAGCTGCAGAGCAGAGACATGTGAAGGGAGAGACTCCTGAAGGGAGCCCACTGAGCCTCTCAGGAAGATGAATCATCTCAGGGCTCTTCTGGCACCCGTGCTAGTGTGTGTGTTGGCCTGGACCCATCCATCTGAAGGCAGATGAGAAGCCAGCCAGCCAGTGCCCCTCAGCAGGGAATATTGAGCACAGGAAGGGCCCATTCCTTTAATTGGCTCAGCTTAACCCCGAGTGGCTGGGGAGTTCTTTGAGTTAGGGCAGTTTTTCCTCACCAGCCAGCCAGCCAACTAGCTAAAGGCATCCATCTCATTAAATAGTTCCCACTTGCCCCTAGCCCTCTCTGCAAATCATGCATGAACACGACATCTTTTCCTGAGGATGGTTACCCTGAGCTCAAGCTTAATTGGGGGCAGAAATCCAGGTGGTTCCAATGAAGAGCTTTAATTAAGACTCCAGGGCTTAAATTCAAATGGAGTTCACCCCAAGGCAGTATATAGTTAGCCATCTTCCCTGGAAGATTGAGAATTTCCTCCATTTCTTCTTCTTTCCTAAAATCTTGTGTAAGTCCTGAATCAAAGCCCGTCAGTATGGGGTTCTCTCCTTCTTGGTGGAGATGAATTTTATGGGGCATTTATTGGGCAGAGGTGGGGAGAGTGGGAGTCTTTTTTAGTCCACTTTGGGACTCTTCAAGTCTACTCTTTTCTGGGATTTCTGACTTACAGATTTGAGAAGGAAGATGGACAAGACAAATCTCACTTTAGGTTGCTAAGGGAAAAGATTTGGGAAGATATGGGAGGAGCTAGCAGTCTCCATCATGTCCCTATGACCACTTGCTTCTCTCTCCTTTGAGTGGGATCTAGGATGCTCAGCTGAGCAGAATGATCTCACTCCCAATGGGAGAGCTCCTTCATTCTGTGTTGTCCTGTATGTCTGGTATATATTTTCTTACGTGTCCTTTCCCTGGTTTCCATTTTGTTTCAGACTGGATAAATAGATTTCCTTGCTGTTCATTATGTGTGTTCATTGTGAAACTGGTGGGAAAGAGGGTAAGTCTCCCCAAATGGAAAAGTGATCAGAAGTTAGATTGAATCAAATCATACACCCTAGAATGATAATATTTAAGGAAGCAAATAGATGTAATTCTAGCCTGGTACCCCTTCCTTCTCTCTGAGGAGAGCAGAGTGCGGCCCCAACCTCCTGTTCCCTCTTCCTGCTAGTAATGAAAATCTCCCTTGGAGAAGCATGGAAGGAAAAGATGTCTACTCCACCTCCCTTTGAACTACACAAAGGAAATTTATTTATTCAAATTGGTAGCAAAACAGAAATTGGAGAAGTTATACAAAGGAAAATACATATCAGATAATACAGAGTGAAGGAGCTCTCTATTGGGAGTGAGATAAGTCAGGTCAACAAAGAGAATGAGAACAGGATATCACCCAAGGGGAAAATCGCCAAAGTCTCTAGAGTAGCAAGATGGGGGTAGAGGCATGATGGAGATTGCTAGCTCCTCCCATGCCTTCCCAGAGATTTGCCTTCATCAACCTGACATGGGTTGGTCTCATCCATTATCAAAAATGGAAGTCGGAAACACCAGAAGGGACTAGAAACTAGAAGAGTTCCAAAGTGGCCTGAAGAAGACTGGCACTCTCCCACTCTCCCCACCTCTGCCCAACAAATGCCCCACACAATTCATCTCCACCAATAAGGAGAGAGTCCTATACCAATAGGCTTTGGAACAGGGTCAGAGTTATTTAAAAATCAAATGGATTTAAAGAAAACTGCCAAGTTCAAAGTGTGATATAAATGTTTGATATCATCCTCCTCATTATTATTGATACAATTTGATTTTAAATAACATTAATCTCCAATAATATGGATCTCCTTGCCTTGTAACAAAGAGAGAGAAGAAAGCACTTCAGTAAACCAAGCAACATATCAATTGAGGCTGACATTATAAATGACTTCACACTCATAGTCTCCCATCTGTACAAAGAATAAAGAAAGAGGGAAAGAAACTTTGCTCCCTTCTCCCGCCTCTGTTTTGTTTCTCTGCTTCCTGTGTCTGTATTAGTGAATCTAATTAGCAGCTGCAGGAATATTTGTGAATTACAAATCTGAGTAGGTTACTTTTCTGCTCAAAAATCTTCAGTAACTCCCTATTTCCTCCAGGATCCAACATGAACTTCTCAGGCTGGCACAGAAAGCCCTCCGGAGTCTGGCTCCAGTCCACCTTTAGGGAACAATTTCATATGACTTTCTGTTGTGTGCATTCTCCATTTCAGCCAGACTGACCTATTGGCTGTTCACTGGAGTTTGGTATTCTTTTTCTCATATCAGTGCCTTCACAAAGAACATCTTATAGGTGTGAAACACATTTAATTATTAACAATTAATTAACAATGCGTTTTTAATAATTTGTCTATACTATATTATGTATAATATCAAAAATATTAATAATGCATTCATTGATAATAAATGTATTTAAATTTATTTTGCTTTTTTTTGAGGGGGGAGGGCAGGGCAATTGGGGTTAAGTGACTTGCCCAAGGTCACCTGACTAGTGTGTGTGTCAAGTGTCTGAGGCTGGATTTGAACTCAGGTCCTCCTGACTCCAAAGTCAGTGCTCTATTTACTGCACCACCTAGCCACCCTGTATTTTAATTTATTAAAGCATTCAGCACTTTCTATATGCTAAGCACTGTGCTGAACTTCCAGATATAATGGTGAAGGCATTCCCTGTCCTTAAGTAAGTTATAGTCTAATGGAGGAGATTATATACCTACACACACACACACACACACACACACACACACACACACACACACAGATAAGATTATAGGATAATGAGTCTAGAAATGACCTGAGGCTATCTAGTCCAACCTTCTTAATTTACAGATGAGGAAATTGAGGCACAGGGAAGTTCTATAATCTTCCCAAGCTCACATAGTAACAGAGGTAAGATTTGAACCCAGGACCTCAAGTTCTAAAGTCTGCCCTCTTCCTACTGTGGCTCACTGCTTCTCATCAAAGCCTTGACTATGAGTCCTTCCCTGATAAACAGCCAGAAATCAGCTTCTGTTCCTCTGACGTCTTACAGCATGTCTTTGTACCATGCCTAAGGTACTTGTAAAACTGGACTTGGTGTTATTTTATAGTGTGTAGTCAGTGAATGGAAAGTTAGTGTCAGAGTCAGGAAAACCTGGATTTGAGTCTCATCTCTGACAAATATTGACTGAATGACCCTGGGCAAGTCACTTAACTTTACTTATTATCAGTTTCCTCATCTGTAAAATGGGGATAATAAGAGCACCTACCTAATCTTTGTGAGAACCAAATGAGATGATTTATGTAAAGCCTTTTGCAAACCTTAAAATACTATATTAAGGCTATTATTATGAAGGGGATTTTTATCCAGGTGCAAGTTATACTAAATGGTGTCTGACATCCCTTTGCACTCTGAGATTCTAGGATTATTTATCTGTGTATCACTCACCAGCAAACCCATTCCCAAAACTCAAAATCTTTGTTGTTTGACTGAATGAAAGGGCTGCTAATAGAGATGTCCATGTCTAGAATGTACTTGGATGATTTACAAAGAGTTTTTCTCTTAACAGTCCTGGGAGGCAGGTAATGAATGCAGGGCTCAGCCTCATTCTGATAAACAGTAAACTGAGGATCTGAGACATTCATCAACTCAATCTTTTTTTTTTTCTTTTTGGAGAGGGGTGGGCAGGGCAATTAGGGTTAAATGACTTGCCCAAGGTCACACAACTAGTAAGTGTTAAGTGTCTGAGGCTGGATTTGAACTCAGGTCCTCCTGACTCCAGGGCTGGTGCTCCACTCACTGCACCACCTGGCTGCCCCCAACAACTCAATTCTTGGCCTCAGGGATATTATGTTCCCTTCTGGGTTTTAGGAAGAACATTGAAAAGCTGAAAAGTAGCCAAAGAAGAGAAAAGCAGAGTGGTGAAGGAAGCCTCCAGAATGTGCCTCAATTAAGTCTGCCTGAAGGAATTGAGGTTGTTTAATCTGGAGAAGAGAAGATTCAGAGTTATTATTAGCTGTCTTCAAGTATAAGAAATTGCTAGTTGGTTCAATGGATAAAGCTGAATCTGGAGTCAGGAAAACTTCAGTTCAAATCCAGCTTTAGACATTTCAATCAATCAATAAACATTTATTAAGTGCCTACTATGTGCCAGACACAGTGCTAAGCTTTAGGGATACAAAAAGAAGCAAAAAACAGTCCTTACCCTCAAGGAGCTTACAGTCTAAGGGGGAGACAATAGGCAAACAAATATATACCAGGCAAGCCTATCTGTATACAGGATAAATAGAAAATAATTAACAGAGAGAAGGCACTAGAATTAAGAGGGGGTGGGGGAGACAGCTGTGTGACCTTGGGCAAATCACTTAATCTCTGTCTACTTTAGTTTCCCTTATGGTAAAATAGAGACCATAATAGCACCCACCTTCCAGGTGAGGATCAAAGAGATAATTGTGTATGTAAATGCTACTTATTATCATTGTTTATTTGTTTTAATTGTGTCTGATTCTTTCTTTTGGGGTTTTCTTGGGGGTAGTTTGCCATTTTCTTCTCCAGCTCATTTACAGACAAACAGGGTTAAGTGACTTGCCCAGGGTCACATATATATTAAGTGTTTGAGGTCAGATTTGAACTCAGGTCTTCCTGACTCCAGACCTGATACTATGTCACCTAGCACAGTTGGGTTCTTTTATTTATTTTTGTTATCAGAAGTTCTGTTATACAGAAGAGGGATTAAACTTATTCTGTTTGACCCCAAAGGGAAGAAATGATAACAGTGCCTGGAAGAGACAGGTGCAAGTTTTCGTTGTTTAGTTGTTTAAATAGGGCATAAACTTCTTGCTAATGGAAGTGACCTCAAGACAGACTAAGTTGTCTTGGGAGGTAGTGAGCTCCCAGTCACTGGAGGTCTCCAAGCTGAAGTTGGATGATCACTTGTGGGGGACTTTGTAGAGGGGAATCATGTTCAGGCACAGGTTGGACTCGATGACCCCTGAGGCTCAGCTCTGAGATAATGTGACTCTGTGCAGGGGAAGGAAGAAAGAACAGGGATGAACGGAGATGACAGAAGAAAGGAGCAGAGGGAGAAGAGGAAGGAGATGGGGAATGAATCTTGAGAGAATAAAGGGCATGTGAGAAAAAGAACTGGAGAGGCAGGGGAACAGGGGGAGCGGGAGCATCATTTTTGCTTTGGGTAGAAAAGCCACTTGAGTCTGCCCTGTGCTTTAGAAGAGGGATGACTCTGATGGGTTGTTTCAGTGACAGACACTTACTTAGTGGCTTCAGAGCCATTTCAGGACACTTCTCTAACTTAATGGCCTCACTCAGTGCCCAATCACTCAGATCAAGCTTCCCTCCTCTGCTGCCCTCTCCCATACTCCATCATCATTGGAGTCACTGTGTGTTTCCATGAGCTGCTGTATGACATTTTTTTTCTTATGGATCACAGTCCCTGATAGCTCAGGTAGGATATTTTAGCTAAGGATACAGAGATGGGGGCCCTAGGAGGAGGAAGAGATACAGGCTTTTAGCTAGGCTTTACTTCATTCCTTCTATGTCCTGTCTGTCTCCACCCCTTAAAACCCTAGGATTCTTTGGAGGCTCAATTCCAGAGCACATCCTACATCAGACCCTTCCTTATCTCCTCACCCCCTAGTTTTTAGTGTCCCCTCCCCATGAAATGAAACAAAAAAAACTCTTTTAAAAGTTTCCATTGTATATATTTTATACCGATGTACACACTATTTGCTGTTCTCCTTGCAGAATAAAAGCCCTTTGAGGGCAAAGACAGTTTTGATTTTGTCTTAGTAGAGACAGTGTTGTGTAATGGGTAGGGTGCTGGGCTTGGAATAAGGTAAAGCCTGAGTCCAAATTCAGAGCTAGACACTTACTAGCTGTGTGACCTTTAGCAAGTCAGATAACCTCCTTATACCTTAGTTACCTCTTCTGTTAAAACGAGAGGATTGGACTTGATGGCTTCTCAGTTTCTTTCCAGATTTAAATTTGATATATTCTTTCCAGTCATCTCCTGGATGAAGATGGACTCCTTTCTCTCTCTTGCTTCTTTTTTCGAGGGGGTAAGGCAAAGCAATTAGGGTTACATGACTTGCCCAAGGTCACACAACTAGTAAATGTGTCAAGCGTCTGAGGTCACATTTGAACTCAGGTCCTCCTGATTCCAGGGCAGGTGCTCTATTCACTGTGCCACCTAGCCTCCCCCTCTCTCTTTTGCTTTTTCTCTGATTGGGATGAAGGGGAATTTGGTCCCTGGTTGTGATGGAAAGTGAAAAGCCAAAGGATCACAAGCCCTGGAACTTGGAGGGACTCAGAGAAATCATCAAGTTCATCCCCTAGACTTTTGACAGGGCCACGTTGATCCATCCATTCATCTATCCATTGATTCATTCACCCATTCATTCCTTCAATAGGTATTTAATGAGTACACTGGAAATAAGTAGGGCTTTGTAAAAGAGTAAAGATGATTCTCTCCTACCCTTCTCCCCACCCTCCAGAGAAAGAGGTGAAAAATTGGCCTGAGGTCAACCAATCCTTGCTCTGACAGATTTTACTCTTACTTCCCCAGGGCAAGTCTTTGTCTACCTCAGTTTCCTCAACTATAAAATAGAGATAACAGTAGCATCTACCTCCCAGGGTGGTTGTAAGGATCAAAGACATTATATTTGGAAAGCTATTTGCAAAGTACTGTGCAAACAACTAGCTATTATTATTATGTATCTGAAGTTCTATCATATGGGAGAGGGATTAAATTCATTCTGTTTAAATGCTAGTAAATGCTAGCTTTACCCTAGCTAACCAAAATCCTTCACGATACAATTTAAACCTCCTGTTCTGCATCTGGTCACTGGAAAGGAGGTGATCATCCTCTGTCTAAAAGTAGCAGAAGAAATCATCAAATTCTGGGACTCCCCCCCACCAACTCTGCCCCCATCCCTTCCAGACCTTGCTCCCCATTTGCTAATCTTCCTTCCTCTAAATTGTATTCTTTGAGATCTTGTTACAGACTCACAGAATCTCAGAATGGGAAGGAACACCAGAGGAGGTCTTATCTTGCCTGCATCTGGATGACATTTTGGACAAAGGTCATCTACTCTCTACCCAAAGACCTCCAGTGAAGGGAAGGAAGTTTTTCCTGACCTCAAGCTGTCATCTGCTCAACTCTTTGCTTTTCCATCCATTGCTCCTAGTTCTGACCTCAAGAAGAACCAAATATAAAACCCCTTCAACATGGCACCCCTGAGAAGTCTTGAAGATCTCTCTCATGCCTCTTCCTTTCCGTCTTCTATCTAGGCTAAACATCCCCAGTTGCTTCAACCATTTTCCTATGGCCTGGGCTTCTTCCCCATTCTGATTGCCTTTATTAGAACATTTTCCTGAAGGATCCATTACACATGGTTCTAATTCTGCAAACTACCACCCATCCTTGGAGATCAGGGTCTCCCAGGTAAGGATTGTTAAGGAGTGTCTTAAATCTAATATCCCTCAATATTCTGACTGGGATTGCCCAGTAGGACTTGGGGTTGAAGCATAGATTCGATGTAATAGTATTTTATAGTGGGTCTGATTACTAGTGATTGAGTGTAGGACAGAATAGAGAATGGCTAGGACATTCATCACTACCAACATCTACTCACCTTCTACAGGGTCTAGGGTTAAAGTCTCTGCAAAGTCAATCTGGAGCCAGAGGACTAAGTCCAAATCTCACCTCTGCCACTTGCTGCCTATATGATCTTGGGTAAGTCCACAAGCATTTATTAAGCACTTACTGTGTGCCATGAACTATGCCAAGTTCTGGGGACAAGAAAAGGCCAAAGTAATAGTACTTGCTTTTAAGAAGTTCACAGTTTACTGGGGTGGGCAAAATTCAAACAATTATGTTTCTGTAAGATATATACAGGATAAATGGAAAATTATCTCAGAGGGAAGGTATCAGAAGTAGTTGTGGGGTGAAAAGACCTCTTGCAGAAAGAGCTCAGTCTTGGAAGAAGCCAGGAAACAGAGGTGAGGAAGAAGAGTATTTCAGGCATAGGGATGGCCAGTGAAAATGCCTAGAACTGGGTAGCAGGTTCTTTGTCCTGTATGAGGAGTAGCAAAGGAGGTTGTATCACCAGGTAAGTGGAGGAAGGTAAGGTGTAAGAAAATCCTAAAGACAAGAAGGGACCAGCTTTCAAAGCCAAACAGAGGATTTTATATTTGATCCTGGAGGTAACAGGGAGCCTGGAGATTGAATTTAGGTGGTGATGGGGGTGTGTTGTGATAGCAGCCAGTGCTTTAGGAAGATTGATTTGATAACTGGAGGATGGATTGGAGTGGGGAGAGACTTGAAGCAGGCAGACCCACCCCATAGGCTATTTCAGTAGTTCAGGAGTCCGGTAATGAGAGCCTGAACCAGAATGGAGGCTGTGTCAGTAGAAAGAAAGGGGTATATTTGAGAGATGTTGCAGATGCAAAGTCAACTTGGCAACAGATTGGATATAGGAGATGAGAGATGGCTCCTAGGTTGGGAACCTGGATGGTTGGGAGGATGATGGTGCCATCAACAGGTACCATCCCAGCCCTAAGCTCAGTGACTGGCACATAGTAGGTCTTTAATAAATGCTTGTTGATTTGAAGTAACAGGAACAGGAAGATGGCCTAGATCAGTGGTTCTTAAGCTAGGGCCTGTGAATTTCTTTTAAAAATTATTTTGATAACTATATTGCAATATCATCAGTTTCCCTTGCAATCTTAGGAATTGTATTTCATGTATACCTCATTCTGAGAAGTGGTCCATAGAATTCACCACACTGCCAATGAAGTCTATGCTGCAAGAAAGGTTAAGAACTCCCACCTCCACCCCCTTCTACATCTATGATTGTTCAATGGCCTTTTTTCTCCATGTCCTTTCTCTGGGAATAGCCTTTGTTGGCTAGATCCAATGTGCTCTGGTTGAAACGGGGATGGTCCTGGTGTTGAATACAGGATGTCCTGGGGGGAGGGGAGGGACATAGTCTTGAGGCTCTGGGTGAAACTCACTCTCAGGTAGTCAATAGCCCTGCTTTGTTTCCCTTTCCCAGAGGAGATCCAACCTCCCTCTTTTACTCTGCATGGCTCCCTTTCACTTTACTACTTTCATTTGACCTAGAGCATCTAGATGAGGCAGATGGGTTGTTTTTCTCTTTGACTCAGCCACATCAAGGCTCTCTTGACTGACCCCACATAGATCATTCACTTTGGGGTCCTTTCTGGCTGGGATGTCCCTGGCTTGGCCTAATTGGCCCCCCACTCTGAGATTCCTCAGGGACCCAGAGAGAAGGAAATTCTGGACCACACTAAAATGCTGCCCAAGATTAATCCCTAATGATCCATGCAGCAACAAGCATTTATCAAAACCCCCGGGGATTTAAAGACAAAAGTGAAGTCTTCCTTTCTCTCAGGGAACTTTCATGTTCAGGAGATGGGAGCAGAGTACAGGGGGAATTAGGGCACACACTTTTAAACTCTTCCTCACCTGACTGGAAATAAAATAAGAATTGACATTTACATAACACTTCAATGTTTTCAGCATGAATTACCTTCCCTGATCCTCAGTACAATGCCATAAAGTAAGGACTTACAGATTTTATAAACCCCGTTTTACAGAGGAGGGAAATTGAAGATCACACAGCTAAGAGCAGGATTTGAATCTAGGGCTCCCTGGCTCCAAGTCCAGCATTCAGCTGAATCTACCACTTAGCCTCTATAAAAGCAATAAAGTTTGGCCAAAAGCAAGGCAGGGAAACAATTACCCAGATTCCACAGCTGTTTCCTCCAGTAGAAGGAGGATCTCCATCACAAAAGGACCAGAAGGGTAGACAGATGGTAGCTCTGACAGGGTGCTAAGTATTGTCCCAATATTTCCTGATGCTGCCTTTACATCTTATCTCCAAGTCCATCCTGTCCTCCTGTCTGATGTGGCCTGTGCCTTCTTCCTGGGGACCTCCAGAGAAAAGTGAGTGAGTAGGCAGATGGACCCAAGAGCCGTCTGCCTTTCCCACATCAGGATGTGCCTAGGAACATTGCTGATTCCAGATGGCATCCCCCTCCTGCAGACTGTGTGGAAAGGCATGCAGGCTTCCCTCACTCCAGAATGGACAAATAGACGACTGAAAGACCCCCACAGTCCCAGAGACATCACAGTTTGGGAATCCTTCAAGGATCCCAACCTTTGCATACTGTGGCTCATTTCTAAAGGGTCTGAACTCCTAGCATCCCAGACAATTAGAACAAGAAGGGACCTCAGAGACCATCTAGTCTAAACCCCTCATTCTACAAAAGAGGAAACTGAGGCCTTGACCAAGATTGCATGTGTCCTAAATATAGAGAAATGATTTGATCCCAGGACCCATGACTCCAAACCCTTTCCTCCTTCTGTAATACTACTAGAGTCTGCCAAGCAAGGTTCCCATCTCCAACTTGGGAACCAGGAAGATGATTCCATGGTTTCTGAATGACATAGCAGAGACATCTCAATCTGGTGTAAGATCCCCAAGGACAGAGCAGGGCACGAGGGTAAGGACATGTTTACATGGTTCCGAACAGATGCTAAGAACTAGAAAATTCCATCAAATATGTAGCTACGCCTATGTGACATTTCATCTGACCAGCATGTCAGCCAGCCTCAGCTCTGCCTCTGCCTCAGGGATGCTAGCACAGCTGGGAACTTGGAAGTACGTGATTTAGATGGATTTTTTCTTTTAGTTTTCAAAGCATCTCCATATCCATTATCATATTTGATTCAGCGTTTTTATTGTTCTGTTTACCTACCCTGTGTCCCCATTTGGGGTTTTCTTGGTAAAGATACTGGAGTGGTTTGTCACTTCCTTTTCCAGTTCATTTTACAGATGAGGAAACTGAGGCAAACAAAATTAAATGACTTGCCCAGAGTCACACAGCTAGCAAGTAGCTGATGATGAATTTGAACTCGTCTTCCTGACTCTAGATGCTCTACCCACTGTACCACTTAGCTGCCCTGATTAAATGTTACTCCCCCACATAAATAACTTCAGGGGCTCCCTATTGCCTCAAAGGTAAAACACAAACAGGGTGGCTAGGTGGTGCAGTGAATAGAGAGCTGGCTCTGGAGTCAGGAGGACCTGAGTTCAAATCTGACCTCAGACACTTAACACAAAAACTAGCCATGTGACCCTGGGCAAGTCACTTAACCCAAATTGCCTCCAAAAATTAAAAAAAAGATGTACAATGTATATAAAGGTAAAACACAAACTCTTTAACTGAGCATTTCATTCCTTTCACAGATTGCTTCCTGCCTACCAATCTGGGTCTATTTCACATAACGCACATTCATGCTATTAGCATGCCCATTTTATAGAAGAGGAAAACTGAGGCTTGTAGAAATTAAATCACTTGCTCGGGGTTACACAGTTAGTAAGTAGCAATGGTGGGATTCAAACCCAGATCTCCTAGCACCTGGTTAGTATTTTTTCTGTGATTCCAGATTGCTCCCCATCCAACATTTGCCCTACATCTGGAAAAATTGTGGTCAAACTTTTACCCTCAAACCCCAGAATAATGACTTCTGCCTCGTGACATGAAGGTCAGGCTGAGAGCTGGCCTTGTTCGGACTTGGCTAAAATAGAAAAAGTTTGCCCAGGCTGCTCGGGATTCCATTCTAGCCCCTGAATGTCTTGGTCAATCTCTGTTTCAGTCAGCTTCCTATAAAGTAGCTGAATGTTATTTACCTACCTTGGAGCAATGTGAGGGAGGATTAATTAATTAATGTTTGTAAAGTGCTTCAGAGACCAAAAAGCTTCGTGTAAATGCCAGGCAGCTAATGAATCTACAGCCTCATGCGCTGCAGCTCCAGGATAAGGGTTCTGTTTGCCAGTGGATAAAAACAGCTTCTCAGTAGCAAAAATTAAAATTACACATTTTTAAAAATTGCATTTTGACATGGGAGATTTACTGCACATTCTGGGCTCTGGTGCCACCTACCATCACTGAATTCTAAGGCTTGGGAGGGAAAGAGCATCCTGGGACCGAAGAGCAGGGCAAGAGAAAGGTATGTGGGGGGTGGGAAGGGAGAGGGACTGAGGCTCTGACCATTGCAAGCTGGGGAGGCTGTCTGCAAAAGAGAAGCCCCCCCACCCCTGCCCATGACTGGGGCAAAGACCCTGAGGCTGCAGAGTATCAGCTTTGGAGTTGGAAGGTGAATCCCCAAATAGGGTCTTTTCAGAAACCTCTGGATCAAATCCCAGCTCTGTTGTGAGAACCTGACCTTTTATTTTGTGTTTGGCCTCCCCGGCCAAAGAACAGATGCTTTTGTAACTAAAAATAATGACTGAAAGCTCAGCTCCTTGAGCCTAGGTCAGGAGGAGTTATTGGCAAAGCATTCTGCGTCCTCATCAGCTCCTGGAACACAAAGGACTCAGCATTACTGGGCCGGCGTGGTCGTCATTCACATTGGACCAAACCTCCTTGAATAGGGAAATACATAGATTCTTTTCATATGCTTTTAGCTGCCAGGAGACCAGAATCACGCTTCTCCCCCTTTCCCCTTGTTCCAATATTCTTCTTCTTTCTCCTGATTTTCTATTCTTTCTTTTTCCCATTCTTTTTTCCTCTTCCCCTTCTCTCTCTCTCTCTCTCTCTCTCTCTCTCTCTCTCTCTCTCTCACTGTTTCCCTCCTCCTTTTCTATTTATCCTTCTTCTCTTTCTTTTTCTTAATTTACTTCTCTTCCTTCACTTACTAAAAGGGAAAAAATACTTTAAGCTGGCTGGGCCTCATCTGGATGCCTAGCTTCCTGCACTGTCAGTTCTGCAATCCTGAACAATGACTTCATCTTTACTCTGGCTTTTCATTGTAAAAACAAAAACCTGATAAGAGAATCCAACTTCTTTCCAAGGATGTCGGGGGAAAAAATCAAACCTTAAACAATACAAACCAAAGTCAAGGTGTCCAACCCCCTAACTAAGCTTCCCTTGAAAGAAAGAATGAATGGCCTGGAAGGAGACCCTGACAAGTGTGGCTACAGTCCAAGGAATTCTTCTCTTTGTGAGGGGCTCAGAATAATTTCTTTGCCTAGTGTATCTGTGTGCCTCCACCAAGAAATAGGACATAATTCTTAGCAGCTCACAAAAGCACATTTTTTTTTCGTACCTAAAGTACAATAACCAGAAATACTCGGGCAGGTTCCAGTAGCTGCACTGCCTGATCAGGTCTATAGAGAACTCCATCCCCTGAGCTCTTCTGTTCCCCTGCTGCCGAGACAATTTTATTTGTGAGTCTAGCGGACTACGGAAACAGCCTACAAATGTAATGATACATATAAGACCATGTGATCTCCCAGGAGAAGGGCAGTACACTCAGAAATCTTTGGTTCCCATCACGAAAGCTTACCAACCAGTGTTGAATTCCACATGAGCATCAAAGAAACCCACGATCGGAGAGGTTGCTGCTTTCCAGCCCTGGATCCGAGCTCGGATGAGCCCTTCCCTCTTGGTATTTCGGACTATTTTCACCAACCCTGGATATCTCTTATTTACATACTGGTCCAGATTAAATTTCAGCTCCACTGAAAAAAGAACAGATCAACAGGGCTCAAAGTGAAGGAAATGGGAAGTAGCAAATCTCTTCTGATCAGTTGTGGCAAAGGAAGAATGAGGCAATGGAATCCAAGCCAATACAGTATTGTGCAGCACAACATGACACAAAAGAACTCCATGCAACACAACATGACACAATATAACTCCATGCGACACAATTTTTTTTTTTAATTTAGTGTAATACAATATTAGAAAAATGCTTAAGGCCTTGCTGTGTTCATAGCACAGGGTCTAGTAGAGCATGACTGACTCATCACTTTCTCCTGGAAGCCTTCCTGGATTAACCTTGCCTCTGATAATATTTCCCTTAATAATAATTAATAATAATTAAGGGAAATAGTGTTATATAGTGGATAGAGATCTGACCTGGAAACCGGTAAAAGTTCAAGCCCTGTCTCTGATATATGTTGTCTGTGTAACCCTTGGAAACTCACTTAACCTTTCTCTAGGCAATTATTGAAGACTGTAATTTGTGGAGAAGGCACCAATCTGCATGGACAGAGAGAATTTCCTCAGCTGGTACAATGAAACCCAGTCCTTATGCCTACTAGGAACACTCCCTTGCTCTCTGGACCAGCAGTACTCTCTTCTTCAGTTTGTAGAATGATAATATCCAGGAGTTATAGGGAATAGCTTTCTGGACTTACTAGAAAGACCTGATTTCAAATCCCACCTCTGACAACTATTAGCTGTGTGACTACGAGTAAGCCATTTAACCTCTACATGCTTCAGGCATGAGAATCCTGAGGTTTCTTACGCAAAGTGTTCAGCTAATGACACATGCACCTGGAGGAGACCTCAGGAGTATGGGAGACCAGGAATGACTTATGGAAACATACACAGATTGTAGTGGGTGTCTCTTCCAAGAAGAATTCCCACATCCTTTGTTCACATGGGTTAATAGTAGTGCCCATTAAATGGCCTGCCCGAGGTCACACAGCCTTAAAATAAATGGCATGTGTGTCTTTAGCATCATTTAATATATGTCTAATCTATCTGTCCAAATGGGATATGAGATCCCCAAAGGCAGGAATCAGGTCTTCGGAGCCTCCTGTCTCCTCCTCAGTATAGGGGAGCAAGGACTAGCACTGCTGGGGCTCTTAGTAAAGCCTTGTTAATTCACAGAGGACCATGCCTCATAGAATTAGAGTTTGGAAGAGACACCAGTGCTGCCCATTTGAGACTGGGTATTTAATGCAGAGTCATTTTACAATTGGAAGGACTAGGATTTAGAGCCAGAAATCACCTTCTAAGTCATCTGGACCAACCATCCCTATTTTATAGATGAGGAAACATTGCTTGAGGTCAAATGGCTAGCAAGTATCAGAGCTGAAATTTGAACTTAATTCAATTTAACAAACATTTCCACCAGATCCAGGCCTAGTGATTCCAAATCCAGTGCCATTTAGAAACCATCTCGTCCGACCTTTTTATTTGATAGATAGGGAAACCAAGGCCCAGAGAAAGTGCCACACTCTTCCCCAAGTCTCATAGTTATCATATGGCAAGGCTGCACAGGAACCCAGGTTTCCTCATCCCCAGCCCAGGCCTCTGTTTCACATTTGGAAGACAGTTCTTGTATTTTTCTAATTTCAGAGAATACTCTGTTTAGCTTCCTCTTCTAATGTGCCCCAGATGAAGTAAAGCCCAAGTCCCCGAAAAATACAATGACCAGGGCTGGGCTGAGCATGCAGAGAGCCATAGTGTAGACCTGGGATGCACCCATCCTTTACTGAAGCTTTCCTCTTGGCCTGACCCCAGTGGCATCTCAGTCAGAAAGGTCCTAGGGAGTTATGATGTGACCTTCACCCCTAGGATGAAGAAAACAAAATCCCCACTGCTTGCTGCCCCCAGGCTCACCATTGTCACTGTTGTCATCTACCAGGATAATCTCTTTGAGCAGGTGAGATGGAGTGTGGTTGACAACGCTGTGCACTGAGCGAAGGATCACGGATAGAGCTTCATTGACAAAAATGAAGACCACGGAGATCTGGGGCAGGTCCTCAGAATACATTATGTGCTTGCACCTGAAGAAGACAGGTGAGGAGAGAAGGACAAAGGGAGAAAGGAGAGGAGATGAAAGGGTCATCGCTTTAGAGCTGGGAGGTGCCAGAGAGGTCTTCTGGCACAACCCCATTTTACAGAGGAGGTGACTGAGCCTCAGAAAGGTTAAATGATGGGTCCAAAGTCACAGAGCCTGTGTTTTGGGGAATCATAGACCTAGAGCTGTAGGACCTTAGAAATCTTCTAGTCCCACCCCTTCATTTTTCATCTCTGTAGACCAGAGTAATCTGGGAAACTCAAAGAAGAGCCAAGATTTTAGCTGAACTTTGAAGTCCTGGGAGGAAATGGAGACCTTGGGAGAAGGGAAGGGGTTACAGGGTACAGTGAGTAGAAGCATAGGGTAAGGGCACCAGAAGGCATATTGGGGACTGAGTCATCCAGCCTGGTTGGAGTCTAGGGCAATTGGATAATGACCATGGAAAAAGGAATCATGGTGGTCTAGTAGAGAGAGGGCCAACCTTGGCATCCAGGAGGCCTCATGGGTTAAAAGTCCTGCCTCTGAAACCTTCTAGCCATTTGACCATAGTAGTAATAGAATGGAAGCTCCTGGAAGACAGGATATCTCAGTTTTGCATTTTAATTGCCAGTGCCCATGTACAAATGCTTATTGATTGAATAACTGATTGACCATTAGCAAGTTCCTTAACCTCTAAGTGCCCTAGGTAATTCTAAGAATCTCTCTCTCTGTCTCTGTCTCTCTCTGTCTCTCTGTCTCTCTTTCTCTCTCTGTCTCTCTCTCTCCTCCCTCCTGTGTGTGTGTGTGTGTGTGTTTAGTGTTTTATATGCATCACTGGAGTTAGTTTCTGATTTAGGAATTAGGAATTCCTCTTACCAAGTGAGATTACTGTTCTGGACAAATGAAAGAAAGAGAGAGAGAGGGAGAAAGAGACAGAGAGAGACAGAGACAGAGGGACAGAGAGAGACAGAGAGAGAGAGAGAGAGAGAGACAGAGAGAGAGAGAGAGAGAGAGAGAGAGAGAGAGAGAGAGAGAGAGAGAGAATCAAAGGCTAACATTTAGGTAGCACTTTGAGACTTAACAAAGCACTTTATCCAATTAGGTCATTTGATTCTCCCAACATCCAGTGAGATGGGCACCAGACATTATTATTCTCATTTCCATTTGAGTCAGCTAGGTGGCTCAGTGGCTAGACCACTGGCCAACCACTTACCATAGTCCCTGGCATGTAGTAGGTGCTATATTAATGCTTACTCCCTTCCCTTCCCTTTCCTTGCAGTCAGGAAGACCTGAGTTCAAGTCCAATCTCAGACACTTAAGCTGTGTCACCCTGGACAAGTCACTGTCTGCTTCAGTTTTCTTTCCTGTAAAATGAGAATTCTAATAGCTCTTAACCCCCTGTGCTGCTGTGAGGATCAAATGAGATAATATTTGTAAAGAACTAAATACAGTGCCTGATATGGGGTAGGCTCTTAATAAATGCTTGTTTCCTTCCTTCCTTTTTTTATAGAAAAGTGATGTGGTTTGGTAGATAGAGAGCTGGCCTCAGTCAGGAAGACTTGGGTTCATGTCTTGCCCCTCATTGTGCTGGCTGTGTGACCTTGGGAAAGCCCCTTGACATCTCAGGGCTCATAAGTTGTGGAGAAGGCATTGACATGAATTGGCAGGAATATTTTCCTTACTGGGAGTTCCCTTAAAGCTCAGCTTAGGGGTAACTCCTTCCCCCAAACCTCTCTAATGCCCCAACTGTCAGTGGTCCTTCCTTCCTCAAATTAGGGCGCATGTCTTTTCCTGTGTTCAGATTGCCACTCCCTAAGTAGACTATAATTTCCCTGAGGGCAGGCACTATTCATTTATTTATTTTGCTTCTCCAGAAGAAGGTATGGGGCATAGGAGGTGGTTAAAACATGCTTATTTGATTGCCTTGAAATAGAAAAACCCGCTAGAGAAGAAATGCCATAAAAACAACAGGGTTAGGAGGAAAATGTTTTAAATATCATCCCTCATCAGGGCTTCTGTGGGAAAGCAGAAGGGATTTCTCAGTGCCCACTTGCTGGCATTAAAATTAACTCAAACCTGTTTAATTAGAAGTGTGCCCTCATTCCCTCAGTACACACCCCAGGTTTCCATGGCAACCGTGGAGCTGCCCAGCCCGCCCCAGCCTGTGCCAGCCTCTGTCTCCCTTGCCCTCTCTCATTAGAGCTGATGACCCGGTTATCCAGTATTTCTGCATAATGGCTTTCCTCCCACCTCCCTGGAGCAGCAATGCTCATGGGTCTCCTATTCAACAACAGGGAGGCTTGCCTATAGTCTGGTGAGTTTCTAAATAGCACAGAAAAGGGAAGTCTCTGCTCTGGCCAAAGTTGCTGCTGGAGGAGGAGGAGGAGGGAAGGAGGAGGAAGACAAAAAGGAAAAGTAGAAGAAGAGGAGGGGGAGTAGGAAGAGGAGGAGGAGGGGGAGTAGGAACAGGAGGAAGAGAAGGAGGAGGAGGAGGGAAGAGGAGAAGGAAGAGGAGGAGGAGGAGGAGGAGGAGGAGGAGGAGGAGGAGGAGGAGGAGGAGGAGGAGGAGGAGGAGGAGGAGGAGGAGGAGGAGAGGGAGGAAAAGTATGGGCCCAGCCCCTGATGTCCTCTGCTCACCTTCCCGGCAGGACACACACAGGTGTCCCCTAAAAATAGCCTGGCACCTGCAGAGTCAAACCGCACCATCAGCTGGGCCGTACCTCAGCTATTGGAAGTTTTTCCATGGTTTTAATTTACTTGCATTTCTCTTTTGAACACAAGTGTTACACCTGCCTTCTTAGCCAGTGAGCACTTGCTTTCTGCTCCCCCTAACCTGCCTGTCCACACCTAGGCAAGCCATGAGCTCCTTGGTGGCTCAAAGGGGACCACTTAGGTCACTGCTCACAGTACTCGGCTGAAAGTTCAGGCTGCTTTTGGGCAGAGTGGATGGTGGTTTTCTGGGAATAATGAGTTTGGAGTCAGAAGAATTGGGTTTGAACCCCTTGCCTTTGACAAATTTAATTCCCTTTATCGTAGTGAACTTTTGTTAAATACCAACTTATCAGGATGACTGGAGATGGCTGAGGATGCAATGAGAGACCCTGGGGCTTTTAGGCTAAGGTCTTTTCACACACTCACTTTGAGTGAGGTAATGCCCATTCAGTGAACAGGTCTCTTTAAGAAGTGAGTCAAGGGATGGCCCCTTTAATTAGAAAAAAAGGAGTGAGTATGTGAAAAGACCTTAGCCTAAGAGGGCCAGGGTCTCCCATTGCATCCTCAGCCATCTCCAGTCCTCCTGATGAATATCTGGCCATTAGACCCAGATGGCTCTGGACTGGTGACCTTGCACAGCCCTCCCTCACTCAAATCAAAGTCAACTGCAAATCATGTCATAATTTCCCTGATGCCCTGGTCCTCTTCCAAACATGTTGTGTTTGAAGGACAAACACAACAAATACCAACTATGTGTCAGGTAGTGTGTTTGGATCTGGGGATGCAGAGATAAAAATCAAATAGTCCCTGACCCCTCAAAGATCTTACATTGTCCTGGGGGTATGTGTGGGGGAATATGTATAAAAGAATTCAATGTATATGGTGCATGGGAAAGATCACTACCTATGAAGTCAGGACACCTGGTTCAAGTCCTGCTTCTGACTCTTATTACCCATGTGACTGTGGTCAAGTCACTTAACCCCCCTGGGTCTCAGTTTGCTTATTTGCAAAATGAGAGGGTCGGATTACATGGACTCAGGTTTCTTCCAGATTTGGCTCTATGAACTTCTGTATTCATATAAAATAAATGCTAAAGTAATTTCAAGAGGGAAAGAATGTTGATAAACAGGGGATTCAGGAAAGCACCTCTTTGGAACAGTTTCTTCATTTTTAAAATGAGGAAATTAGACTTTATGACCCCTTTAAAATCCTTTCTAGTCTGAAATACATGATCCGAAACTTTCCTTTTTCTTTTTATGAAATCTACCTTTTGGTACAGGAGATCAAGGACTACTCATTGTTTTTTGTCAAATTTCAACAGCACACTTTTCAACCAGCTCTTCTTCTTCTTCCTCTTCTCCTTCATATTCTCTTCCTCCTCCTCCTCCTTCCCTCACTGCATCACCTTATCCATTTAGTTCACTTCTAGTTCAAACAATTTTTATAAGCTTAACATGTACAAGACATTTAGAGATACAAAGGAAAAAACTGAACAGTTCTTAACGTAAAGGAATTTATTTTCTATTGGGAGTTATACCATGGACACAGATACTAATGAATATAATTATTTGAGGCACATGAGATAGGCTTTGAAAAAAGTCATTGGGACAAGGGTTCCTCTGCCCCCTCTGAAGCCAATAGTTTCTACAAATTGCAAACTTCTCCAAGTCAAGGGTCACGCCTAATGTACCCATCCTTCTTATATTTTACTCTCTCCCCTGCTCCCAATATACTCTTTGATCCAGTGACATTGGTTCCTTGCTATTCCTCAAAACAAGACACCCCATCTCCAGATTCTGACCAATTGCACTGGCTGTCTGCCATGCCTGGAATGTTCTCCCTCTCCATCTCTGCCTCCTGGTCTCCTTCAAGCCTTAGCTCAAGTCCAAGTTTCTCAAGAAGCCTTTCCTTAATGTTAGTGCCTTTCTTTAGAAACTATTTTTTGTGTATATGGTGTTCGTACATAATTGTTTGCATGTCATCTTCCCTATTATTCGGAGCTCCTTGCAGTCTTTTTTTACTTTGCCTTTCTTTGTATCTTTAGCAGTTAACACAGTGCCTAACATATGGTAGGCACAAAAATAATTGTTTATTAGCCAACTGACTGACTTCATATCACCAGTGGACCAGCATGGGGTCCTGTGCATCAAGCAGTCTCAGTAAATATTTATTGATGATAAAGGAGGATAAAGTTGAATGGCCCTGTTTTAGGCTATTGTAAATAGGGCTTGCTGTAGGAAATATCAGTATTTTTTTCTGTGCCTGTATTTGTTAACTTGTCTCCCCTCATCTCCCCATTTTTTAGTTCCTCTGGGACCTCACCCAGGGCAAGTACTTAGCCCAAGCTCACTTAGTTTCAGCTCATTGAAGAGTTCATAAGCAGGGAATATTTTGGTTTTATCACCCAACTGGAAAAGGAGCCTTTTAGAATCCTGCAAAACAGGCCGAAGGCATGGGTTATATCTTCACACTTGGAGGATGCTATTTACTTATGGGACAGAGCTATTAGAGGATAATTGATCCAGTGGGAGTCTTGCCTTATCAGGGATTTGATAATAGTTTCTCATCTGTATCAGCATCAGCATCCCTCTAAACTGACAGTGAGTTCCTTCCCCAGGGCCTTCCTTCTGAGGCTCACAGCTTGAATGCCAGTCAGTCAAAAAGGTAAGCAACTACTATGTGCCAGGCATCATCATAAGTGTTAGTGATAAAAAGAAAGAAAAAAAAACAAACAACAAACAAACAACCCAACCAGTCCCTACTTTCAAGAGGGTCACTGTCTAATGGAAAATACAATCTGCGAATGCCTACGTTTCAGGATATAGCCAGGATAATGGAAGCCCTTGGTAAGAAGACAGTTCCCATATACACCAAAATATTTACAGTAGTACTTTATGATAGCAAACAATTGGAAGTAGACACCCATCAACTGGAAAACAGAATGCAAAATAGAATTCTGGCTAAACAAACTGTGATTCACAAATGTAAAGGAATACTTCCATGCTGGAAGAAATGATGGGAATTTGGAATTATACACAAAAAAATTCTAATAGTGTATGCCCTTTGATCCAGCAATACCAGGGCTAGGCTTATACTTACAAGAAGCCATAGAAAGGGAAAAAGGTTTTTTTACATGCAAAAATATTTATAGCCCCTCTTTTTTGGGGTAGTAAAAAGCTGGTGACTAAGAGGGTGCCTAACAATTGAGAAATGGGTAAGTTGTGGTACATATCAGTAAGATGAGGCAGTTAAGTGGTACAGTGGATTGAGTATTGGACTTGGAATCAGGAAGACTTGAGTTCAAATGTGACCTCGGACACTTACTAGCTGTGTGACCCTGGGCAAGTCACTTAACTTTTGTGTACCTCAGTTTCCTCATCTGTAAAAATGTGGATAATGGTACTGCCAGGGTTTTTGTGAAGATCAAATCAGATAATAATTATATGGCACATAATAAGTGCTATATAAATTATAGCTATTACTTATAACACTATTACATTATTATTATTATTATCATTATTACATGAGGAAATAGATATTTCAAAGAATCATGGAAAGACTTATATGAATTGATGCAAAGTTAAGTCAGCCAAACCAGAGAAATCATTTATATTATGGCATCAAAATTTAAAAATGAACAGTTTCAAAGACTTTTATAAACTGATGGAAAATGAAATGAGTAGAACCAAGAGAACAATTTTTACATTGCTAACAATATCGAAACACTAAACAACTTTGAAAGCTGTAAGAACTGTGATTATAGGGGCGGCTAGGTGGCACCTGAAGCGTCAGCCCTGGAGGGACCTGAGTTCAGAACTGACCTCAGACACTTAATGCACACACAAATAAAAACCTAGCTGTGTGACCTTGGGCAAGTTACTTAACCCCAATTGCCCTCCAAAAAGTAAAAATAACAATAAAAAAAGAACTGTGATTACTACAGTGACCATTCATAATTCCAAAGGACTGATGAAACACACTATCCATTAATAGACCCACAACAGATTTAGAATACAGAATGAGCCAGATATATTCTTTTGTATACAGACATTAAAGGAATTTGTTTTGCTTGGCTGTACATATTGGTTACAAGAAATTTTGCTTTTTTGCTGTTTTCAATGAGTTGGGGAGTGGGAGGGAGAGAAAATAGAATTCTGTTAATATTTTAAAATAGAGCAGGGAGGGGTGAAGTAGATAACAAAATGCTGCACTTACTTTCAGTTGCAGTCACTGTATTATTATTTTTACTAACTGTTTTACTTTGTTCCAAGAGACCTTTCGTGAATCAAGAATAATCTGTAAATATTTGCAAGGAAAAAAATTGATAAAACAAAGTGCAAAATTTTTTAAAAACAACAACCTAGGAGGCGGGATTTTAGCTGGTATTTGAAGGAAGCCAGAGAAGCAAGGAGAAATATCTTCCTGAGTTTGTACACAATCAGAACTGGAAAAGGCCAAAATATATCTGTCCATGAATCTCTTCTACAATGTAAGCAACAAATTATCTTCTGTATTTGGCTTGAAGGCCTCCAGTGTGTGGAGGGGGATGGGGTGAAGAGATATCCAGACAGCTCTTACTGTTAAAATTTTTAACACACACACACACACACACACACACACACACACACACACACACACACACACACAAAACTAGCCATGTGACCTTGGGCAAGTCACTTAACCCCAATTGCCCTACCTTCCCCCCTCCAAAAAACAAAAAAAAAACCCAAAATACAGTTTTTGACATCAAGCTGAAGTGGGCCTCTCTGAATCTTTCTTTCCATCTAATTCTTCCCTTTGAGGACAAGAGAAACGAGTCCAGTCTCTTTTGGAAGTATTTTGTCAATCCTTTAAAGAGACTTCATTTCCAAAGAAGTGGAAACAAAAAGATCTGATGATCCCTTGGATAAAATGCTTCGGGAAATTTAATTTGCCTTCACAGGTCACCAGGGAATATTATGCTACACTAAACCAAAATGTCTAAAAGAGAAGTCAAAGGGTGAAAATTTCTTTTTAATTTTTTAAAATATTTTTTATTTTATTTTATTTTATTGAGAATTTCTTATTGATGACCTTGGAAACAAATGGTGCTGGTATGAATTCAGTATCTCTACTACTTTGGCCAGAATTTGATGGTTGAATGGAAAAGGCCCAGGGAAAACAGTTCTTAGATATAAATCTGTGGAGAAGAAAAGTCAAATTTTGACTTTTTTTTTGGAGGAGAGGAAGACAGGGCAATTGGGGTTAAGTGACTTGCTCAAGGTCACACAGATAGTAAGTGTCAAGTATCTGAGGCCAGATCTGAACTAAGGTCCTCCTGACTCCAGGGCCAATGTTCTATACACTGCACAGCCTAGCCAAGTGTAACTTCCAATGAGGAAACTAGGCTCCTACACAAGCTGGATTGCAGCAGTGATCTTCCCATCTGGAACAGGCTCAGCATCTGTCCTCTAGAGAGAGAAACTGCAACAGAAGTGGGTAAGAGGCAGATGGGGATGCACAATCAACTCTTCCTTCTCAAACACTAGGATATGGAGGACTTTCACTTGGACTGCAGAAGTCTGAGCTGATATGAAAAACAGCATCCTCCTTTAACACAGTTCTGGGCAGCACAGCTTAATATGGACAACAATAAGTGAAAAGTGTACATAGGAAGGCAGGCAAGACAGTGAAGATCCTTGAATCCATGTCATATGAGGATGGTTGAAGGAACCGGGGATGTTTAGCCTGGAGAAGAGAAGGCTCAGAGGAAGAAATGGTAACTGTCTTCAACTATTTGAAGGTAGAAGTGAAAAGACTTGTTTTCCTTGGCCCCAGTGAGTAGAACTAAGAATAATGTTGGGATTGGGAAAGGATATTGTGAAGAGGCTTCTCTAGCTTCAATATTAGGGAAAAGGAAACTTCCCACCAATAAAAGCTGTCCAGAAGTGGAGTGGAGATAAAGGGTTCCCACCCCCCTGAGATCTTTCGGCAAAAGCTAGGTGCCTACTTACCAAGTCTATTGTGTTGAGGATTCCATTCTGACATAGGTTGAATTAGATGGTTGTTGAGGTCCTTTTAAATCTGAAATTTTCTAACTGTGATTATATAAGGGAGATGAACTCATTAAGAGGGAAATAGAGTTTGTGCTGAGCAACATGGTGGGCATTGGGTTGAGTTGGTTGGTGTGGTAAACTGAATCATTAGAAACCAACAATATGATTGACCTTGGACCAATAGCCAAGCCTCCCTCAACACTCCTACCCACCATTGCTGAAATAATCATGTCCTCCCCCATTTAACAAACATTATCTCATGACCATATCTTATGCTGTTATGTAAACAATAAGCATCAGAGACATTATCTGTCATGGACCCACTCATGCAGACATACTGTGACATTCCGGCTCTAACCTCCCCACTCCATGTCTTCTTTTCCCCTATTAAGACTGCTAGGGACCCAGAATGGTGCCATCTCATATAGCACATCTGCCAGGGCTCTGACATCACTCTTCCCCTCAAGTCCTACAATTACTCCAAGAGATCAGAATGTAGGTTTTATCCAGTATGTGATTCGTCTTGCTAGGTGGACACAATCTGAACGATCCTGCCTCCATATGTTGCCTTAATTCTCAATCTCTCCCTGATCTTTTGTCATGGTTCCCCTGGGCATGACCTGGTATCTCCAGGGAGTTATACACAAAGATCCAAAATTTACTCTTAAAACACCCAGGGATCTTCACCCAACAAATCTCCATCTCTGTTCCTAAGCTACATTCACTCATCTTCTGACTCTCATCATTTGTCTCAGCACCAACTCAATCACTCAAACCAAATGTCAAATCTCCTTCAATTGTACTCAATACAGACACAAGCAAGCAAAGGTCAACTTCCTACCATATATATGCCACTTATTACTGGCATGAGTGGCTGTTGTGCATACAGTCTTGGAGATATAGGAGACCCCAAAGAGACAGGGAGGGAGCAAGGAGAAAAGAAGAGAGAAAGGGAGAAGGATGGAAGAAGCAGGGAGAAGGAGAGAGGGAGAAAGAGAGAGTGAGAGAGAGAGAGACAGAGAGACACAGAGAGAGAGAGAGAGACACAGAGAGAGAGAAAGAGAGAGAGAGATAGAGACAGAGACAGAGAGACAGACAGAGACAGAGAGAAACTGGGGTATTAATTATAGATGAGAGAAGACTTAAGGGTGAGTGGAGCCTTTGAGTATTTGAAAGACTGTTCTGCAGAAGAGGAATTAGCATTATTTTGCCTGCTCCCAAGGGCAGATCCAAGAGAAATGGATGGAAGTTGTCTAGAGGCAGATTTACCCTTGGTGCCACGAATAGCTTGCTACCTAGTAACACTTCTCCAAAGTAGCCTAGGATGCCTTGGAAGGTGGTTGTTTCTCCCTTTGTGTCTGTATGGTGTGTCTTCAAGCAGAGTCTGTCTGACCATTTGTCAGGAATGTTATAGAGGGGATTCTTTTTGTGTTTGAGCTGGATCAGGTAGTGGGTGAGGTCTCTTCCAACTCCTAAATTCTGTTATTCAGTCAAATATTGAGATTAGGAACTTCAGAAAGCAGTAGAATATTAAATACCCACAATAACCTGATTCATGTGTATTTCCTTTCTTCTGCTCACTTCCATTTGGGTCAATCTTTTGTGCCACAGACTGCAGAGGATAAGAAATCAACCTTGTCCTGCCAGGGGAAAGAATGGAAATTTTTCCTAGATAAAGATTGAAACCTTCTAAAGGATTTGAGGTGTCATTTATTTATTTTCTAGCAGGAGAGGAAATCATTCTGATTCCAAAAAAATAAATAATATAAAGTAATTCCATTTTTACCAGCTTAATAATGACATGTTAACAACCCAACACGTCAAGAAACATTCTGAACACAGACTATTAAACAGCCAACTCTCCAACACCAGCTGTAATGTACTGGCAAGGGGGAGATCTGCAGTTGAAGCTTCTCATGAATATAAAGACCTTTTGCTCTACAGTTGGCTTTGAAGAAGTGATCCATAAAGAATCTGAAAGCTAGAAAGCTAGAAAGCAAGAACATGTCGAAGATAACTCACACGTGAATTGGAGCTCACCTTTCTCTGCAACTCAAGCCATGATGACTTCAGTCCATTGCAAAGATTGAAAAAGGGCTTTACAGAAAGGCCAGATGAAGCAAAAAATAGGTCCTTTTGTTTGATGGGTTTAAGGGAAGGGCAGATGGCTCAGCTGGAGACACCCGAGGAAGCATGGAGGAGGAGTAGGGTGTAATGAGGATCATAGATCTAGCCAAGGAAGAAAACTTCTGTCTTGGTCCAATCTCCTTATTTTGCAAAGGAGGAAAGTGATGCCTAGGGAGGCTTAATTGACTCGCCCAAGGTCACAGAAGTAATAACTAAGAGATAGGATTTGAACCCAAGTCTTTCCACTCCAGAGGTACTTTTCTTTACCCTGTTCACAGGATTGTCACTCAAGAGCTGTAAAGGGATCTCAGAGGCCATCTAGCTCAATCACTCCATCTTATCTATGAGGAAGCTCAGGTCAGGGAAATCAAGTGACTTAGGATCATTAGTGGAGAACTGGAAGCATCTTCAGTAGACATCTAGTTCGACTGTAATGTTACATTTGAAGAAACGGAGGCTAAGGAAGTCAATTGACAAAAGTCTCCCGGGTAGTAAGTGTTAGAAGTGGGATTTGAAGCTGGATTCTTGACCCCAGATTATTTATGATGACCCCATACTAACTCCTTCACTCCACCATAACAAACTGCATTCACTCGATCAATTGGGCCAGTCACTGATGATTAAAAATGAAGACAGCTTGTTGAATACTTTCTTCGGTTCTATATCCCCTCTCCCACCAAAGTGGCTGATGTCTCTGAATCAGGACAGGGAAGGGGAGGGAAGAAGTATCACCAGGGACCCTTAGGCCTGGTGCTAAGAGGGAGTCCAGGATGGTCTTTCCAGAGGCTGCCCCCAGGACATGGTCCATCTTCAGACCAAGCTGTCACCAGTTCAGTGGTCTCACACTGTACTTCAGAGCAGTTCAGGAAAGCCAAAGAGGACCATGGGGGCTATAGAAGGTGCAGCGTCCTGCCTAGGCTTGTCTCATTGTTTTCCCACCTCTGAAATAGTTGAAAAGGAAGAATAATTCTGTGCAAGATTACAGTAAAAAATAATTCACACTCACAAGCTGGAAACAATCTTTCTCGGGGACAGAGAAAAAAAGATAGGCTATTTTATTTGTTGTGGAGCTGTTTGAATTGAGTGGGGATGTGAGGAGGCTAGAGATGGGGAGGGCCAATTAGCTAGGGAACTGGTTCTTTCTATCTTGGAAGGCCAGCCTAGAATAATAACCATACAAGAAACCTTGACTGAAGTGGGGAGTCCGTGTCTTACTCCCTTACACCCTTTCCATGTCATATGGCATTCATGATTAACACTTTTAGGGGAGTAAATAGTAACATCTGCCTGTCTCATTCCTCTTTTCTCCTCTCCCCTCCCTCCATCCTCCATCTCTCTCTGTCTTTCTCTCTCTCTTTCTATGTCTGCCTCCCCTCTTTCTCCCTTCTCTCTCTCCCCCTTTCTCATCTCTCTTTCCTCTCCTGTCTCTCTCTCTCCTCCTATGTCTCTCTCTCTCTCTCTCTCTCTCTCTCTCTCTCTCTCTCTCTCTCTCTCTCTCTCTCTCTCTCTTTCAGAGTGGCATGGTCCTTTCTCTGCTCAAAAGACTTCTATAGCTCCCAATTGTCTTTAGGACTAATTTCAAATATCTCACCTTGACACTTAAAGAAGATCACTTTGGCAACTGAGCAGATTGGTGTGGGCAAAGAGACTAACCAGAAGGCTGTTAAGAAAATCCAGGCATGGGGTGAGGAGAGCCTGAACGAAAATAATAGGTGTGATAGATGAGTAGACAGATTAATGAAGAGACAGATGGATGAATGGAAGGATGGGTGAACTAACAAAGAAAGAAGTACTTTCCTGGAAAATTCTGAGATGGAGATTGGTGTGAAAGTCAAGGGACAGTGGTCCCCATGTATCATAAATCCTATATCTCTATATGAAAACTGAAGGAATGGGCTGAAGCAGGTTGGACTGTCAGTGATTCCTAGGTTTCCCACCCCTAGTCTAGAACCTAGTGGTTCTGAGGAAATAAGCCTGGAGAGGAAGCTGGCCCTGGGGTGAAGGGAGAAGCACTGACCCCATTTTTGTCTTCTTTTTCCATAGAAGCAAGTAGAACTTTAATTGCTTCTTCCAATGAGTTGTTTCTAAAGGACACCTGGATCCAGGCTGGTTTTACAGGTCACAGAGGAGCCACCACTTTCTAGTGCACCGAAGCCATGGAGGAAGAACTCCAGGGGATGGAGCACTAAGCACAGATAGAGAGGGGAACATCACATGGCCATCCTGCCATAGGCCATCAGTCATTCTGTGCACCCACTGTGCCTGGGAGAGATATTGCATAACTAGGAATGAGGGCTTTAAGTCTATGAATTGTAATAGTTACTGGCAACAGTCAAGTGTCAAGTGGACAAATATTTATCAAATGCTCCTCCTATATGTCAGACAGGGCAGCTGGGTGGCACGGTGGATAGATGTAGTACCTGGAATCAGAAAGATGTCTCTTTGTGACTTCAAATCCAGCCTTACTAGCTGGTGTGACCCTGGGCAAGTCACTAACCCTGTTTGCCTCAGTTTCCTCATCTGTAAAATGAACCAGAGAAGGAAATGGAAAACTACTCTAGTATCCTTGCCAAGAAAACCCCAAATGGGGACATGAAGAATCAGACATGACTGAAATGAATGAACAACAGCAACAAAATATATCAGTCACTGTGCTAAGGGCTGAGAATACAAAGAAAGATGGGGGTCAAAGGCCCAGCTCCCAAGGAGTCCACAGACAACATGTAAACAGTCACGTACAAACAAAATGTACACAGTATAGAATAAATTGGAGATAATTTCAGGGGAAGGCATTAGTATTAAGGGGAAGTTGGGAAAGGCTTCTTGCTGAAGGTAAGACTGTAGTTGAGACTCGAAGGAAGCTAAAGGAACAGAAGGTGGAGATGAGAAGAGAAAAAAATCAGGCTTTGGAGACAGACCAGAAAATGCATAGAATTAGGGGATGGAGGGGCCTGTTCTGTGAGCAATGCAGAGAGACTGTTGTCACTGGGTCAGAGTCTGGAGGGTAGTAAAGTGTAAGAAGACTGGAGGGGTGTGTGTGTGTGTGTGTGTGTGTGTGTGTGTGTGTGTGCGTGCATGCATGCATGTGTGCACATGTCTGTGTGCACGTGTGAGCATGTGTGCACACATGTGTGTGCATGTCTGTGTGTGAGCATTTATGTGTGCATGTGTCTGTGTGTGCACACGTGTGTGCATGTCTCTGTGTGCACATGTCTCTGTGTGGGCACTTGTGTCCATGTGTGAGCACATGTGTGTGTGTGTGTGTGCAGGTTATGAAGGACCTTGAATATACCAAACAGAGGACTTTATATTTGATCCTGGTAGTAATAGGAACCCCTGGAATGCATGGAGTAGGGTAGGAGATGGGAATGTGTGACACTCTCAGACTGGTGCTGTAGGAATGTCACTTTTGATGACTGGAAGGAGGATAGACTGGAGTGGAGAGACTTTTGTCAGGGAGATCAACCAGTTTGTTTAGTTATTTTTCAGCTGTTTTTGATTCTTTGTGACTGCATTTGGGGTTTTCTTGGCAAAAATGTTGAAGTGTTTTGTCTTTTGCTTCTTCACCTCATTTTACAGATTAGGAAACTGAGGCAAGCAGGGTTAAGTGACTTGCTCAGGGTCATCCAGCTAATAAGTGTCTGAGGCTAGACTTAAGTTCAGGAAGAGAAGCCTTCCTGACTCTCAGCCAGGCATTCTATGCACTGTGCCACCTAGCTGTCCCAGATCAACTAAATAGACTATGACAAAAATCCAGGCACAGGGTGAGGGAGATCTACATCAGGGTGGTAGCCATGACAGAAGAGAAAAGGAGGCATATGTGAAAGGTCTTCTGAAGGCAGTACTGTCAGAAGTTGGCAACAAATTGCATATATCAGGTGAGAGAATGAGGTGTAGAGAATGGCATCTAGGTTTATAAGCCTCAGTGACTGGGAAGAAGGTGTTTCCCTCAACAATAATGAGTAAGTTAGGAAGAAGAAAAGGTTTTGGGGAAAAGGAAATTAGTTCATTTTAGACATGCTGAGTTTCAGGTGTAAATGGGACATCCAGTTTGATATGCCCAGTAGACAACTGGGGATGTGAGACTGGAGATCAGCTAATGCAAATTAATGCAAATCTCCAACAGTTTTAGGCGAGATGCCCAAGGCACTATGAAGTTAAGAGATTTGCTCAGGGTCACATAGTCAGTAAATGTCGGAAGCAGCATTTGAACACAGGTCTTCTTGACTCTGAGGTCAGCTCCCTAGCCATTACTCTGCATTGCCTCTAACCTTGAGCTAAAATTAATTGTTAAACAAAATTGTTTAACAAATTGTTAAACAAAACAACCAAGCTGGGAAACTGTCCTGTCCAGTCCTCTCATTCTCGAGGTTTCATCCAGTGTCAGGATTCTTGAATCTCACCTGATTGCTTTCTCTATACTTGGAATATTCTCTCTCCTCATCTCTGCCTCTTAGAATCCCCGGCTTCTTTCAAGAAAGATCAAATCTCACCCTTTTTTCTGCAGAGGAACTTTCTCACTTTTCCTGTTCCCCATCCTACTTGTTAACTTGTATAATTATAAGAATAACAGCTAAAATTTCCATAATGCTCAAAGGTTTGCAAAGTGCTTTATGAATCATATATAATTTATACCCCTGGAAGGTAGGTGCTAAAAATAGAGATACGTTTTACAGATGAGGAAATAGAGGCAGACAGATCAAGTGACTTGTCCAGGGTAACATGGAGACTGTCGATTTATGATCTGAAATAAAAAGAATCTGCAGAACAAAGCTTCTAAGCATAATAATTTATGTGCAAGCCTAGAAATTGCAACCAAATAAGGTCTACTGATTTCTGGTCAGAGGACAAACGCCAGATTCACAGAACTCATTTTTTTTATAATAGAAAAAGAGGAATTATAGCAAATCGCAGAAATCTGGAGAAACTTATTTTAAGCATAATTCAATTGGACAAGGCAGGTCACTTGACTTATATTTAAGCAAGGTACCCCCTGAACCAAACTGAGCATTTTTGGTACTATTGCCAACATTGGAATGTGGGTGTGTCAGGGGCAGAAGGAGGAGTTTCTAGGGTGTGCCAATGATTAACTACGTATTCTATTGGATTTGAACCTAAGTCTGTCATCCTGCTTGTCAAAGTGAGATTGCCTTAGCAATCTTGTACTGCAGTCAGACGTTTGTGGCTAGGGATGCTGCTTTTAGAATATATGTGAATTAACTACATAATTTCTGCAGTTGCTAGAAAGAGGCACTTACTCCAGGGAGTTAGAGGGAAGAGGAACTCATCCACTTAAACAACAAGAAAAAGGCAGTTAGCCTTTAGAAAAAAGCATTATTGTATTTAACCTAATGAAGCTACTACTCATTATTATAAAGGTATATGTGTAATGCTAAATTATCCACTAATAGTATTGAGTGTCTGAAGCTGGATTTCAATCATCTCTTCCTGACTCCATGTTTCACTGTGTCACCTATCTGCCTGCTGTGCTATAAGCATCCTGTATATGCCTGTTGTCTCCTCCATGTGAATGGCCACTCCTTGGGGAAAAGAATTATTTTTGCCTTTCTTTTCATCTCTAGAACTCAGCACACTGACATTGTTTAGTCATTTTCAGTTGTGTCTGATTCTTTGTGACCTCATTTGGGGCTCTCTTGGCAAAGATTCTAGAGCAGTTTGCTATTTCTTCTCCAGCTCATTTTACAAATGAGGAAACTGAGGTAAACTGAGTCAAGTGATTTGCCCAGGGTCACACAACTAGTAAGTATCTGAGGCCAGATTTGATGTTTTCTTGGCAAAGACACTGGAGTGTTTTTCCATTTACTTCTCCAGGTCATTTTACAGATGAGGAACCTGAGGTAAACAGGGTGAAGTGACTTGCCTGGGGTCACACAGGTAGCAAGTGTCTGAGGCCAGATTTGAACTCAGAATGAGGAGTCTTCTGATTCCACTTTAACCACTATGCCACCTAGCTGCCCTATGACTAGGTGACTAGAACATAGTGCTTAAAAAACGCTTCTTGACTAATCGATTGATTCTCTGGGTTAATCTCTTTGACCTTCATGATGTCCATATTATCAGGTGGCAACAATTTATCGTAGATCTCTACAAATCCATTCTGTCCAAGTTCCAGGAAGACCTGAGTTAATAGAGAACATTTTCTCTTTGCATGTAAAGACATGGTTTTTGTTGTTGCTGTTCTGGAAAATTGTAACCATCTTGAGGTTGGGAGATATGCTGCCACCACTCATATCCACACTGCTGATGGCCTATCAGCCCAAAATGACTGAGTGGGAACCAGTCAGCCAGTGAGCATTTATTAAGCACCTACTATGTGCCAAGCATGGCAGTGCCTACTTGTATTAGTCAGCACTCGTGTTTGTGTTAGGGTCTTATTTGTGGATCTCTTCACCCAGTTCAGTCTCCAGATTGGTCCCTGTTTCTTTGCAGACTGTACACCCCTGGAAGGTTGTAAGATCTGGGAGTTCTCATTCTGTGTAGTTGCAGAAGGTCTGGGGCAGGGTTAGGCTTCTAGACATGCCCAGATGCATACTGGCCGTGGTGATATTCACAGGGGTCCAAGCCTCTCGATGTGGACGCACACCTGATTGCTCCATAATGCTGCAGTGGTTTCACTTGTCATTGAGGACAAGTTCTAATGAATTCATTCATCAATATTTTACCTGCATATTGTACATGAGGCCATGCGGGGAGGAGAAGAAAGACGGACTCAATCATTTCTCTTTGCTAATTCATTTTGCCAGGTTTTCTTGATGAGGAAACACCTCAGTGCCTGACAGATGGGCTCCTTGCTAGTGGTCTGGGAGATGGCTGGGGGAGGCCTTGGTTTAATGTCCTTCAGTCCATTCAGAAGTGGGATTTCTTTTTGCTTTTTAAATTTCCCTTCAGTGTAGGTCATCTGAGTCAATGACCCAGCACCCAGTTCCACCTCCCAGTCCAGTCTTCTTCTATATTAGAAGAATAAGTCAAACAAGTATTTATGGAGCAGCTACTATGTGTCAGGTGCTGTCCAAGGAAGGAAGCATTTATTAAGCTTCTGCTATGTGCTGGGCACTGTGCTAAGTGAGAAGGTGGTGCTATCCCTAATTTACAGTAGAGAAACTGAGGCATAGTGGTCAAATGATTTGCCTCCTCCAGTCTAAATAATAATAATAGACATTTATATGGTGCCTTAGTGTTTGCTTTTTAGATATCATCTAGTTTTATTCTCACAATTATCCTGGGAGGGAGGTGTTATTATTGCCCCCATTTTATAGATGAGGAAACTGAGTCAGAGAGAGATTAGTGATTTGCCCAGGGCCACAAAGCTAGTCTGTGTCTATGGCCATATCTTTGTCCAGGTCCTTTCTGACTCCAAGTCCAGTGCTCTATGAATTGTGCAGCCTTGCTGCCTGTGGAGCACTTAGATGTCAGGCACTATGCTAAGTGAAGGGGCTAAAAAGAGAAAAACAAAAAGTCTTTTCCCTCAAAGAACTCATATTCAAATGGGGGTAGGTGACGTATTTAAATCAGATCAGAGAAGATATGGAGAAAAGAGATATGACCAATATCTGGCACCAGCAACTGAGGATGCCAGGAAATACCTTCTTTCAGAGGTAACACTTAAGCGGAGTCTTAAAGAAAGCCAGAGATTCCAAGATTAACATCAATATGCCCAATCCAGCCTGGCAATCATTTATTCAGAGCTTGGGAGGAAGAACATTCCAGACACTTGGAACAATCAGAGCAAAGATATGGAGATGAAAGAATAGAAATGACATAGTCAGAACTGTGCTTTGGATGCTTTGTGGAGGATGAATTTGGAAGGGGAAAGATTTGAGGAGGAGAGACAAAAAGGAGGTGATTTCAATAACCAAACTGTGAGGAGAGGAGAGGAAAAGATTTACAGTGGAGACAATATCAATAGTCTAGGGGAAAGGTGATGAGATCTGAATGGGTAGTGCTTGTGTGAGTGATGAGAAGCAAACAAATATAACAGATACTGTGGGGTTAAAGTCAACAAGACTTATTAGGTGAATATGGGTTGAAGGAGGGTAAAGAGATAAGGATGATTCCAGTGTTGTGAACCTGAGTGACTGGAAGATAGTGATTGCCTTTAAAATAGAAAAGTTAAGGAAAGGGGTGAGATTTTTTGGGGGGAGGGGAAAATAATGATTTCTCTTTTGGATGTGTTGAGATTGAAGTTCATATAGGTCATTTGGGGTGGAAATGTCAAATAGACAGCCGTTGTTTTGGGTCTGGAGTTCAGGAAAGAGATTAAAGCTGGATTTATAGATCTGGGAGTCTTCTATGTTGACATGATGATTGAACCCAAGCAAACCGATTAAGGTTTCCAATCCAATCTAATGAGCCTACTATTAAGTGCCGACTATGTTCCAAGCATTGTGTTAGACCCCAGGAATACAAAGACAGACAAGCAAACTAGTTCCTGCCATTATGGAACTTACCTTTTTCTGGCTGCTCTCCTAACTTTCTTTGATAATTGGGACTACAGGGATCAAGACTGGACTTGAGATTTCATCAGGGAACTCTTGAGATTGGAAGCAAGTAACTTGACCACTTGTGCCTCAGTTTTCTCACCTGTAAAATAGGGATAATAACAATATCTCTCTGCCAGGCTTATCCTCACAATAACCATGGGAGGTAAATATTGCTAATATTATCCCTATGTCACGGGTGAGGAAACTGAGACACAGAGTGGTTCAGTTGCTTGCTCAGCACCATATGACTATTAAGTGTCTGAGACTCAATTTGAACTCAGGTCTTCCTAGCTCCAGTTCTTCAACTTTTAGTCTAAAAGATGTTATGTGTTGAGGGTCATATGACCAATGAGTGTCACAGATGGGAATTAAACCCAGGTCTTGCTGGCTCTGAGGTCAGCTCTCTATCCACAATGTCAACCAGTATCATATAGGGCTTTCATGATTGCAAGAGCAGCCAAACAGCTCAGTGGATAGAGTGCCAGAATCTGGAGTCAGGAAGACCTGAGTTCGAATTGGACCTCAGACACGTATGAGATGTGTGACCTTAGGCAAGTAACTGTCTCCGTTTCCTCTTCTGTAAAAAGAACTGGAGAAGGAAATGACAAACCAGTCTAGTATCTCTGCCAAGACACCCCAAAGGAGGTCACAAGGAGTGGGACGTGACTAAACAACAATATAATTGCAAAGCACTCTGCATACATTTTAACATCTGACCCTCACAACTTCCCAGGTGAGTAGTTATTGAAGCTATGACCATCCCTTTTTACTGATGAAGAAACAGAGATTAAAGGAAGTTAAGTGACTTGGGCAGGGTCACACAGCCCATAAATGTCAGAGGTGGGATTTGAACACAGATTTCTCCTGATTCTAAATCCAGCTCTGTTTCTACTATAGCCTCTGTAGCCTTGCCTGGCTTTCAGGAACAACCAGGACTTAGGAGAAGGAAAACAAACCGTTAAGCTGTAGTCCTGGAATAACTCAGTTTAAGAGTAACCACAGGGCTTTTCTCTGAACTCATATAACACAGTTTCTGTCAGACAGAAAATAAAGCAAGTTTATGGTATTTGGAAGGAATTACAGTTCAAGCACAGAGAGAGCTGTTTGGCAAGCCAGCTCATAAAGCACCCTGTTTTGGGCTGGGAAGGGGGGCTTCAGGGTTCATTTTTATATCATGGAGATAGTGCTGGACAAGACACAGGGCTTGGGGCAGGGGCTGGCTGGGTCAGGGGGAGGAGCAGCCCACTGAGAAGCTGGGGGTCACCAGCCTTCCCCCACAGGAGGCACCTGCAGCCATCAGCCGTTCAGGAATCCCAAGTATGTCAAAGTCTATTGGGGTCAGGGATGACCAGGAGCATTTAGCATTCTAATCAAGCCTACTTCTCCATCCTTTCCCTTTCAGACTCTCCAGGCAATTTGTTAACTCGATTGAATTCAGCAAGCATTTACTGAGTGCTTGCTGTTTATAAGGCACTGTGCTAGAAACTGAGGAGAGTCCCCTAATTAAAATATGAAATTTCTAAGGGCAGGAATTGCCTTTTGTATTTTTGTCACCACTACACCCCCCCCCCCGCTATCATCATTCTTAGAGCTTTCATTATTATAGCTACTATTATATATTATATTATTATTTATTATTATAGCTATTATATTTATTCTAATATTTTATATTATAGGGAATTCCCTAATGGTTATGTAAGTAATCATTACATAAGTATAGGGAATTCCCAGGTGAAATTGGAATTCCCTCTACCAATACAAGTTGGAACTTCCTCTGAATTTTATGGTCTTAGAGCATTGAGAGATTAGGTAACTACTCAGGGTCATAAACCAGTTTATGCCAGAGGCAGGATCTGAACCTAGATTTTCCTGCCTTCAAGATTGATTCTCTCTCTACAGTATGTTATGTTGTCAGTTCATTTAAATTCAATTTAATTTTAAAAAGGCTTTCTTTAAAAAAAAATCAATCAATGATTGAATCATCTTCTTCATCCTCTACACAGTTGCCAAAGCAGTTTTTCTAAAGCATAGATCTGATCGTGTCATGCCTCTCCCCCAGACAGCTCTATTGGCTCCCTATTGCCTCAGGGATCAAATAAAATTAAATATAATTTCCTCTCTGTTATTTACAACTCTTCACAAACTAGGCCCTTCCTACTTTTCAAGTTTGCTTGCACATTACATCCCTTTCTATATTGACCTATTTGCTGGTCCACATACACAGCACCCTATCTCTTGTCATGATGACTTTGCATTGTCTGTCGCTCGCTCTCATGCTTGGAGGGAACTCCCTCCTTAGATCTACTTCTTTGAATCCTTGACCTACTCATACCATCACTAGCCTATAACCCAAAGAGATCAAAGACAAAGGAAAAGGATCCGTACCTACAAAAATATCCTTTCTGTTAAGACTAGGTTCAATTTGTTTAGTCATTTTTGGTCATGTCCGATTCATTGTGATCCCATTTGGGATTTTCTTGGCAGAGATACTGGAATGGAGTACCATTTCTTAAATAAGCATCTTCACACATTCCACCCATGGTTCCTATGTCTGCCCTTTGGAGTCAAACAGAAAAAAAATGTGTGATCCTTCTTCCACATAAGAGTCCAGCTGATATACCACACCCCCACTTCCCTGAGCTTCCCTTCTCTTGGTTCCTTCATCCAATCCTCTTATGGTATGACTTGAGTCCTTCTCCTTCCTGGTTGCTCTCCTCTACACTATCTCAATGTTCTTCCTAAAATATAGTGCCCAGAACCCAGTAAAATACTCAAGGTATGCTCTGACCAGGGTAAAGGAAAATGGGAGGTCCTTAGTAAGTTAGTTCTTAGTAAGTGGTTGTTGAACAAGTGAATAAGAATGAATTTCTCAAATACCCTGCTTGTTTCAAGCACAAAATGTTCAGGACCAGCTAAAGTACCTTATAGAAGCCCCTATCTGAGAGAGGAAAGCTAATTATTGTCAATAATTCTGGCTTTCTCTCAATTTGGCTTTGATAGCTGTTGGATCTCCTGTGAGAGAGAGATGAGTCAGGCTTTCCGGAACATGCCTGTGGCAACATACCCTCCTCCCTTGTTCTAAAGGTGTGATAGGAAATAGATCACTGAGTGAGAACATCAGTTCCCAGATCACTTTCCCTTTTCTGAGACGAATCTTTCCCCAAAAACATCTTTCATATTCTTCCCTCTTTGTTAGTCTTCGTTGGTTTTACCAACCTGGGCACACAGGAGGCTCAGGAATATGGGTTCATGCCATGGATTCTTGAAAGAACTTCAGTTAGATCTTATTGATGTTTTCTTTCTTTTTCTTTTTAAAATCCAGCTTTTTAATTAATCTTGAATATTAATGAATACAGATTTGAAGAAAGAAAGAACCTCAGCATCCCCCTAGTCCAATCCTCTCATTTTTTTTAAACAAATGCTTTATTAACTTCTGTTTTACATCATTCATTTCCGCCAGATTTTGAGTTACAATCATTTTCCCCCCATTATTCCCCTACCCAACCTCCCAGAATAGTAGTCCCACAAGATATTGCTTCCTCCAATCTGCTCTCTCCCATACCTTCTCCCATACCCCCATCGACTTTTCCATTAGAGGAAGGTGAGTCTTTGTGTCCCAATGCCTGCACATCTTATCTCCCTGTTACAAGCAAAAGAGTATTAATAATAGTATTTATATATATTTGAAACATTTAATCTTAAGACCTCTAATTTCAGATCCATTTCCTTCCTCCCTTGTCACCCATTCCCTCTTGGGAGATAAGTAATTCAATATATGTTGTACATGTCTAGCTATGCAAAACATTATCATAGTAGATATATTGTACAAGGCTGCTTATAATTCCTCCCACTCATCCCACCCCCCACCTGGTCCATTCCCTACATGATCCTGTCCCTCTTCTATAGTGGGTACTTCCAACCTCCCCTCACCCCAAGGATGCCCTCCCATCCATCATCCCTCCTCTCATCCCCCTTCCCCCTATCCTGTTGCAGGTTGAGATATCCCATTTAGTATGTATGTCATTCTCTCCCTGAACCAAATTCAATGAGAATGTGGTTTTGCCTTTTTAGCCTTCCTATTCTCCCCCTCCCTTGCAACCACTTCCCCTTGCTTCTTCTACATGAGATAGTTTACCCTACCCTGTCTCTCCCCATCTCCTCTTGCCACTTTCCTCTCTCACCTCATAATTTCATCCCTTGAGTATTCTCCCTTCCCAACAAATTCAACCTATGCCCTCTATCCATATATAACTGTAACCATATACACACACATTCACATATGTATTCATATGACCACACACCCTTCTTCCATTATTTTCATAGTGAGAAAGATATCATCAGTCACAGTTATTGCTTTTCCATATAGGAATGTAAATAGTTCAACTTTGATAAGTTCCTTTTGATTTCTTTTCCCTGATTACCTTCTCAGGCATCTCTTCCTTCTTGTGTCTGGATGTCAAATTTTCTATTCAATTCTGGTTTTTTCCTCAAGAATGCTTGAAAGTCCTCTATTCCACTGAATGACCATATTTTCCCCTGAAACAAAATACTCAGTTTTGCTGGGTAGGTGACCCTTGGGTTCATTCCCAGCTCTTTTGCCCTCTGGAATATCATATTCCATGCCCTTCGATCCCTCAGTGTAGAAGCTGCCAGGTCCTGGGCTATTCTGATTGTGTTTCCACAATATTGAAATTGTTTCTTCCTGGCTGCTTGTAGTATTTTCTCCTTGATCTGGGGATTCTGGAACCTGGCTATAATATTCCTGGGAGTTTTCTTTTTGGGATCTTTCTCAGGAGGTGATCTGTGGATTCTTTCAACCTCTATTTTGCCCTCTGGATCTAAAACATCAGGGCAGTTTTCCTTGAGAATTTCTTGAAGGGTGATTTCTAGGTTCTTTCTTTGATCATGGCTTTCAGGTAGTCCAATAATCTTTAAATTGTCTCTCCTGGATCTATTTTCCAGGTCAGTGGTTTTTCCCATGAGATATTTCACATTGCCTTCTAATCTTTCATTTGTTTGCATCTGCTTAACAGCATCTTGATTTCTCATAAAGTCATTAGCTTCCATTTGCTCCAGTCTAACTCTGAAGGAATGAATCTCCTCAGTGAACTTTTGAGATTCTTTTTCCATCTGGCAAATTCGACTTTTTAAGGCATTCTTCTCCTCATTGCCCTTTGGGCCTCCTTTGCCATTTGAGTTAGTCTATTTTTTAAGGTGTTGTTTTCCTCAGTCAGGCTGTTGACCCTCATTTCATACTTTTCCTGCATCCTTCTCATTTCTCTTTCCAATTTTTCCTCCACTTCTCTTATTTGATTTTTAAAGTCCTTCTTAAGGTCCTCTATGGCCTGCAACCCGCTCATGTTTTCCCCTGGGGCTTTTGGAGCAGGACTTCTGACCTCACAGTCCTTTTCCCACTCTATGCCCCCAAAATAGGAGTCTAGGGTTGCATTTTTCTGTTTCCTTTGCCTTGGCATGTTGCCACTTAATTACTTGACTTTTGGGCTTGTTGCCACACTATGGCTTTAAGGCCAGATAGAGGAATTTTCGTCCCAAACGTGTGGGGGGCAACTTCCGTTTCTGGCAAGCTGTAAACCCACCCACAACTTCCACCCTAGATCACAATCCAGATCCAGGGAGGTTAAAGCAAGAGCGATTACCCCCCAAGACTGATCGCTGGATCTCCCCACAATTCGCAGGCCAGGAGCCAGAGCTGCCTCTGAAAACTACAAAATGGCGTGTCTCCTCAGCGGCTTCTAGCCCCCAGGGGAGGGAGCTGACGCATTCCCCAAATACTGGTCCCAAAGTCCATAGGACACTAACCTCTTACTTTGTCCTAGGCATGTCTATGTTGATAATTCTGGAGTCGCCACAGCTCCTGGTGTTCTGGGGTTCCTCCAGCCAGCTGCTGGCCCTGCCACCCTGGGGCTAAAACCTCGGCTCACGCGGACCTGGGCTCGGCTCGGCTCCCTGCGCTCTGCCCAGACCTCTGCACTGGTCCTTCCTGCAGGGCTGCTGGGCTGTCCTCAGCGGGAGGTTAGCTTCTCTGTGTTGTTCTGTGGGTGCTAGGGCTCCAGAAGTTGTTCAGAGTCCCCTTTTGCATAGTTTGGGGGGAATCTGGGGGCAGAGTGGCTTGGATGAGCTGTTTCTAC
>WOXC01005755.1:0-31528 GCA_011680675.1 Gymnobelideus leadbeateri
TTTAATCATGATTTATTTAGGTAAATGAAAGCAGGCTTTCAAGCGAGTCACCTTAACAGACTAATAATATTAAATAAACTTGGTGTTTATTTATTGTCTAATACATGAAAGAAACTGATGTTGACACTTTATTTTTCTTCAAAAAATATATCTATAATTTAATTTGATTACCAATTTACAATATTTTGTTTCAAATTGCCTTGGCTATTTCTAAAAATCAAAGCTGTTGACAAAAAAAAATGGATGTTTGCTTCCATCAAAGGTATTAGAAGGTATCTTTTGAGAGGATTTTAAATTAGAATTTCCAAAAATGCTTTAAGCCATGTAAAACAGGTAACACTGCAATACCTGTAAGATGGAGAGAAAACAGAAACTTGCCTGAACTCTCTCTAGATTTGAATGGAAACAACATTAGTTCAAACCTCGAAATGAATTCTGTAGGTTCAAAACTCACAAAAGCACAGAGTAAAACAATTTTCCAGTTTGATATTATGGAGAACATTATCAGGAAAATCCTGTTTCACATGGGTTAAAGGAGAGAGCATCCCAGTGCAGACAGGGTCCATGCAAGTCTTCAGGAGACTCTTAGTCACAATGCAGATCAGCAATCAAGGCCTCTCCCTCCTAATTCAGGAGGCTAGAAGTAAGGCCCCAAGCCTCACTTTGCAGAAGGCAAATTGCCAGACAAAGAACTCAGGTATAACAGGAGCAATTAGTCTGAGCCAGCCACAGTACAGTAGGCAGGCTGCAAGCACCCAAGGTTGTGCATGGAATATCATTGACCAGGCCCCTGGCTGGAAGCATAAGAAGCTTTCGATAGTGCCTTTTAAACCTGAGGAGGAGAGTTCAATGTTAAAAGCCACACAATAGGCTAGGAAATGAGAAAGAAACAAAGAGAGTTGTAAATATAGACAGCTACTGTGGTAAAAGGGAAGATAGAAACACAGACTCAGATGTGGGCACAAATGTCAAAATGCCTACATGTGAAGTCTCAAAAGGGAATATGAATTGCAATCAAGTCCCAAAATACTGTTGAAAGAGCCCAACAAGGATCTTACAAATTAAGTAAGAGATGTAGGAGAAAGATTGGGAAAATATATGAGAATTATGAAAGATAATTATGGAGGTTGAAAGGAATCAACAGCTTAGAAAAGAAAGAATAAAAAATAATGGAAGAAAATAGAATTGGTCAAAGGGAAAAAAAAAAACATATTCCTAGCCCTTTGATACCTCAGTGTAGAAGCTGCCAGATCCTGAGTTATCCTGATTGTGTTTCCACAATATTCAAATTGATTCTTCTTGTCTGCTTGTAATATTTTCTCCATGATCTGAGAATTCTGGAATCTGGTTATAATATGCCTAGGAGTTTTCTTTTGGGGATCTTTTCCAGAGGTGACCTGAGAATTCTTTCAACCTTTATTTTGCCCTCTGGTTCTAAAACATCAGGGCACTTTTCTTGGAGAATTTCTTTTTTTTTTTTTTTTTTTTTTTTATTCTGGAAAACTTTTTATTGTAGGTGGAACAGGACACAGCTGAACACAAGAAGTTAGATGATTCCAATTTTGTTGGCAACATCTAAAGCATCATAGTCTGGAGCAAGACGGACATAGGCCTTCTTCTCTCCATCAGGCCGGATCAGTGTGTTGACCTTGGCCATGTCGATGTCATATAGCTTCTTTACAGCCTGTTTGATCTGATGCTTATTGGCCTTGACATCCACAATGAAGACTAGGGTGTTGTTGTCCTCAATCTTCTTCATAGCAGACTCAGTGGTCAAAGGAAACTTAATGATGGCATAATGATCGAGCTTGTTCCGGTGAGGGGCGCTCTTCCGAGGGTATTTGGGCTGCCTTCGGAGCCTCAGGGTCTTGGGTCTCCTGAAGGTGGGGGATGTTCTGATCTTCTTCTTTTTGTGGCTGTGGACACCCTTCAACACCGCCTTCTTGGCCTTCAAAGCCTTGGACTTGGCTTCTGTCTTGGGGTGGACAACGGCTTCCTTCTTCATCTTCGGCGCCATCTTGGGGGAAAGGGCCTTGGAGAATTTCTTGAAGGATGATTTCTAGGTTCTTTATTTGATCATAGCTTTCAGGTAGTCCAATAATTTTTAAATTATCACTCCTGGATCTATTTTCCAGGTCAGTGGTTTTTCCCATGAGGTATTTCACATTGCTTTCTATTCTTTCATTTGTTTGGATCGGTTTAATAGCACTAGCTTCCCTTTGGTCCATTCTAAATCTGAATGAAAGATTCTCCTCAGTGAGCCTTTGAGGTTCTTTTTCCATCTGGCAAATTCCATTTGAGTTAGTTGGGGGTGTTATTTTCCTCAGTAAGGCTGTTGACTCTCCTTTCAGAATTTTCTTGCATCATTTTCCTTTCTCTTTCCAATTTTTCCTCCACTTTTCTTATTTGGTTTTCAAAATCCTTCTTATCCTCTATGCCTTGTAACCAGCTCATATTTTCATTTGGGGCTTTTGGTGCAGGAGTTCTGACCTCCCAGTCTTCCTCCTGTTCCATGGTTCGATCCTCTTTGCCCCCAAAATAGGAGTCTAATGTTGAATTTTTCTGTTTATTTTGTTTCCTTTGGCTAGGCATGTTGCCACTCAATTACTTGACTTTTCGGGTTGTTGCCACAGTAAAACTCTGCCACTACCCAGGCGAGCTTTTGTTCGAAATGCTGGGATTTCCCCAACTGCCAGATGTTTTAGTTGGGTACCCTCTCTTAACCCCCCAAATGCTCTGGCAAGCTGGTCACACACCCCAAGACATCCACCCCAAACTGCAATTCAGAACCAAGAAGGTTAAATCAAGAGCTATTAACCCCAAGACTGATTGCTGGATCCCCCTACAGTTAGTAGGGCAGGAACTGAAGGTGGTGTGTGTGTCCTTGGGTGTGCTGAAGCTTTTCAGTGGCTTCTTGTCCCATCTATGTGTTCATAATTCTGGAAATGCCCCAGCTGCTGTTGTTCTGGAGTCTCCCCAGCCGGGTATTGGTAAGGCCACCCTGGGGGGAAAATCTCTGACTCAGTCAGGCCTGGGCTCAGCTACCAGAGCACTGTGCGGGCTGCTCCCTGTCGGGCTGCCAGGCTCTCTTCAATGGGAGGTTAGCTTCTCTGTGTTGTTTTGTGTGTTCTGGAGCTTCAGAGATTATTCAGAGTCCCCTTTTATATAAATTTAGAAATTGTGGAAGCCAGAGCTGTTGGAAAGAGCGGTTTCTACTCTGCCATCTTGATTCTGCCCTCTACTCCATTTTTTAAAGTGTTATTTCCTTCAGTCAGATTGTTGATTCTCTTTTCATGATTTTCTTGGATCATTCTCCTTTCCCATCCATTTTCCCCAATTTTTCCATTTCATTCCAAAAATTTCCATTTTGTTCCAATTTTTCCTCCATTTTTCTTAGTTGGTTTTCAAAATCCTTCTTAAGTTCTTCTATGGTCTTTAAACAGTTCATATTTTTCATGGAAACTTTTGGTGTTCCAAGTTTTTATCATTTTTGTCCCCCAAAAAGGAACCCAAAGTTTGATTGCAGTGCTTGCTTTGCTTCCTTTGCTTGTTCATGTTCTCCCCCAATTACTTGACTTTTGAGCTTTTTGCCCAGTAGAACTCCGCTTCCAGAGAGGAAAGTTTTGTCCCAAATTGCTGGGGATTTCACAGCTCCCAGAGCTATAAGTTGGCTGCCCTCTCTGAAGCCTCCACTTGCTCAGGCACCTGCTCACCCACCCATCTTCGTCCACCCTAGACAGCAATCCATATCCAAGCAGGTTAAAGCAAGAGCGATTAATCCTCAGAATGGTTGCTTGTTCCCCCTACAATCTCCAGGCCAGGAGTTCTGAAGCAGCCATGCAGCAACTTCTTTCTCTTGGGGGTATTGGCTGGACCACACTCCCAGATACCCTGTTCCCTAACTCCACTGATCTCTCAGTTTGTCTTTATTATGTAAGGGTTGATAATTCTGGAAAACTTCAATGCTGCTGGTGATCTATTTTCCCGAAGTCCCTCCTGCCACAGCTGGTTGGGCAGCCCTGTGGTTAAAACACAGTCTCACAGGATTGGGCTCTGCTCCTGCATGCTGCAAAAGAACTTTCCTGTTTGACTGCTGGGCTTTCATCAGCAGGAGGCTTGTTTCTCTCTCTCACTTTTCAGGTTTTGTAGCCCTAAAGTTTATTTAGAGTAATTTTATAGGTATTTAAGATGGTTATGGGTGAAGCACAGGGAATTTTCCTGCTTCTATATCCATCATGGCTCCTCCTGAAACTTTGAATTCCTTAGAATGTGACTGACAATATAGTTTGGATGAGAGTTATTGTAAATGTTATTAGAAGAAGCATTCCTAACTTCTACTTGTTGTACTATTAAATTCTTACTATCATGTTATTAGCAGATAACAATATGGCACTGAGTATTAATAATCCATTTGTTTCACAGTTTTTCAGAGAAAAGTAGTACTTGACCAATTCTCTGGATTAGAATATTATATTCCTTGAAAAATAAATCTTTCTTTTACTTTGAGTAGTCCACCCAACATATAAATATATGTTAAAAAGAATGAATCTATAACAACTCATCAAGATTTCTAGATTGAGTGTTATCGGTGAATTTTAAACACTATCATTCTATGAACTGAATGAAGCTTACTTGGTTCTCACTTATGAGTTATTTCATTGCAATTCATAAATATTTATTTCCATTCAAAAACACTTATTAATTATTAGGAGAGATAGATAGATAGATAGATAGATAGATAGATAGATAGATAGATGGAGGGATAGAAACAAAGAGAAAGAAAGAAAGAAAGAAAGAAAGAAAGAAAGAAAGAAAGAAAGAAAGAAAGAAAGAGAGAGAGAGAAAGAAGGAAGGAAGGAAGGAAGGAAGGAAGGAAGGAAGGAAGGAAGGAAGAAGGAAAGAAAGAGTTAGGAGATAAGAAAAGGGCTCAGATTTTTGTTAAAGTTAGCACAAGCAGCAGAGAATTGATCCATACTCTCTTGCATCACAGTTTCAAAGGCTTCACTGAGTGAACAGTGAACATCCACTTGTGAACATTTGCAAACAGAAAGTTGTACACCAACTCTCCCTCCACTTTAGTCTTGGCTTATACACTTTTCAAGTTAAATAATTTGCTTTCAGTCTGGTAGTTGACCTTGATTCTGTTTTTGTCCTAATTGAAGGTGTCTGACAATATTGATGAAAACATGTTAAAAAGCACTGGAGCAAGTATACAGACCTATTTCACTCCACTGGTGACTAGAGAAGCATAAGAGCATTGTCTATCATCCAGAATCCATGCAAGCATGCCATCATGAAACTGACATACAATACTGATGAACTCCAGGAAACCAAATTTTGCCATAATTTTTCACAAACCCTCATGAGTGAACAGTATCAAAGAATGTGGTCAGGTTGACAAATGTTGTATTTAGACGTCTTTTCTGCTCCTGTAATTTTTTCTGGAGTTGTCAAGCAGCAAACACTATATTCAACATTCCTCAGTTCTTTCTGAAGCCTCACTGGCTCTCAGGTAGATGACCATCTTCCAGATGAAGGATCAGTTACTATTAAAGAGGACTCTGGAAAGAATCTTGCAAGCAATGACTAAGGGACACCCCCTTCTCTCCCATCATGATTGTCACAGGTCAATGTATTTATTTTACCTTTATTGAGATCAATAATGGAGCATTGTTGAAATCCAGGGGGAATAACTTCTTTTTTCCATATAACTTGGAAAATTTCAGTCAGCTTTTGTATGAGCAAAGAACTCCCTCTCTTGTAAATCCCAGCTGGAATAGAATCAGCACCAGGTACTTTGCTATATGAGAGGAGCCAATGGCATTCAAAACCTATTCTTCAGTTGGAATTTTAGCTAGAAAGGGATTGGCTTCAAACTGAAGTAAAAAGTCAATAGCTTCAGCATTGATTGATGATGGTTTGTTAATACTATGAAAGTGTTCAGCCCATCTCTTCAGGATCATGTCCTTATGATTAATTAATGTGATTCCACCAGCAGTGTGTAGGTGAGACGTGTCACAGGTCTCTGGCCCATAAGTAGCCTTCAGAGTATCATAACAGCTCTTTGCATTGTTACTATCAGTGTAAAATTGAATTTCAATTGGCTTCTTATTGAGCCAAGAGTCCTGCATCTTTCTAAATTCCTCTTGCACTTTAATTTTGATGAAGTTAAATACTACCTTCTTAGAGACAGATGAATTATCATGCTGGAAACCCCTATGGATTTCCATTTTGCTTTTAGCAGTTTTTGAATTCCCCTATCATTTTTGTCAAACCAGTTTTAATATTTGCAAGTGCTCTGATCCAGAAGAGTAAATACAGTGGTGTACACCAAAAAAAAAAAAAAAAAAAGAGTGAATCTTAACCTTCTTTATGTATCATTTAACCTTTGGTCATCTGCTCAATGTTAAGTATCATTTTTTCAGAATAATCTTAAATTTGACAAATAAAATATGAAGGATTACAAAGGAAACCAATTATAGTAAAATTGTTATTATTTTTAACTAAAAGTAATTTGTTTGATGCTCTGGGTGATACCCACCCGATAGATGATCTGTCTGATCAATCTGAAAGAAAAACATGGCAGTAATTTCAAGGAATTGAGATTAGAAATACAAAAGGACAAGAGAAAAGGGAGAGATGAAGATTAAGAAACAAGAGAATGCATTGCCACCTTTTGCTTTTCTGAAATGTGGGAAAAAAGCTGTTCCCCAGGCGAGAGTTCTAATAGAAAAAGACATCAGAAACTATGAAAGAATAAAATGTTGTTCCCATTCAATCCCACATCCCATTGTTACCAAAATTTAAGAAAAAAATGAATTAAAAACCCAGGAGAGCTGGCTAGAGAGTTAAAAAGTTGAGAATTTTCCATAATCATTAAGACTGCATGTATTAGAGATTTTAATTTAACCCAGATCATGATGGCTTGAAGGCCATATCTCTCTACTCTACAATACTGCCTAGACTACTGTCTAAGTTACTTTTAAAAAATATTTTGAAAGGGTTAAAATATCTATGAATAATTTTAATTTTGTCTCCAAATGAGGAGTAAATATATGATAGAGGTATTTAGAAATCTGGAAATCATCTAGATATGCATGTATACATGTATGTGTATGTATGTCTGTATGTGTGTATGTGTATGCATGTATGTGTGTGGTATGTGTGTGTGTGTGTATAGTTATAGATAAATGTATAACTAAATTAACTTAATGGCATGATTCTCTCTACATCTACACTCTAGTGTATAATTACATAATTAATGCCAATTGCTAATATTGTTCTGAATATTTATGTGGGGAGTTTCAGACTCAGAACTTCATTTCTCTTTTTTGTGTTGCTTTAAGTGAAACTTAGCCCTAATTGTATCTTCATTGTAGTTACGATTATTATAGGTTTAATGAACTGAAGCAGAATTTAAATGATATTAAAAAGAAGTATTTTCATGACTTATTTCTATGGGCCAATACACATGAAGGTACACATGCACACAAATGTATATGAATATATAAACGCATGTGTATATATGCATACATTTACATATACCAACATACACATATTCACATGTGTTTGCATAAATACCTGTTATACAATATATTATATAAGAAGCATAATATGTGTCTATATCAGACTATATGTGTATTTGTATATTTTCATAAATTAATTATACAATAGAAGAACAGTGGTAGATTGCTCAATCAGAAAAGGCTATATAGTCAAAATAGTATTTGAACCAATATAGAAGGAAACAAGAGTTAGTATAACTTCGAAGCATTGCTTAGGGAACTGAAAGTTTGTGATTTTCCCATAGTCATAAATATTCCAAAATATATGTGAGAGGATGAATTTCAATCCAGAGTATCCATGACTACACAGAAGACTTTCTATTATATATTACAATAATGTGTAATGCAATAATGTTACATTATTATAATAGAATGTAATAGAATTGATAGAATAAACATAATATATAAATACATATAATATATAATGCATTTATATATTATATAATATATAATGCATTATATATTATATAATATATAATAGAATACATTTGTATAAATATAAATAAACATAATTTTATATAAATAAATATAAGAACATAATAAAACATAACATAATACAACATGACACAATAATACTATATATTATTTTCTATTATAAAATACTTTTTCCTTTGTTACTCTACACTCTGTAAATATATATCTTTAGGACTAACTAGACAAACTCTTATGAATATTCTTAACACTATTAACCATTGTTTAAAGAGTTAATTTTTATAAAGCTGGTAACAATGTAACAATAATGAAAATCAACCAGGGAACAGGGCTTCCGGAAACATTGTAATAAGAGCATAGAATTCTGCAGATGGAAAGCATATAGGCATTTATCAAAATAATTTGTCTTCCTCCTGTGTCCATCTCTACTTACAGTAGTTAGTCAAAAGAGCTTAAATGCATACTTATATTTTGAAAAAAAAAGTAATCCTTTCCAATTAAGATTATTTTGAATATATTAATACAAAAGAGTAAATGACTAGAGAGGATTGCAACATGAATCTATCAATTTGATGTATGTAGTAAAACCTCCATTGAAAATATCACAAAGTTAGGGGCGGCTAGGTGGTGCAGTGAGTAGAGCGTCGGCCCTGGAGTCAGAAGGACCTGAGTTCAGATCCGGCCTCAGACACTTAACGCACACACACGAAAAATCCTAGCCGTGTGACCTTGGGCAGGTTACTTAACCCCAATTGCCCTCCAAAAAGCAAAGCAAAAAAGAAAAGAAAAGAAAAGAAAAGAAAAGAAAAGAAAAGAAAAGAAAAGAAAAGAAAAGAAAAGAAAAGAAAAGAAAAGAAAAGAAAAAAAGAAAAGAAAAGAAAAGAAAATATCACAAAGTAGGGTGCCTAGGGGACACAGTGAGTAAGCACACCGGCCCTGGACTCAGGAGGACACGGTTCCAGCCTCAGTACTTAGCACCCACACATAAATAACTAGCCGTGTAACCTTGAGCAAGTTCATTAACCCCAATTGCTTTAAAAAAAAAGAAAATATTACAAATTGCTATAAATAACTATTGACTAAAGAAATGCAAATCAAAACAACTCTGAGGTACCATAGCTCACCAGTCAGATTGGTTAGGATGACAAAGCAGGAAAAAATGATAAATCCTGGAGAGGATGTGGAAAAATTGGAACACTAATGCATTGCTGGTGGAGTTGTCAACTGATCCAACGATTCTGGAGAATAATCTGAAACTATGCCCAAAGGGCTATAAAAATGTGCTTACCCCTTAACCCAATACCACTTCTAGGGCTGTATCCCAAAGTGGTTATACAAGTGGTGAGAGGACCCATATGCTCAAACATATTTATTGCAGCTCTTTTTGTGGTGGCAAACAATTAGAAATCAAGGGGATGCCCATCAACAGAAGAATGGCTATACAAGTTGTGGTATATGAAGGTAATGGAATACTATTCTGCTTTGAGAAAGGAGGGGCAAACAGACTACATGATAACCTGGAGAAACTTGTATAAACTGATGCGGAGTGAGAAGAGCAGAACCAGGAGAACTTTGCACACAATTACAGATACATTGTATGTGTGATAACTAACTTTGATGCACTGGGTTCCTCTCAGCAACACAAAGTTACAATAAAACTCCAAAAGACTCATGATGGAAAAGGTTATCCACATCCAGAGAAAGAACTAAAGAGTCTGAATGCAGATTGAAGCAAACTACTTGCTGTCTCTCTTTTGTGTTTTGTTTTGTTTTGTCCCTTCATTCCCATTGTTCACTCTATTGTTTATAATCCTTTACAACTTGACTAATGGCTAATGTATAGCGATTTTTAGAAAGTATGTTTGATTACATGCCACCATGGGAGAGGAGGAGAGAGATAGGGAGAGAAAATTTTGAACTCAAGGTGTTGTGGAACTGAATGTTGCAAATTAAAAGTAAATAAATACATTTAAAATAAAGAAAATATTGTGAATCAAATTTCATATTAATTTGATTTCTTGAAGAATTCTTCTGTAAAATAACAACTAAAAGATCAAACTATAATTCAAGAATAGTTCACAATGGAAAAAATTGAGAGCAAAAATCAATTCCTTAAAAAATAAAATTGGTCAAATAGGTTAAGATAATACACTGAAGAAAATGATTCCTTATAAGGCAGAATTGCCAAATGGAAAAGTAGATGTGAATACTCACTCAAGAGAATGTCTCAAAAAGTAGATTTGGCCAAATGGAGAAGTAGGTACAAAAGCTAACTGAAGAAAATAACTCACTAAAAATTATAATTTATCAAGTGGAAATCAATGCCTTTATAAGACATCAAAATCAATCAAAAATGAAAAAGCATGAAAAAATGGAAGAAAATATAAATTATCTCATTGGAAAAATAACTGACCTGGAAAAGAGATCGAGGAGAGATAATTTTAAAAATATTGGTCCACTTGAAAGCCGTGATCAAAGAAAGAAAAAAAAAGACTGGACAGTATCCTTCAAGAGACTGTCAAGGGAAACTGCTCTAAGGTCCTAGGATCACAGAAAAAATTAGTCACTGAAATAATCCACTAATCACCTCCTGAAAAATGAAGAAGCCAAATAATATTGTAGTCAATTACAGAATTATCAGGTCAAGGAGAAAATGTGATTAGAAGCGAGAACTTAAATATCAGGGAACTACAGTCAAGATTATGGAGGACCTAGGAACTTCTACCTTAAAAGATGAAAAGATACATACATGTACACACGCACACTCACGCACACATGCACATAACTTGGGATGCAATAAGAACAAAATGTTCACATCCCTATATGATAAGCTGATAATTGTCTATATAAAATCTATATAATTATCATGACCTTTAAAAGGGTTATACATAGATAGAGGGTGTGGGTATGAATGAAGTAATCGGTAGATTAAAAATAAAACTTATTAAGGGGGTCAAAGGGACTGTAATGGGATAAAAGGAAAGGATAAGACAGAAAAAAAGGTAAATTATGCCATTTGAAGGGACATAAAACACAATATAGTAGAGGGGAAGGAAAGAGAGAGAGGATTATCATTTGAACATTATTCTCACTGGTTCTAGTTCAAAGTGGGATCAACATAATCAGTTAAGTTTAAGATTCTAATGAGAAAAGACATAAAAATACATTAAATAGAGGAAAATGAGTGAGGGAGAGGTGCACTGTATGAAATTTAAATTCTTTGGTTTGGAGTGAATGTGGGAATAATATACTCTGATGAGTATCAAACTGTATTCTGTCCTCTGGGCAGTAGGAGGCTAAGGCGCGGGGGGGGGGGGGTGCAAAAAAGGTGGTATTAGAGGGGAGGGAAATAGTAGTAAGGTCATAAGGTAGGTAAAGAAGGGGTCACTGGGTGGGAACAATGTGAAGGTAAACAGTCAAAAGAATTAATAAGGAACTTCTTAAAGTGAAATTATTTATATACCTACATACCTACATGAAAAAAGTGATAATTGTACCTCATGAGACTTTTCTCAACATGAGGACAGTTGAAGGGAATATATGTGTGTGTGTGTATATATATATATATATATATATATATATATATATATATATATATGTGTGTGTCTGTGTGTGTGTGCTTGACTGTGTGTGTGTGTCTGTCTGTGTGTATGTGTCTGTGTCTGTGTCTGTGTGTGTCTGTGTGAGTATGAATACAATGGTACATGTGAGCGTAAATATATATATATATATATATATATATATATATATATATATGAGTGTATGTATATGTGTGCACATAAATACATAGAATACAAGATGTGTTGAATATGAAGGGATGATATCTAAAAAATAAATTTAAGAGGTGAAAGAGGAATACATTTGGAGAAGGAGAAAGGGAAAGGTAGAATATTATAAATTATTTCATATAAAAGAGGCAAGAGAACACTTACTATGGAGGGGAAGAGCAGGAAGGTGAAAGGGAATGTGTCAGCTTTATTCTCATTCAATTAGTCTTAAGGAGGGAATAATGTTCACACTCAGGTGGATACCTTACCCTATAAAAAAGTAGGGGGGAAGGGAATAAGTGGGGGGATGATAGGAGGGAGGAGAGTTTGCGGAAGAGGGTAGTTAGAAGCACACACTGTTAAAAAGGGACAGGGTCAAAGGAGAAAACAGAATAAGTGGGGGGTGGTATAAAATAGAGGGAAATATGGTTTTTCACACTATAACTAATATGGAAAAGTTCTGTGTAACTATACATGCACAGCCTTTATTGAATTTCTTGTCTTCCCAGTAGGGGTGGGTGAGGATGAAAGAAAGGAAATAACCTGAAAATCAAAATTTTAAAAACAAAAGTTAAAAAAAACATAACTTTATACAGCTAGAAAAAATAGTAACACAATTTATTTGGAAGTGTAAAATGTCGAGAATATCAAGGGAATTAATGAAAATAAATGCTTGGAAAGGTTGACTAGATATACCAGATTTTAAACTGTATCATATAGCGGCAGTGATCAAAACTACTTGGTACTGGCTGAGGAATAGAGCAGTGGATCACTGGAATAGATTGGGCATACAAAACTCAGCAATCAATGAGTATGGTAATCTATTGTTTGATAACCCCAAAGACCCGAGATTTTGGAATAAAAGTGTAATATTTGACAAAAACGGCTGGGAAAACTGGCATATAGTATGGCAGAAACTGGGCATAGACCATTATCTAATACCATATACCCAAATCAAGGCTAAATGGGTGCATGATCTGGGCATAAAGGATGATACTGCAAGCAATCCCAGAAAGCAAGGAATTATTTACCTTTCAGATTTGTGGAGAGGGAAAAACTTTATGACCAAAGAAGCATTAGAGAGCATTATAAAATGCAAAATGGATAATTTTGATTATATTAAATTGAAAAGCTTCTGTACAAACAAAGCCAATGTAACCAAAGTCAAGAGGGAGGTGGGAAATTGCAAAAGAATTTTACAAAAATGTCCCTTATAAAGGACCCATTTCTAAAATATACAGAGAATTGAGTCAAATCTATAAGAACACAAGTCATTCCCCAATTGATAAATGGTCAAAAATATGAACAGGCAGTTTTCAGAAAAAGAAATTAAAGGTATCAATAAGCATATGAAGAAATGCTCTAAATCACTATTGAATAGAGGAATGCAAATCAAAACAACTCTGAGGTACCATGTCTTAGCAGTCAGATTGGCTAAGATGACAAAACAGGAAAATGACAAATGCTTGAGAAGAATAGGGCAAATTGTAACACTAGTGCATTGCTGGTGGAGTTGTGAACTGATCCAACCTTTCTGGGGAGCAATCTGCAATTATGCACAAAGGGCTATAAATAATTTCATACCCTTTCACCCACCAATACAACTTCTAGGTTTACATCCCAAAGAGATCATAGAAGTGGGAGGAAGACCCATATGTACCAAAATATTTGTAGCAGACCTTTTTGTGCTGGCAAATAAATTGGAAATTAAGGGGGTTGCTACCAATTGGGGAATGGCTGAACAAGTTGTATATGCATATAATGTAATACTATTGTGCTATTAGAAGCTAGGAGAAGATGGATTTCATATAAACCTGGAGAGTCTTACATGAACTGATGCTGAGTGAGAAGTGTAGAACCAGGAGAAATTTGGACATAATCACAGACACAACTTATGTGTGATGACCAACTATGATAGACTGGACTATTCTCAGCAATGCAGTGATATAAGTCAATCCCAAAAGACTCATGATGGAGAGAGAAAGATTATCTACATACAAGAAATAACTAGAAAGAACTGAGTTTAAATCCTGATTGAAGCAAACTATCTGATCTTTTTGTTTTGTTTTGTTTTTCTTGTTTGCTTTCATTTCCTCTTTGCCATTTTTCATTCCATCTGGTACAATTTGCCTTTGTAACCTTTGTAATGTCTAATGTGAAAGTATTTGCAGATCTTATACTTGATTGTATGCTGTATAGGGGTGGAAGGGATGGAAGGATAGAAAATTTGAAACTCAAGGACCTCTAGAACTGAATCTTATAAACTAAATATAAACAAACACATTAATAAAAACAAAAAGAAATGAAAAGTACTGGAATATAATAATCTGAAAAGCAAAGGAGCTTGGATTGCAACCAAAAATCAGCTATCCACAAATATTGACCATAATCATTCAGGGAGGAGATGGACATTTTTTGAACTAGTGGATTTCCAAATATTCCAGATGAAAAATTCAAAGTTCAAAAAAGTTTCTCCACAAATAAAAGACTCAAGAGAAGCATAAAAAAGTATATAGGAAAGACAACAAACATCTTATTCAGTAAGATTAAACTGTTTACATCCCTACATTGGAAGATAAATAGTGTAACTCTTGAGAACTGTAGCTTTATTTTAACATTTAGAAGGGCTTATACATAGACAGAGGCTATGGATATAAGTTGAGTATGATGAAATGGCAAAATATTATTTAATTAAGAGGTAAAAATTGTTTTGGACTGTGAGAATTAAGGAGGCAACAGAAAAGGGCAAATAACATCAAAAGAAGAGGCATAAACACCTATAACTTTAGAGGGAAAGAAGGGAAGCAGGCAATCATTGTTAGAATTTTATTCTCCTCAGATTTTCTTTGCTCAAAGACAAAATAACATACGAACTCAATTATTTAAAATGATTAGTAGCATCTATCTAAAACCATGACCAAGCAGTATGTGTAATGAGGATACGTTAGAAGCTTTCCCAGTAAGATCAGGGGTGCAACAAGTATGTCCATTATCACCACTGTTATTCAATAGTGTCATAGTAATGTTAGCTTTGGGAGGAACAGAAGAAAAATAAATTAAAGAAAATAGAATAAGCAATGAAGATACAACTTATCCAACTTTACAGATGATATTATGGTATACTTAGAGAATCATCTAAAGAAAAAAACAAAATTTACTTGTAAAATAATCAATTTTAACAAATTTTCAGCATATAAAATAAATTAACATTCATCATTGGTATTTCTATATGTTATTAACGAAGCCCAAAAGCAAGAGATAGAATTTCCATTCAAAGTTACTGTAGACATTATAAAATATTTGGGAATCTACCTACTAAGACAAAGCCAGGAAATATATGAAGACAATTATAAAACACTTCTCTGACAAATAAAGTCATATCTAAGCAATTGGGAAAAATATCAGTTTCTGATGGTTAGACCAAGGTAATGGAATAAAAGTGAACAGCTTTACTTATCCAGTCTCATTGCAATCAGACTGCCCAAAATTATTTTATAGAGCTAGAAAATGTAATGACAGGATTTATATGGAAAACCAAAGGTACAGAATATCAAAGGAAATAAAGAAACAAAAGGCAAGGGGATGTGGTCTAATTGCAACAGACCATAAGGTGTATTATAAAACAGCAATCTTCAAAACATTTTGGTATTGACTATGTAATAGAATGGTGGATATGTATAAAATGTTGGTTACACAAGACACAGTAGTTAATGACTACATTAATCTACTGTTTAATAATCCCAAAGACTGCAACTTCTGGTATATGAACTCACTATTTAACAAAAACTGCTAAAAAAAAAAAAACTAGAAATGGGATGGCAAAAACTAGGCATAGACCAAGATCTGACATCGTATACCAAGATAAAGTCAAAATGGTACATCATTTAGATATAAAGGCTGATACTATAAGCACATTATGAGAACAAGGAGTAGTTTACTTGCCAAATTTGATGCTTTTATGAAGAATTAAAAGATAGAGACAATTATGAAAAAGCAAAATGGATAATTTTGATCATATTAAATTGAAAAGTTTTTGCATGAACAAAACAAATGTAACCAAAATTAAATGGGAAACCGAAAACTGGGAAACCATTTTTACAACCAGTGTTTCTGCTAAAGGCTTTATTTCTAAATATATAAAGAATTGAGTCAAATTAATAAGAATACAAGTGATTTCCAAAATTGACAAATGGTCAAAGGATATGGACAGGTAGTTTCCAGATGAAGAAATTAATGCTATCTATAGGCATATGAAAAAGACATTGGCAATCACGAATATTTAGTAAAATGCAAATCAAAGCAACTCTGCAGTACCACCTGAAACCAATCAGATTGGCTAACATAAAAAAACAGGATAATGATAAATGTGTGGGAAATTTGGAACATTAATGCATTGTTGGTGGAGGTGTGAATTGATCTAACAATTCTGGGGAACAATTTTGAACCATACCCAAAATATTATAAAACATTGCAAACTCTTTTACCCAATGTGACCACTTCTAAGTCTCTATTGCAAAGAGAATGTAAAAATGGGGAAAAGAACCACATGTACAAAGATCCTTACAGCAGCTCTCTTTATGGTGGCCAGTGATTTGAAATTGAGCAGATGCCCATCAACTGGGGAATGGCTGAAGAAATTTTGGTATATGAATTTAATGAAACACTCTTATTCCATAAGAAATGATGAGCTGGAGGACTTCAAAAAAACTTGGAAAGACTTTCTTGAACTAATGCTAAAGGAAGAAAGCAGAAAGTAGAGAACATAGCACAAAGCAATATCAGCATCTAATGAGGATTAACTTTGATAGATTTAGTTTTTTCTTATCAATAAAAGAATTTACAACTAAAAAAGATTCATGATGAAAAAATGATATCCAGGAGGCGGCTAGGTGGCACAGTGAGTAGAGCGTCGGCCCTGGAGTCAGAAGAACCTGAGTTATGTTCTGGCCTCAGACACCTAACGCACACACAAACAAAAAACTAGCCATGTGACCATGGGCAAGTTACTTAACCCCAGTATCCCTCCAAAAAAAGAAAAAAAAAAGAAAAATGATATCCACATTAAAAAAAAAAAAACTATGGGGTCTGAATGCAGAACAAATTATTCTCTCTCTCTCTCTCTCTCTCTCTCTCTCTCTCTCTCTCTCTCTCTCTCTCTCATTTCTCCTTTCTTTTTGCTTCATCCATTGCTTATAATTCTTCTTTACAATATGATTAATGTGAAAATATATCTAAAATGAATGTGTGTATATATATACATATTATATATATATATATATATATATATATATATATATATATACCTGTGTCAGAATGCATGCCGGCTTGGTGAGGAGGGAGGAGAAGTAGTGGGAGACAATGAGACAATTTAGGACTCAAAATCTTTTAGAAGTGAATGTTCATATGCCCAAAGGGCCATAAATAATTTCATATACTTCGACTCAGCAATACCACTTCTAGAGTTGTATCCCAAAGAGATCATAGAAGCGGGAGGAAGACCTATATGAACAAATATATTTATGGTAGCTCTTTTGTTGGTGACAAAGAATTGGAAGTTAAGGGGATGCCCATAAATTGGGGAATGGATAAATGAGTTGTGCTATATAAATGTAATGGGATACTATTATGCTATAAGAAATGAGCAGCAGATGGACTTCATATTTACCTGGAGAGGATTATATGAAATGATGCTGATTGAGGAGAGCTGAATCAAGAGAAATCTGTACACAAATTTAGACACAACGTATGTGTGATGACCAATTTTGATGGACTGGACACTCCTCAAGAATGCAGGGTTATAAGACAAATCCAAAAGACTCATGATGGAGAGTGATGTCTACATTCAGAAAAAGAACTAGAAAAAACGGTGTTTGAATTCAGATTCAAGCAAATTACCTGCTCTCTTTTTCTTGTTTTGTTTTGTTTCCTCTTTCCCATTGTTCACTCGATCCATTAAAATATTTCTTTATAACCTGAATAAAGTCTAATGTGGAAGTATTTGCAAATACTGTACTTGATTGCATAGCACAATGGGGGAGAGGGGCATAGAGGAAGGGGGAGAAAATTTGAAACTCATGGGATTCTGGAACTGAATCTTATAAACTAAAAGTAAACAAACAAATTAAAAAAGACCAAAAAAAATGAATTTGGATACAAGATGGTGGAGTAGAAACAGCACTTCGACTGTGCTCCAGCCCACACCACTTCAAAATTATTTAAAAGGGGACTCTGAACAACCTCTGGAGCTACAGCACCCACAGAATGACACAGAGAAGCTAACCTCCCACTGAGGACAGCGTTGAAGCCTGTTGGGGAACAGCTAGCACAGCACTCTGGGAGCCAAGCCAAGGACAGCATGAGTGTGAGGTTTTAGCCCCAGGGTGGCCAGACCAGCAGCCAGCTGTAGGGACCCCAGAATATCAGCAGCTGTGGGTTTCCAGAATTATCAACACATAGATGCCTAGGACAAAGTGAGAGGTTAAGGCCCAATGGACTTGGGGATCAGTATTTGGGAACACTTCAGCTTCTTTCCCTGGGGGCGAGGAGCAGCTGAGGAGCCGAGGCACAGCCACCATTTTGCAGCTTCAGTTGCAACTTTATCTCGTGGAATGTGGACTGTATGGGGAGCTGGCGATCATTCTGGGGGGTAATTGATCTTGCTTTAACCTCCCTGGATATAGGTTATGGTCTGGGGTGGAGGTCTTTAGGTGTGTGTCCAGCTTGCCAGAGTGTTTGGGGTCTTCAGGGAGGGCACCCAAGTAATAGCTCCAGCAGGTGAAAAGACCCCAAAATTTGGGAAGGAAGACTCTGTCTGGCAGCAGAATCCTACTGTGGTAACAAGCCCAAAAGTCAAATAATTAAATGGCAATATGCCTAGGCAAAGGAAATATAATAAACAGAAAAATTCAACAATTTACTCCTATTCTGGGGGCAAAGAGGATAGAAGCATGGAACAGGAGGAGGTCTGTGAGGTCAGAAATCCTGCACCAAAAGCCCCATATAAAAATATGAGTGGGTTACAGGCCATAGACAACCTTAAGAAGGATTTTAAAAACCAAAGAAGAGAAGTGGAGGAAAAATTGGAAAGAGAAATGAGAAGGATGCAGGAAAAGTATGAAATGAGGATCAACAGCCTGACTGAGGGAAATAACACCTTAAAAAATAGACTAATTAAAATGGCAAAAGAGACACAAAAAGCCAAGGAGGAGAAGAATGTCTTAAAAAGCCAAATTTGCCAGATGGAAAAAGAATCTAGAAAGCTCACTGAGGAGATTCATTCCTTCAGAATTAGACTGAAGCAAATGGAAACTAGTGACTTTAGGAGAAATCAAGATGCTGTAAAGCAGATCCAAACAATTGAAAGAATAGAAGTCAATGTGAAATATCTCATGGGAAAAACCACTGACCTGGAAAATAGATCCAGGAGAGATAATTTAAAAATTATTGGACTACCTGAAAGCCATGATCAAAGAAAGAACCTAGAAATCATCCTTAAAGAAATTCTCAAGGAAAATTGCCCTGATGTTGTAGACACAGAGGGTGAAATAAAGGTTGAAAGAATCCACAGATCACCTCCTGAAAAAGATCCCAAAAAGAAAACTCCTAGGAATATTATAGCCAGGTTCCAGAATTCCCAGAATTCCCAGAATTTTTTAAAAGTATTTGGAGAGACCTGTGGGAGAGCTTGGGTAAGTCCCTCCCTTTTCTCCACTATTTTTTTCTACCTCTGCCTTATATTTCCTATTAACTGAAAGTACTTTTTCCTGCCCTTGAATTGTGACCAAGAAGTCAGTATATGCGATGGAGTTGCCAAATAGCATTAGGTCTTGTGTTCAGTGTTAACAAAGGAGGCCCCAATAAGCTCTTTCTGAAAAATCCCCATTTCCCCTTACCATATTGCTTGAGATATTCCAAAGCTGCTGCTTCTTCTGTCATCACATTCTAGTTATACCACTGATTCATCCACATGAGTCCATTGTCACAGAACTCTCTTTCTTAGTGTTTTAAATAATGCTTCAAAGATGATTCTATAGTGATAGAAACTACAAAAGGATGGAGTGAAAGATTTATTTTTTATTTTTGCTTGTTTTGTTTTGTTTTGTTTTACCCTATAAAACTTGGAAGTCAGTAGCAAAGGTCTATTGTAACATTCTGAGAGTTAAGAGCAATCCAACAAATACTTAGCAAGTATAGACTGGATCCCAGAAAACCAGAAGAAGGCCTTTCACGTGACTGAATCAGTGGCAACAGTGATCATTTCTGGACTTATCAGTTCATAGAAAGCAAGGGGGTTGGAAAGTTGGTCAGAAGTAGATTACAGAGGTTCCTTTTGCTGGCACCAGGAGAAGGACTCTGTTGTAATGCTCATATTTAGAACTGGGTTGCAGTCCTAAGTCTCAGGTCCAGGGAAGGAGGAGCACATGCATAATAGAGCTTATGGCCAGAAGAGAGTGGGTTTCCTGGCCACAGTTCCAGGATGGAAAAGAATATTTATAGTCACTCATAAACAAGTGCACAGTCCAAGAGAGTAGTTAATACAACTCTCCCTAGATCAAATGACCTTGGAGAATTGAAAACTTACAGATACCCAAAATTATCCAAAAAAAAGATGCATTTAAAAACCTGAAGATTTGAACAGTGATCACTCAACTCTGAAAGCAGAGTCCCAATATAGTCTAAAGTTAATGTTTAAGAAATAGGCTGGGGGGGCGGAGCCAAGATGGCAGAGTAGAAACAGCTCTTCCAAGCCTCTCTGCCCCCAGATTCCCCACAAACTATGTAAAAAAGGACTGTGAACAACTTCTGGAGCCCCAGCACCCACAGAACGACACAGAGAAGCTAACCTCCCGCTGAGGACAGCCCAACAGCCCTGCAGGAAGGACCAGCGCAGCGCTCTGGGAGCCGGCAGCGCGCAGAGCGCAGGAGCCGAGCCAAGCCGAGCCCAGGTCCGCATGAGCCGAGGTTTTAGCCCCAGGGCGGCAGGGCCAGCAGCCGGCTGGAGGAACCCCAGAACACCAGGAGCTGTGGCGACTCCAGAATTATCAACATAGACATGCCTAGGACAAAATAAGAGGTTAGTGTCCTATGGACTTTGGGACCTGTATTTGGGGAATGCGTCAGCTCCCTCCCCTGGGGGCTAGAAGCCACTGAGGAGACACGCCATTTTGTAGTTTTCAGAGGCATTTCCGGCTCCCAGCCTACAAATCGTGGGGAGATCCAGCGATCAGTCTTGGGGGGTAATCGCTCTTGCTTTAACCTCCCTGGATCTGGATTGTGATCTAGGGAGGAAGTTGTGGGTGGGTTTACAGCTTGCCAGAAACGGAAGTTGCCCCCCCACACGTTCGGGATGAAAATCCCTCTATCTGGCCTTAAAGCCATAGTGTGGCAACAAGCCCAAAAGTCAAGTAATTAAGTGGCAACATGCCAAGGCAAAGGAAACAGAAAAATGCAACCCTAGACTCCTATTTTGGGGGCATAGAGCAGGAAAAGGACTGTGAGGTCAGAAGTCCTGTTCCAAAAGCCCCAGGGAAAACATGAGCGGGTTGCAGGCCATAGAGGACCTTAAGAAGGACTTTAAAAATCAAATAAGAGAAGTGGAGGAAAAATTGGAAAGAGAAATGAGAAGAATGCAGGAAAAGTATGAAATGAGGATCAACAGCCTGACTAAGGAAAACAACACCTTAAAAAATAGACTAACTCAAATGGCAAAGGAGGCCCAAAAGGGCAATGAGGAGAAGAATGCCTTAAAAAGTCAAATTTGCCAGATGGAAAAAGAATCTCAAAAGTTCACTGAGGAGATTCATTCCTTCAGAGTTAGACTGGAGCAAATGGAAGCTAATGACTTTATGAGAAATCAAGATGCTGTTAAGCAGATCCAAACAAACGAAAGATTAGAAGGCAAGGTGAAATATCTCATGGGAAAAACCACTGACCTGGAAAATAGATCCAGGAGAGACAATTTAAAAATTATTGGACTACCTGAAAGCCATGATCAAAGAAAGAACCTAGAAATCACCCTTCAAGAAATTCTCAAGGAAAACTGCCCTGATGTTTTAGATCAGAGGGCAAAATAGAGGTTGAAAGAATCCACAGATCACCTCCTGAAAAAGATCCCAAAAGAAAACTCCCAGGAATATTATAGCCAGGTTCCAGAATCCCCAGATCAAGGAGAAAATACTACAAGCAGCCAGGAAGAAACAATTTCAATATTGTGGAAACACAATCAGAATAGCCCAGGACCTGGCAGCTTCTACACTGAGGGATAGAAGGGCATGGAATATGATATTCCAGAGGGCAAAAGAACTGGGAATGAACCCAAGGGTCACCTACCCAGCAAAACTGAGTATTTTGTTTCGGGGAAAATATGGTCATTCAGTGGAATAGAGGACTTTCAAGCATTCTTGAGGAAAAAACCAGAGTTGAATAGAAAATTTGACATCCAGACACGAGAAGGAAGAGATGCCTGAGAAGGTAATCAGGGAAAAGAAATCAAAAGGAACTTATCAAAGTTGAACTATTTACATTCCTATATGGAAAAGCAATATCTGTGACTGATGATATCTTTCTCACTATGAAAATAATGGAAGAAGGGGGTGTAGTCATATGAATACATATGTGAATGTGTGTGTATATGGTTACAGTTATATGGATGGAGGGCATAGGTTGAATTTGTTGGGAAGGGAGAATACTCAAGGGATGAAATTATGAGGTGAGAGAGGAAAGTGGCAAGAGGAGATGGGGAGAGACAGGGTAGGGTAAACTATCCCATGTAGAAGAAGCAAGGGGAAGTGGTTGCAAAGGAGGAGGAGAATAAGGAAGGCTAAAAAGACAAAACCACATTCCCATTGAATCTGGTTCAGGGAGAAAATGACATACTAAATGGGATATCTCAACCTGCAGCAGTATAGGGGGAAGGGGGATGAGAGGAGGGATGATGAATGGGAGGGCATCCTTCGGGGGAGGGGAGGTTGGAAGTACCCACTATAGAAGAGGGACAGGATTATGTAGGGAATGGACCAGGTCGGGGGTGGGATGAGTGGGAGGGAATTATAAGCAGCCTTGTACAATATATCTACTATGATAATGTTTTGCATAGCTAGACATGTACAACATATACTGAATTACTTATCTCCCAAGAAGGAATAGGTGACAAGGGAGGAAGGAAATGGATCTGAAATTCGAGGTCGTAACATTAAATGTTTCAAATATATATAAATACTATTAGTAATACTCTTTTGCTTGTAATAGGGAGATAAGATGTGCAGGCATTGGGACACAAAGATTCACCTTCCTCTAATGGAAAAGTCGATGGGGATATGGGAGAAGGTATGGGAGAGAGCAGATTGGAGGAAGTGATATCTTGTGGGACTACTATTCTGGGAGGTTGGGTAGGGGAATAATTGGGGGAAAATGATTTTAACTCAAAATCTGTCGGAAATGAATGATGTAAAACAGAAGTTAATAAAGCATTTGTTTAAAAAAAAAAGAAATAGGCTGGAAAATGAGCAAAGAGCAGATGATTTCAAGTACAGAAAGTTACTAAGATGAGAGGAAAGCTAAAAACAAACTAACTCAGAAGAACACAAAAAAGATTTAACTCCTACATCCAAAACCTCCAAGAAAAATATGAATTGGACCCAGGCCATGGAAAAGCTTGGAAAAAAAATTAAAAATCAAGTAAGAGAGGTAAAGGAAAAATGGGAAGATATATCAGTGTGATGCAACATCATAAAAAAGCCAACAGCTTCTTAAAGGAGGCAGAAAAATATTGAAGAAAGCAGCACCTTAAAGACAGATTAGACCAAATTGTAAGAAGTTTAAAAAGTTGAATAGAGATAAGAATGTCCTGAAAATGAATAATAATGAATGACTGATAAAAATTGAATGATAAGAATGAATGATGAAAATGAATGATAAGAATGTCCTGGAAAAAAGAAAAAGAAAAAAAATATATAAAAATTCACCAAAGAAAACACTTCATGATGGAGAATGATACAAAATGGAAAAAAAAAATAGTACACATGTCCACTGAAGGAAAAAAAAAAACTTCTTAAAAATTAGAATTGGCCAAATGGAAAAGAAGTACAATTCACTGAAGAAAATAATTTATTTATCAATTAGAATTGGCAAGTGGAAGTTGATGACTTTGAGACATTAAGAATCAACCAAACAAAATCAAAAGAAAAAAAAAATAGGAGAAAATGTGAAATGTGTCATGGGAAAAACAATGACCTGGAAAATAGAACCAGGAGAACTAATTTAAGACTTACTGGGGTATCTGAAAGCTCTAGTCAAAATAAAGCCTAGCGATCATCTTTCAAGAAATGATCAAAGGAAACTGCTCTGATGTTCTAGAACCAGAGGGTAAAATAGAAATTGAAAGACTCTATGGATCTCCTCTTGAAAGATATCCTCAAATGGAAACCCTCAGGAATAGTATAACTAAATACCAGAGCTACCAGGTCAAGGAGAAAATACTCCAGGCAAACAGAAAGAAAGAATTTCACTATTGTGAAGCTGTAGTTAGGATTACACAAAATTTAGCGTTAAAGGATTGGAGGCCTTAGAATGTGATATTCCAGAGGGCAAAGGTGCTAAGATTACAACCAACAATCAACTATGCATCAAAAATTTAGTATAAATCTTCAGAGGTGAAATGGATATTCCATGAAATAGAAGACTTTTGAGCATTCCTGATGAAAAAAACCGAGTTGAGCAGAAAAATTGACTTTCAAATACAAGACTTAAAAGAAGCATAAAAAGGTAAAGAGGAGAGAGAGGTAACAAGAGATTCAATAAGTGTCAGATATTTACTTTCCCACAGGAAAAAATGATACTTTTAATTCTTAAAAACATTCACATTACTAGGGCAGATAGAAAAAGTATACATAGACAGAAAGCAAAGATGTGAGTTGAATATGTTGGGATGATTATCTAAAAAGATCAGGGATACTGAATAGCATCAATCACAATTTCAAGAGATCAGGGACCCTTCCTCCTCAAGGACCAGTTTACAGACAAAGAGAACAGTGATGACACCCTTCCCCATATTACACTACCTTGGAAGGAGCAAAAACCTCTGCACCCCCAGAACCAGTTGGGAAAATAACAGTGTGAACACAATCTTGAAGCTTGAAACAGTGTCCCTGCATCCAAAATGCCAGGAAGAGGAACCAACATTAACATGAAGTACAAAATAAAGAAATAGGATGGAAGAATTAACAAACAAACAAAAAACAAAAACAAAAACTGACTATAAAAATCTAATAAGGCCATATAGAACACAAATTTAGATAGAAAATCAGGGAAAGAGGATGAAGTCAAACAGATACAAGTGAAGTTTGAAAGATAAATAAAATAAAATTTTACACAAGCTCAATAAGAATTCTCAGAAGATCTAAAAATTATTTTCAAAATAAGAGTGGGAAAGGGAAAATTAGACAAAGAAAGAAAAGCAAAAGAATAAACTTATGAAAAGACAATTGACAGCTTAGTAAAGAGGCTCAAAATACTGAAGAAAACAAAACAAAAAAAGACACAATTGGGTAAATGGAAATAAGCGGTTTTGCAAAAAAAAAAAAAAATAAGTGGTATTATAAAAACCTTACTGAACACAAATTCTTTAAAATTACAATGGTAAAAATGGAAACTAATGACACTATGACACATCAAGAAACAATGATACAATGTCAAAGAAAATTAAGAAAATGAATAAATGTGAAATATCTCATTGAAAACTCAGCTGGGGGGTGGCTAGGTGGTGCAGTGAGTAGAGGGTTGACCCTGAAGTCAGAAGGTCCTGAGTTCAGATCCAGCCTCAGACACTTAACACACACAAACAAAAACCAAGCCGTGTGACCTTGGGCAAGTTACTTAATCCCAATTGCTTTCCAAAAGGCAAAACAAACAAACAAACAAAAAAAAAAACTCAGCTAAACAGGAAAATATATTGGGAAGAGACAATTTAAGAATTTATGTATTTATGTTCTACCCGAAAGGCATGATCTCAGAAAAAAAAAAGAACAAAAACAAAAAACAAAAACAAAAACCTAAACATCATATTTCAAGAAATGCTAAAGGAAAACTTCCCAGGTATTTTTGAATGAGAGGATAAGATTGAAATTGAAGGAATGTACCAATCATTATCTGAAAGAGATGAAAAATGTAAACTCCTGGGAATAATATAAACAAATTCTAAAGCTCACAGGTCAAAGAGAAAATACTTCAAGTAGTCAGAAAGAACAGTCACAGTCAAGATCATACAAGATTTAGCAGATTTCATGTTAAAAGGAACAGAAGACTTGGAATGAAATATTCTGCATGGCACAAAAGATTCAATTGAAGTCAAAAATACTCTTACAAACAAAATAAATAAAAATAATAATCCTTATAGTAAAAAAATGGAAATTCAATGAAATAGAGGACTTACAAGCATTCCTAATGAAAATACTAAAACTGAGTAGAAAATTTTACTATCAAAAACAAGACTCAATGAAAGCATAAAAAGATAAATTTTAAAGAGAAGCCATTAAGGCATTAGTAATACAAAACTGTTTACATTTTATAAGGGAAGAGTTTGCCAAAGGCTATAATTTATTTTAGGGTAACTAGAAGGATACTACATAGAAAGAAGTTTCCAGAGTGAGTTAGTTTTGCTGAGATGATTTTTAAAAATGGAGAGTTAAGAAAGAGGGATCTTCTGGAAGACGGGGGAAGGAAAGGAAGAGTGGGAAATATTATATTAAAATGTACAGAAGTAAGAGTTTTTAGAATGTAAAGAGAAATGGTATGGGAGCAGTAAATAGTTGAATCTCACTCACATTTAAAATGATTCAAAGAAGGCAAAATGAGATATAGATAATCAATGTGTAATAGAAATGTATTATAGTCATCAGGGAAGTAGAGGCAAAAGTGTATAGGAGAACAGAGAGATGATAAATGGGAGGGCAGATAAAAGAGTGCAATGGTTAAAAGCAAAACACAATCTAAAGCTAGGAGAGGATAAACGAGAAAATATTTAAAAAAAGAAAATAGGATGGAGGGAAATGCACAGTTAGTAATCATAACTGGTAATAAGATTAACACCCATAAAACAGTAGCAGATAGCAGAATGGATCAGAAATTTAAATCCACCTTATCTTTCTTATGAGAAACACACTTGAAACAGAGATACACACACACACAAGTCAATATAAAGGGTTGGAATATAATCTATTTCACTTTAACTTAAGTTAAAAAGGTAGATGTAGTAGACATGATCTCAGATAAAGCAAAAGGAAAAAAAAAGACCTAAATAAAGGGGATAATCTGGGAAACTAAACCTTGTTCAGAGGAACCATAGACAATAAGGTAATATTGATACAAAGCATATATACACCAAAAGGCCTAGCATCCAAATTCTTAAAAGGAAATTTAAATTAATATGACAAGAAATAGAGAGTAAAACTATGCTAGTGGAAGAGATCAACTTTCCCCATGTAGAACCAGATAAAGCCAACAATGTAGTGAATAATAAAGAAATCAAGGAAATAAATAGAATATTATTAAAGTTAAAAATGTTAGATCTCTGGAGAAAAATGAATGGTAAGTAAATGAGTATTCTTTTATTCAGCTGTGCATCACAGCTCCACAAAAATTGAATAAGTATTAAGACAAAAACACCTCAGTAACAAATGTAGAAAGGCAAATATATTAAATATTTCCTTTTCAGACCCTAATAAAATAAAAATAAATTAGTAAACATCATGGAGGCATAGATTAAAAATTAATTAGAAACTAAATAATTTAATTTTAAAAAGGAATGGGTCAAAGTACAAAGCATAGAAACATTCCATTTTTTCATTATAGAACATGACAACAATAAAATAAAATTCGTGGGATGAAATCAAGGCTGTACTTAAGGGATGTATATGCATGTATATGTGTGTGTGTGTGGTGTGTGTGTGTGTATATATATATATATACACACACACACACACACACATATAATATGCATATGTTTTGTGTGTATAAATATATATGTTGTATACATTTTCAATATTTGCATATATATACATAAAGTTTGTGTATATATAATAAGTAGTATTATATAGTGTGTATGTATGTGAATATATACATATATATGTATACATGATTATAAATGTGTGTTTGTATGTATGCACATCAGTAATAAAAAGAGTAGATCAATGAATTCAACATGCTGTTATAAAAACTAGAAAAAGAATAAATTAAAAACCTACAATTGAACATCAAAATGAAAATCATAGGAAATAATGATAAAGTTGAAAGTAAGAAATCATTTGAAGTAATAGGAGCTAGTTTTATGAAAAAGCATCAAAACAAATAGATTATTGTTTAAATTGTTTTGAAAAAGGAAGAAGAATTCTAAATTGCTAGTATCAAAAATGAAAAGGGTAAATGTACCAATGGTGAATCTGAAATTAAAGCAATGATTCAGAGTTATTTTATCCAATTATATGCCAATAAAGCTAAGTGGAATAGATGAATATTTGCAAAAATATAAATTTACCAGATTAACAGCAAAGAAAATATGTAAATAATTTATCTTAGTAAAAGAAATTAAACAAGTCATAAACAATCAGTGCAGGAAAAAAAATATCCAGGACCAGATACTTGTACAACTGGATTTTACCAAACATTTAAGGAAAATTTAATTTTAATAATATGATTTTTTTCTAAAAAAGGAAAGATTTCTACCAAATATCTTTTATCAGACATATATGGTTTTGTTATGTACAACAGGGAGAACAAAAACTGAGAAACAAAGCTGTAAACCAATTTGCTTAATGTATATCAATCATACACTATAAATATGTGGGACTTATACCAGGAAAGCAGAGCTGTTTCAACATTAGGAAATCTATCTATTAGGAAATCTATCTATCTATCTATAATTATCTAGATCAATGGCAAAAACAAAACAAAAACATAAATAATATGATTATTTCTATATTATCTCTATAGATGCAGAAAAAGCCTTTGCCAAAAATAGGAGAGAGAGACAGAGACAGAGACAGAGAGAGACAGAGAGACAGAGACAGAGAATCATAGGAATAATATGAGCCTCCTTTAAATGATAAAGCATTTTTTAATCTAAAACCAAGAGCAAAGATTATCTATTATCTGTCCTGGGGATAAACTTGAAATCTTCCTTATATGATCAAGAATGAAATAAGAATGTCCATCATCAACACTATTTTTCAATATTATACTAGAAATGCTAGCTATAACATTAAAACCAGAAAAAAAGAAATGGAAGGAATTAGAATAGGCAAAAGGAAGCAAAATTATTACTTTTTGCAGATAATATGATGGTGAAATTTAAAAACCCTAGCAAATCAATTTTAAAAATTAAATTAAATAATTAACTTCAGCAAATTTGCAGTGTATGAAATAAATAAGTATAAATCATCAGCATGCTACCAGCAAATCCAAACATCAAGAAAAAGAGAAATTACATTTAAAATACTTATAGATAATATAAAGTATTTGGGAATCTGTTTGCCAAGACAAATCCAGAAATTGGGTAAACAAAATAAATACTTTTCACTCAAATAAAAACAGATCAAAACAGATTGAAAATTGGTAATAACTCATTGGAAGGCCAAGCTAATATAAAAAAAAAAAAGAATGATGCTTCTCTATAATTTAATTTCTTTATTCGGTTGCACACCACTAATACTACTGAATAATTAGTTTGTAGAGCTAGAAAAAAATAGTAGGGCAATTCATAATAAAGAACAAAAGGTCAAGAATATCAAGTGAATCAATGAAAAAAAAAAAAACATAATCAGGAAGGTGGCCTAGCTGTTCCTGATTTCAAACTATGTTACAAAATGGTAACCATCAAAGCAATATGATACTGGCTAAAAATGTAGTAGTGGATCGATATAATACATTAGGTAGAAAATATAAAATAGAAAATGGCTTTAGTAATCTAGTAGTTGATAAAATCAAATATTCAAGCTTTTTTTGAGAAAAAGAAACTCAACGTGTCCAAACTTATTGAGAAAATGACAAAGCAGTTTTGCAGAGACTAGAGAGTGACTAAAATACCACACTGTATACCAAGATACAGTCTAAATGGGTGCAGAATTTAGACATAAAGGATGATACTATAAACAAATTAGGGGAACATGGAAAATGGTCCTGTCAGTCCTCAGAAGAAAAGAGGAGTTTATAAACATCCAAGAGAAAAGGAAATATGTGGAGTAAAAGTTAGTCCTCAGAAGAAAAGAGGAGTTTATAAACATCCAAGAGAAAAGGAATTATGTGGAGTAAAAGTTATTTTTATAGCAAATACGTAACTGAACGAAGTACATCAAGTTTACGTATTGCTAATGAATCTCCTCAGTGAACTTTGAGATTCTTTTTCCATCTGGCAAATTCGACTTTTTAAGGCATTCTTCTCCTCATTGCCCTTTGGGCCTCCTTTGCCATTTGAGTTAGTCTATTTTTTAAGGTGTTGTTTTCCTCAGTCAGGCTGTTGACCCTCATTTCATACTTTTCCTGCATCCTTCTATTTCTCTTTCCAATTTTTCCTCCACTTCTCTTATTTGATTTTTAAAGTCCTTCTTAAGGTCCTCTATGGCCTGCAATCCGCTCATGGTTTCCCCTGGGGCTTTTGGAGCAGGACTTCTGACCTCACAGTCCTTTTCCTGCTCTATGCCCCCAAAATAGGAGTCTAGGGTTGCATTTTTCTGTTTCCTTTGCCTTGGCATGTTGCCACTTGATTACTTGACTTTTGGGCTTGTTGCCACACTATGGCTTTAAGGCCAGATAGAGGAATTCTCGTCCCAAACGTGTGGGGGGCAACTTCCATTTCTGGCAAGCTGTAAACCCACCCACGACTTCCACCCTAGATCACAATCCAGATCCAGGGAGGTTAAAGCAAGAGCGATTACCCCCCAAGACTGATCGCTGGATCTCCCTACAAATTTGCAGGCTGGGAGCGGGAGCCGCCTCTGAAAACTACAAAATGGCGTTTGTCCTCAGCGGCTTCTAGCCCCCAGGGGAGGGAGCCGACGCATTTCCTAATACCAGTCCCAAAGTCCATAGGACACTAACCTCTTACTTTGTCCTAGGCAAGTCTATGTTGATAATTCTGGAGTCGCCACAGCTCCTGGTGTTCTGAGGTTCCTCCAGCTGGCTGCTGGCCCTGCCGCCCTGGGGCTAAAACCTCGGCTCATGCGGACCTGGGCTCGGCTCAGCTGGGCTCCTGCGCTCTGCGCGCTGCACGCTGCCAGGTCCCAGACTACTGCGCTGGTCCTTCCTCCAGGGCTGCTGGGCTGTCCTCAGCGGGAGTTTAGCTTCTCTGTGTCGTTCTGTGGGTGCTGGGGCTCCAGAAGTTGTTCAGAGTCCCCTTTTACATCGTTTGGGGGGAATGTGGGGGCAGAGTGGCTTGGATGAGCTGTTTCTACTCCGCCATCTTGGCTCCGCCCCCCCTTCTGAAGGCTTTTGCTTGCTTTCTGAAGATTGAGTTATTTTACAGCAATAGGCTGCTAATCTTGCTGACAGGTGATGTTTTTCATTTGAAACTGCACATTCTTTTGCACTACAATAAGACTGATCTTGATGCTTGAAATGATTGAGTTCCCCATACCAACAGCCATTATCTCTAAAAGTCATAGAACTGTGCTCTTTAAGAGCTATAGTTTTTATACATTTCCTTGGAGTAATAACTTTTTAAAAAACTACAGAATTTAAAGTAGGACAAATGAGAGCAGTGAAACACATGCATCTGGC
>WOXC01005756.1:0-35000 GCA_011680675.1 Gymnobelideus leadbeateri
TATAATAATAATGAAAATCTGGGTTAAAATATCATCTAAATGAGTTACTCTGAAAGAAAGGCTGCTTTCTAAGTTTTGTAGATATCATAAAGGAAATCATTCCTGAAGATTTTAAAGGCTATGTATCTAAGCAAATATGTGCTATATGACCCTATATTTTGCAGTATCATATATCTCAGAGCTAGAGGGGATATCAGAGGACAACTAGATGCACCAATGAACAAGATGTTCCTCTATACCATCCTAGTCAAAAGGCTATACCTGTAATGATAAGAAACTCTTTAATCCTGATGCAATTCATTTCAATTTTGGGTAATTCAAAGTGTTCAGTGGAAGATGTCATCTAGTGTTCTAATTACCTATATCAGATTTGTGCCATCTGCCAATTTGATGAGTGTGCCATGTAAGCATTTATCGAAATCACTGAACAAAGAATAAACAGTACAAAGTCAATCGAAGATTCCTGACATACTCTGTCCGAGACCACTTCCCAAGGTGACATCATACCTTTAATGCCCATATTTCAAAGCCATTTAAACAGTTGCACATTCATACATTTTCACTTTAGTATACCCGCACCAAAATCCATCTTTTACATAAGAATAACATGAAAGAAATGCTTCACTTAAATCCAGCTGAAATGTATCTACCAAATTTATCTAATATATCTTATCCCTATCAAGAAAGGAGATAAAGTGACTCTTACATGTTTTTGATAAAACCATGCAGGTTGTTTCTAACCACTAGTTCCTTTCTAACTAAACATCACTTTAATAATATGATTGAGAATTTTGCCAGAAACTGAAGCCAAGCTCATCAGCATATAATATTTATATTCCTCTCTCTTGACTTTTTTTGTGAAAATTGGACATTTTTCCTTTCCCAGGCCTGCAAGCATAAATTTTATTTTCCATGATCCTTCAGAGATTACTGACTATGACTCTGTGATACCTTCAGATACAAAAATTTGATACATCTCAGTACTATTAGCTCAGTGTAGCTCATCTTTTTTTCATGACTTGTATTCATTGAAGGAAGCTAGGTGCTTTCTTACTATCTCCTTACTTATTTAGGAGTTCCCCAATACCCGTAATTGTTCTGTTCTTTCTAATACAAGGAACATTGTTATTGGGACAGAAAGCAAATAAAATAAGAAATATGCTGCTTCACAATTGTTCAGTCTTTGATTATCATTTCTTTCCTATGTTCTCCAGTTTTCCTAATAACCCCTTGTTTAATGTCCTCTTCTTTTTTCTTGACTCAATTTATTCTTAGTTTGAACATTTCTGGAATCATTCTTAAAAGACCATGCCAAACTTTTACATCTATCTTCTTATATCTGCTATTTCTTTCATGTAATTTAGATATTCTGTGTACCCACATTAATCTCTTGCCACTACTCTATATTTTCCTCCCCAATGGTATTAATTTGCTTAGTATCCCTGAATTTCTTTCATGATTGTTTCCTCTCTCTTACAAGTTGTACACTATAGAATCTTTGTGTGAAGCAAAGGATCCTACATATATTTTGTCTTAAACCTTTGAAAGATGGTATCCTAAATTGTAAGATGACTATCAGATTATATGTGCCTTTTCAATTCTAAGATGAAATAGTTATCTTTTCCCAAGGTTCACATAATTCTGACCCTATATCCAATTCCTCCTTCTTGGTACAAATCAGATTCAGAATAGTTTCTCTCAATGGTTCCTCTGATTTGTAGAGAAGATATTCTGTATCCCTAACAACCACCACTATCTACTTGACCAACTTCAGATAAGTCAGTTATTCCTGAGAATAGCAATGCTTCCAGATCATAAATACTGTTACCAGTCTATTTCTCAAAAGCATTGCTCATGAGGGTGGCCCTGAACAGCCATGGCAGGAGAGATTTTCAGAGAGTGGATCACCAGCAACTGTGTCAGTATCCAGAATTATCAAGGCATAAATGCCAAAGTCAAAGTAAAAGGTGAGTGCGGATTTGGGGAAGAGGGGGTCTGGGAGTGTGGTCCAGTTTTTGCCACCAGGGGGAGAAGTGGTTGAGACATGGCCATGCTATGTGGCTATTTCAGAGCTCCTGATGTGCAGATTGCAGGGGGACCAAGTGACTTTTCTGAGGGGTAATCACTCTTGCTTTAACCTCCTTGGATCTGGATCACTGTCTTGGGTGGTGGTTCTGGGGTGTATGACAGGAGTCAGAGCCTATGGAGGATTCTGAGAGGGTACCCAACTAATAACTCCATCAGCTGTGAAAACTCCAGACAAAGCTCTTCTCTCTGGAAGCAGAGTTATACTGTGGCAAAAAGCTCAAAATTCAATCAATTGAGTGGCAACATGAGCAAGCAAAGGAAGCAACGCAAGCACAGCAATCTGATAATAGATTCCTATTCTGTGGACAAAAAGGATCAAAGCATTTAATAGGAGGAAGACAACAAAGCCAGAACTCCTGCACCAAAAGCTTCCAAGAAAAATATGAACTGGTTACAGGGCATAGAGGAGCTTAGGAAGGATTTTGAAAAACAAATAAGAGAAGTGGAGGAAAAATTCAGAAGAGAAATGAGAATGATGCAAGAAAATCATGAAAAGAGAATCAACAACCTGACTGAAGAAAATAACACCTTAAAAATGGACTAAACCCAAATGGTAAAAGAAGTTCAAAAAGCCAATGAGGAGGAAAATGCCTTTAAAAGTCAAATTTGCCAGATGGAAAAAGAATCTCAAAAGTTCACTGAAGAGAATCATTCCTTCAGAATTAGATTGGAACAAATGGAAGCTAATGAATTCATGAGAAAATCAAGATACTATTAAACAGATCCAAACAAATGAAAAAATAGAAGGCAATGTGAAATATCTCATTGGAAAAACCACAGACTTGGAAAATAGATCCAGGAGAGATAATTTAAAAATTATTGGACTACCTAAAAACCATGATCAAAGAAAGAACCTAGAATAATCCTTCGAGAAATTCTCAAGGAAAATTGCCGTGATGTTTTAGAACCAGAGGGTAAAATAGAGATTGAAAGAATCCACCAATCACCTCCTGAAAAAGATCCCAAAAAGAAAACTCCTAGGAATACTACAGCCAGGTTCTAGAATTCCCAGATTAAGGAGAAAATATTACAAGCAGCCAGGAAGAAGCAATTTCAATATTGTGGAAACACAATCAGAATAACACAGGATCTGGCAGCTTCTACACTGATGGATCAAAGGGCTTAGAATATAATATTCTAGAGGTCAAAGGAGCTGGGATTAAAACCAAGAATCACCCACCCAGCAAAACTGAGTATCACGTTTCAGGGGAAAATATGGTCATTCAATGACATCTAGAACTTTCAAGCATTTTTGATGAAAAAAACAGAGTTGAATAGAAAATTTGACATTCAGATGCAAGGAGCAAGAGAAGCATGAGAAGGTAAACAGGGAAAACAAATCACAAGGAATTGATCAGAGTTGAAATATTTACATTCCTACATGGAAAAACTATAATTATAACTTGTGAAACTTTTCTCAGTATGAGGATAGGTGAAATACATATATATATATATATATACATACATACATATATATACATATATGCATATATGTGTCTATATAGGAGGGTATATGGGTGTATGAATATATATATGATTGTGTGTATATATGTATGTGTACAAGTATACATGGACAGAGGGCACAGGACCAATTGAATAGGAAGGGATGATACTTGAAAAGTGAAATTGAGAGGTGAGAGAGGAATATAATGAGAGGAGATGGGGAGAGAAAGAATGGGGTAAATTATCTCATATAGAAGAGGCAAGTGAATACTGTTACAATGGAGAAGAACAGGAAGGCAATAGGGAATGGGTCAACCTTATTCTCATTGATTTTGGCTTAGGGAGGGAATGACATTCACACTATCTAGGGTATCTCACCCTACAGGAGAGTAGGGGGGAAGGGGATGACAGGGGGGATGATGGAGGGGAGGGCAGATTGGGGGAGAGGGTAGTTAAAAGCACATACTTTGGAAAAGGTACAGGGTCAAAATACAGAATAGAACAAGCGCGGGCAGGATAGGATGGAGGGCAATATAGTCAGTCTTTCCCAAAATATCCACTATGGAAATGTTTTGCATAGCTACACATGTACAACTTATATTAAATTGCTTATCTTCCCAGTAAGGGTGAGTGACAAGGGAGGAAGTGAAAGAAACTGGAATTCAAAGTTTTAAAATCAAATGTTAAATATATACATACATACATACACACACACACACACACACACACACACACACACACACACATATATATATATATATATATATATATATATATATTTTTTTTTACATGCAATTGTGAAGTAAGATATACAGGCACTGGGGTATGGAGATCCATCTTGCTCTACCAGAAAGTCATAGGGGGAATGGGAGAGTATATAGCAGAGAGCAGATTGGGAAGGGGGTATACAGTGGGATAACTCTTTTGGGGCGGTGGGTAGGGGAAAGAGGTGGAGAAAATTTGTAACTTAAAATCTTGTGGAAATGAATGATGTAAACTAAAAATAAACATAAAATTTACTTTTACAAAAAGCATTGCTTATACAGCAATCTTTTTGTGGATGTAACTTTGCAGATTATTATACTAGTACCAGTTCCTAGCCCGTGCCTTAGCACAGCTGTGCAAAAAAGCCATAGATGGGGCGGCTAGGTGGCACAGTGAGTAGAGCATCAGCCCTGGAGTCAGAAGGACCTGAGTTTGGATCTGGCCTCAGACACTTAACGCACACACAAAAACCTAGCCGTGTGACCTTGGGCAAGTTACTTAACCCCAATTGCCCTCCAAAAAGCAAAAAAAAAAAAAAAGCCATAGATACTGAAGAAAATTCTTTCTTCTTTTCAAAGTCTTTGGCACTAACAGATGGTTTCATATCAGAAATAGATATGCTTTCTATTGATTAGAAAAATGAAATTTAAAACAACTCTGAGGTACTATCTCACACCTATCAGATTGGCTAATATGATAAAGGAAAATGACAAATATGGGAGATTTTGGAAAAATGGGACACTAATGGTGGAGTTGTGAACTGATCCAATCATTCTGGAATTATGCCCAAAAGGGCTATAAAACTGAGTGTACCATTTGATCTAGCAATGCCATTGCTACATCTACATCCCAAAAAGTTTATTTTTTAAGGGGAAAAGTACCTATTTGTACAAAAATATTTATAGTAATTCTTTTTGTTAAGGCTAAGAATTGGGAATTGAGGGGATCCCCATCAATTTGGGGATAGTTGAATAAGCTGTGGTATATGATTGTGATGAAATATTATTGTGCTATAACAAATGACAAGCAGTGTGATTTTGGAAAAACCTGGAGAGACTTACATGGACTAACGCAAAGTGAAATGAGCAGAACCATTAGAAGATTTTACACAGTGAAAGCAATATTGTGTTATAAAAAAAACAATGAATGACTTAGCTATTTTCAGCAACATAATGATCCAAGACAGTCCCAAAGGACTAATGATGAAACATGCGATCCACCAATAGAGAAAGAATTGACATTAACTGCATACAGACTGAAGCATATCATTTTTTCTCTTCCTTCCTTCCTTCCTTCCCTTTCTTTCTCTTCCTTCCTTTCATTCTTTTTTGTTCTTTCCGGTCTTTTTTACAAATGACTAATATGTAAATGTTTTACATGATTGCACATGTATAACCCATATTGTACTGCTTACCATCTGAGGAAATGGGGAGGGGAGGGAGAGAAAAATACAATTTGGAGCTCAAAAATTTTTTTAATGTAAACAATTTTAACAAGTAATTGGAGAGAAAAATAAAATATTTTTAAGAAACAGATATGATGTTATCTCTGGAAATGGTATTAAAATAGATTCATTAACATCTATTTGCTGCTGCACACTTAACACCATTAGGCCTTTCCATTTTTTTTTTTATTTCTATTTAGGTAGTTAAGTAAGTATATTACAATTATAAAATGGCTTCTATTTGTGATTCTGTTGTTATTTATTTCAGTACATTTCACTATCATTCCCCCACTCTGGTTTAAAGATTATTTATTATTAGTATTCTTTCTTTTTTTTTTTTTTAAAGCAATTGGGGTTAAGTAACTTGCTCAAGGTTACACGGCTAGTCATTATTTGTGTGTGGGTGCTCATTTTCTGAGGCCGGATTCGATCTCAGGTCATCCCAACTCTGAGGCCGGTGCTCTTACTCACTGTGCCACCTAGCCGCCCCAAGTATTCTTTCTTAATATAAGATGGAACCAAACCCCATCATTTCTTTCACTTCTGATCTTTGAATAAAGATAATTTTCTTCTAGTCAAAAGTTCCATCCCACAAAGTTTTAGCTGTAATAGTGGTGTCAAATGTTTCTCTTTGCATTAAGATCTTCAATATTCCTTACTTATTATCCATATTTTGTCCATTTATATATTGACATTTGATGGCACATGCTTTAGAACTGTTCTTTTCTTAGATTTTGCCTCTTGTGAAAGTTAAGGAGTCCTTCATATTTTACAGTTAATCCATGATATTTACCTTAGTGAAAAATACCACGATATTTATCTTAAATACCGATAAGCAAGTTTCTCTGACGGTAAACCTTTCTTTTCTCAATTGAAAATTCTTCTGATTATATTTTCAATATTTCAAGAAAATGTACATTAACCAGCCTTTAGTACGATTATTTTATCCACATCCAAGAGTCTAGCCTTTCAACATTTTAAGCTATGATCCAGAAAAATAAAATCCTATTCTTGTATATTATATAACCAAAACAGAATTATCTTTTCCCCTAAACCATGCCCCCACTACCTTCCTTATTCCTGAAGAGAGGAACATCATACTCCCTTGTCTTTCAGGCTTGCAAACAGAGATCCTGCAGTCCTAGATTCTTCATTATCTCTCATCACCATATCCAAACTATTACCAAAGCCTGTCAATTTGACCTTTGCAACATCTTTCTAAAATACCTTCCTCTTTCTTCTGACACTGCCATTCTAGTGCAAGACTCCTCCCTTAAGTCCTTGATTATTGCAATAGCCTCTGGTGAGTGGGGCTGCCTCAAGCCTACTCTAATCTATTCTCCATCCAACCACTAAAGTAATTTTCTTATAATACTGATGTGATCATGCCAAATACATCCTAGACCCCATCAGAATTCTCTAGTGGCTTCCTATTGCCTTCAGGAGCAAATACCAAATGCTCTGTTTGGTATCCAAAGCACTTTATAGCCTAGCCCCCTCCTTTATAGTCTCTTTACATGTTACTCCCAACACATACACTGTGATCCTGTGACAGGGGTCTCCTGGCTGTTCTATAAAGAAGGCACTCCATCTCTCAACTCTGAGCATTTTCTCTGCCTGTCTGGAATTCTCTGTCTCTCTGTCTCTCTTTCTGCAAACCCTCTAATCCCTGGCTTTCTTTAAATTTACATTAAAATCTTACATTCAATAGGAAATTTTCCTTAACCTCTCAATCCTAGTGCCTTCTATCTTTTATTTCCTATTCATCCTGTATATAGTTTGTTTTGTATATATTTGTTTACTTGTCTCCCTTATTAGATTGTAAACTCCGTGAAAGCAGGAACTGTCTTTTCTCTCTTTTTATATCCCTAGCACTTATCACAATGCCCGGGATATAGTAGGCATTTAATAAATGTTTATTGATTGGCTTCAGTACATCCTCTATTTAGCTGTCAAAATGAGCTCCCCAAAATATCACCCTGTCCTCAACAAGCAATGGTTGTTCCTTACCACCTCCAGGATTAAAAAGAAAATCCTTTGTTTGGTTTTTAAAACTTTTAACAAATGCCTCCCTTCCTATCTTTCTAGTCTTCTTACTCTTTAGACACACACACACACACACACACACACACACACACACACACACACACACACACACACACACACACCCCTCCTATCCTGTACCTTTTCACTGACTGTCTCCTATAGCTGGAATCCTCTTCTTCAACACCAACTCCATGCTTCCCTGGCTTGCTTCAAAATTCAGCTCAAACCTTCCCTTTAAAATGCCTTTCCCAGGTCCACATCTTCATGCCCTACTGCTAAAACTTTCCCACTACAATTACCTCCCATTTACACTGAATATAGCTAGTCAAAAGATAATTTTCTGCTTTAGAATCTGAATTCCTTCAGAGCAGAGAAAAAAATTTTTTTTTCACAAAGTGAGGGTATAGGGGTGTTATTTGTTATTGTTTTCTTATACTTTCTTTGTGTCCCCAACATTTAGCACAGTGACCAACACTAAGAAAGTGTTTAATAAATACTGAATGACAAATTTCCTTCTGTATTATCAAGTCTACAAATAGTAGCCTTAAAATATTTGATCTAGGAGTCACCAACCACCTTATTATACTTTTGCTTTTGAATAATCTGTTAAAATGACAAAACTTAGTGAGCCACATTATCATTCATTGGGGGATAAGCAGCTGCCAAGACTTCAAATTATTTGGTTCCCTCTAATATATAAAAGGTTTCAGATGTTTTCTTTAGCGCCAAGTATATAATAGCCATACTCCCCTTTCTCCACTATGTAACATTTTTTCAGTCAACTAACATGTCATAGGGGAATCCTGACTTATGACAGGATTTCTCTCTACCTCTTCAAATCCTTTCTTTTCTTCATTTTTAACATTCAAGTAATTCTTCAATTGTTGTTTTCAAACTTAACACTCCATTTTCTCTGATCAGTTTGAGTAGAGACACATTTCTGAAACATTCCTATTTTCCCCCTTTGTTCTTCTGAGTGGAAGTAAAGACTGCACAAATATAACAATCACTTAGCCACAACATGAATATGAATATTGTATGCTCCATGAAGATTGTTTTAAATTCCTTCTTGATCTCCATACTTGTTGGAAATTAAAATTCTGATCCTTTAGTTTTCTTACTATTCATTCACTTGCAGAATTGTTACTTGATTCTGTTTATGGTTTCCATTTTGAACTTCTAATTCATACAAATTTAGTTTAAAATGCAACTGTTTGCCAGTTACAATTTATTTGTAACTTACTATCTCCATTTTTAAGCATCATGAAGACATTTTCTCTCCCACTTTTTTTATATCATTCACTTTAAAAAAAAGTTTTATTTATGACTTTGGGTTCTGCACTATTTTCCCTCAATGTATTCCAGTCACAACTGCACTCTACCTGAATCAAAGAAAATATTTAAGCATATCCAACAGACAAAATTATTTCAACTCATAGCATATATTTCATTTAACATCTATAGTTTCCTAACTTTCTTCTAAGAAAGTGATGTGTTTGATTATCATTTATAATGGACAAATGTTGCTCAATAAAATTATAGTTTTGCTACCTGATTGGGTACAGGTTCTGGAAAACTCCTTGACCTCTCCCTGAATCTTCCAATTGGATTAGAAGCTATAAATTTTTCATTATTGCTATGCCCAATTCTCTGTTACTCTTAACCTAACCTAGCCCTCCATTGTCTATTATTTCCAGATAGCCTTTTGCTATTTGCCATCCTTAATCCCATTCTCATGGTTCAGACCTCCTACCTCCAGTCACTCCAGATTACTTGGCTACCCCTAGATTCCTCCCACAGTCTTTCTACATATAAGATTGTATCAGCAACCACACTGGCATACCTAGGATGGTTGCTAGCACAGGTTCTTAGATCAGCTTTACTAGGAAAAATAGCTGTTCAAGGGGTCAACAATCTTTTAAAATTACATTCATTACTTCCGGGGTAAAATCAGCACCCTGAACTTAAGAAAATACAGAGAAAATACAAGCAGAGAAATAAAGACCAACAGACAAGGCCTCTAACTGTCTGAGAAATCAGCACAGATCAACAGAGAGATGCAACTGTCTGAGGAAGCCAATACATATATAGTTACCAGATAGAGAAGCACCAGCATCTGAGTTTTTCAAAGCCAGGGGGGGCTCCTTAACTCAACCCAGAGTTTTATCTGGTCAAATAACAAGAACACTTTTCACATGAATAAGCCCCAAAGCAAAATTCTAACCTCATATATATGTACATTTTAGAGCCAGAGGGCATCACAACCCTCATAACCCAGTGCCTAATTAGAAATTAACAAAAGGTGTGAAAGCCTTCTTACAAGCTAACCTCCTCTAAGCAAGCTTCCCTTAATGGGCTCCACCTGAAGCCTATTAACAGGCTGGAATATTTTATATTCCATTAACATTACAAAGATCCTTCTTATTTCCATGGAAGTGCTCAGATTCAAGTTGGCCTCCTTACATTAGCATTACAAATCTACAGATTCCTTAACAACCTACCCAATGTGGCTGATCTTTAGTAAACTTTATTTTTCTTTCACTGACAGAAGACTTGTCCAATTCATTTGGGTAGGACCCATGTATTGCTACTTCCAGGTCTTGGCTCCCCTAAACCTCAACCATTAACCTCAACCTTTTTATTCTTAAAGAAGTACATATTATGTCTTTCACCATACATATTATAAAATTGATTCTACTGATCTCAATACTCATCAGTTTATATATGTACCATTTTTTTATATTTGTGTACTCATTTCTCAATAAGTGTTCTGACAAACATCTGCAGTCCATTACCATGCCATTAGTTACTTTTGTTTTTAGTGATGCCCTTTTCTTTGTCTTTGAAAATATATTCTAACTTATGGAAGAAACTACTGAAATGGGGATAATAAGATTGTTATTTAAGTACTTCAAAATAACATGGCATTTTCTGTAAGCAATTTTACTTGTTTACCCTTGATTATGTTTCTATAAGATGAATTAATTTTGATAGCTGTCATTTGTTATTATTAGTATTCATTTTAAAACTTTTTCTGGAAAGTCTTTATAAACGCAGATATTTACAGAGAAGTTAGTTGGCACCTTCTATCCCAGTGTATTCATTTTCTTTAAGATAGTGTGTTATTTGTTAGAACTTTACTGATGTTTATCTTCTAGTTCTTTAGATTAGTTTTTCTTTTTTTTTCTTTTTTTAACGCTACATTCCCAGAGAGTTGGGTACAGTGATGTATTTGCCTTTAGTTTATGCATCAATCTTCTTAACCATCCAGAAATACAGAGCAATTTACACTATACATCACAACTTCTCCCAAGAAACATAGTTGACTTTCCTTATTGATGAGCTACTTTATTTTGTATTATTCCATACATATTCCATATTTTATCACAAAAATATTAGACAAATTCAAATATCAACTTCCTGTATCATATATCACTTGCATGCTCATCTTTTAAATGTTCTTTAACAATTTGCTCTATTTTAAGTGAGAGCCTTATAGCACTGTGGAAAGATTGAAATATAGACATTTCAGCATCATTGAATGTGGCAGATCCTATCTGCTATCATTTTAAAATTCTAATCAGTCTACTTACTCACACAGGGGCTTTGAAGCAAGATGCTGAAAGTGATAAGGGTAATATTATATATTTCATACATTTGTGTGCTTGTGTATGTATGTTTATAAAGTTTTTGATAGGTGGCTCTGACATTACATGACAAACATTACTTCATTCTTTCAATATTCTTGTGAGTCAAGTGCCAAATATTAATCTTTTTTTTAAACTATGGAAAACAAATTCAGGATAGACAGTGACTGGCTGCCTTGGTCATATTCTGGGGAAGCCTGAAGCAGAAGCTTATCTTTTAATACAACTCTCCACTGAACTACCATCATATACAGCAAGTTATGAAACTTCTTTGGCTTTCACATGTCATCTGTGAAACCATGCTAGGTTTCCTACCTGCTGCAATGTGGTGGAAATTGGTATGATAATCTCTTGGGGCCCATTCTAGTTTTAAAGAATAATAAAAAAAACAATGGTAGAGAGTGTATGTTAGAAATTCTATAACCACTAAATGGTATATACTGTGAAAAAATGATTTTCTTAGTAAGCATTTTAGAAACTTAGAGCTCCCCATCACTCTTTCTTTCAAAGATCAATCCTTTTGCAGAAGAACTTTAAGATCTAATTTAAATGGATCTATTCTAGCTCATTATGTTGCCCAGACAAATCTGGGAATATGCTGATTCCTTGCTATTGCTAGGACAGGTGACATAGAAATTGATGTCTCTTTGATCAGGATTAAGTGACTTAAATCAGGGTACTCAAGACCTCATTTTAATATAACCCACCTCCCAGCATGCTGACCAATAAGAGTTGATTGGCATCCCTTGGGAACACCTACTCTTCAAAGGGCATATAACCATTTACCCCCAAATTCCAAATCAAGCCAGTTTTGAACTACCTCCTTTGGGGAGTGAGGGGCAGTTTTCCACTATAACTCTTACGTAATGCATGTCAAGTCAACTTGAGAGAAATTAAACTACGGACACACAAACCATTATTTTGCTTATTTCTTTCTTAGAACAGACTCTTTCAAATTGGGGTTTGTGGGGTTCTTGGGGTTCACAATACACACAGTTTCTAACTAATCATACTGCTCATACAGCTTATGATCAAATAACTAAGGGCATTCTTTCAATGTTGAATATTTAAGATTCTCTTTCCTTTTTATTTTTTTTCATTCTCTGAATACAACGCAGTCAGACTCCACCACCAACATATTGTATGACTTTTGGTAAAGCATCCATACCTGCTATTTAATTGATATTTTTATTTCATTACCTTTCCAATATTTCCATTGAATTTAATGGAGTGATTATATAGTGGATGTACTCTCTCTACTGTGGCATCAATTAGCAGAGTATTTAGTATGGTGACCTGATGCCCTAGTCCAGAACTCCTAACAGGAAGGTACCTTGCTTCCCAGAGTTCTCTTACCACATGGGTAGAAGGAACTTCCTTTGGTGGTGTAGTGAAAACAGGCTCTATCATTTTCAGGTCTGGTCAGACAGTCTCTCTATTTTGCATTGTACTCTTAGCTTCTAAAGGGTGAAGACTGCAGTTACCCACAACATAGTCACCATAAACTGTACTATTTGCTTGGTTAACTTCTCCCTTTCTTTTACCCTAGCTCTGGGAAATGGGCCTGGGGTGTCTGTTCCATGTTGTTTGATTTCCAGCAGTTTTAATTGCCAGCAATGATTCCCACTGAGTGAAAGAAGTGAAAATTTCTCAGACTATACACTAAAATCTAGTAAGACTTTTCGTGGAAAACAGCCCCATGTTCCCCTTCGCTGGAAATCACGTGATTTACAAGGACTCAAAACTCAGAGTGGTAGGGAGTCACCCCTCTCCTCAGTGACACTTCAGCAAAACTATGCCAAATAAGGATAGAAGTGCTTTCTCAAATGTACATTGGTTGGTCTATTGTTTCCTTGTTTTGGTACTTGAGGTAGATTGCTGTGCTTAGACTTTCAGCCAATAGAAAAAAGGGTCGGCAGGGGGTGGGGGAGAATTCTGCATTAGGGCTTTATAACTTCACCATTTCCTTTTGTAAATTGCTTCTCCTCCCTGACAATTTGTCAAGAGGGTGGCCCTTTCTCGAGATCTTAATGAAACATTCTTTTTGGCTTCCTACATTAAGAAACCTCTGAGTATTGTAAGGATTTCTCTTCCACACAGTTTTTGGGGTGCACACATCACTTAATCTGGGTGCTGTAGATATCACAATGTCATGGTTTTCCCTTAGTCACTGCCTCTTCTAAGAACATTTAGGTCTCTTTTGTTTGGGGTGTGGGTGAAGACAAGAGAAATGGGAAAAGGAATCACTAAAGCTAATTACAATTTGTATGGTAATAGGTGGAAAATACAAAGGAAACCATAGTGGAGTAAAATTGCCTTGGGAAAACTTTCTCTGAAGGAAACAATTTCACCTTGCTCTGCTTCTTTTCCCCTAAACACAATCTTAGCAAGTTAAACCTAGAAGAATCATGGATGCAAAAAGCTTACTCTTTTCTTTCAGAAGAGCAAAAAAAAAAAAAAATAGCTCAATAGATAGATTTTTTTTTCTTGTTAAGCTCAGGACCCTCAATCCAGGAGAAAACTCCTCCCTCTGACAATTCAGACCAAAAGATTCCATGCCTTCTCTGTCCCCCTCTCTCTCATCTGCCCAGATATCTTTCACTGGCTTCCCATTCACAAAACTGATGTGGATAAAAAGGTGCCCTAAAATTTGAATTGCCCTTTCCCTGGTTTATCTTCTAAAGGCACCCTAAAATACAGAGGCGCCCTAAGGGTCGAATTGCTCATTCCCTAGTGTCCTAAAGTATCCCCTTAACTTGAAATACCACAAAACTTCCCCTTATCCTAAAATTCCTTGTCTACTTCCATCCAGTGTCATAAAAATTCCCCTTCTCCCTTATCTTGTGTCATTCATCGTCCTCATCCTGTGTCCTTATCTCGCAAGACTTACCTTGTCCCTAAATCTCCAACCCCCTTTAGAAGCCCTAAAACTTACATCACCATCCCACAGACTATGTAACTTTCTGTGTATATAAGTCTCGTCCTTGTCCTATATCAATACCTTTGTTTAGCTCCTTGCTAAGTCTCAGGCCCACATGCTTTTGAGGTAATAAAGCTCCCTTTGACTAAAAAGGTCTAATTGAATTCTTTCAAAAATCTGAACCAGATCTCCTGACTCTAAATCCTGACAAGATACATTTTAAAAACAAGAAGAAAAAAAAAAATTCCCTATCTTTAACAGGAACTGCAGTGGAGTTGGAGAAGGGCACATCACCATAATAATTCTCAGCAAACTCAGCTATAGTCTCATTCTTTTCTCAGCTGTAAGTGGCATCCTAGTGGTTTAGTTCCTCAATGGTGGTAAAGTATGGTCTAACTGCAGTGTCAACCCTTAAACTGCTCATCCATCTCTCACATTTGCTTACTTGGATTCCCAGGATGGTACATTTAAACTCAGACCAAATCTCCTCACCCTTACCCACTTTTTGCTACCGTTGGATTTTCCTTCTTCAAAAGGAGAAGTCATTCTTTCTTTCTTTTCTTTCACACTTTCTTCAACCTTTAGTAATCTAATGGTATGTTGTACTGCCAGTTAATTTATGGAGTTACTGATTGATTTATTGCAGCTCAGAAAAAAGGGAAAACAATATCCTGAAAGAAGAAGCAAGGTTAAGCTATTCGCCTTTGCTTTTTACCCATGAATTCATTGTGCCTTACTCCTTCAGGGATAAGAGCAGCTTTGAATAACATATAGTTTCAGTCCTACTGCTCTTAGTTTATGACTAAGAAAATGGAACTTCTAGAGGGTCCTTTTGAGTTTATAGAGGCAGACACTCTTGGTTTTTTCGAATACTTGTTGTTGATGAGGATACAAACAGTGCCCTAAGGGTTAAAAGGAATACTAAGGGTTACTTTCCAGCACTCCTGAGTGGGTTTGAGGCTCATTCTGCAGTCCATCCTGTAACTTGAGGGTGTCTTAATACCCTTTCCCCTTTATCTTGAAATACCATACAACTTGTACCAAAAGATTGCTTTTGTCTCTCTTTAACCTGTGTTCTCTATCCTGTCATTCATTTTCTTCATCCTGTGTCATGACAGTTTTTTATTGTCTTGCAAGCAACCACCTTCCCCAACTTGTTTGCACTTATCCTGTCCCTAAAATCTCCAATATCCAAAAGAAACCCTAAAAATTGCGTCATCACCCTGAACATCTCTATATGAGCATAACTCCCCCGAAATCAGTCTCATTTAGTTTTCCTGCTAAGGAGGCCCGTGATGCTCTTTCACATAAAATAAAAAGCTCCCATATGCTAAAAGAGAAGGTCTAAGTGAATTCTTTCACTACTGACTCTGCTCTCCCAATTGGCACTTGAAAACTGAGAAAAACCATGATGGTTGCAATCAAGGAATAATGCCTTAATCATATTTAATATGACTCAGAGTGCATAGAGACAAAAAGCACAGAGCATAGAAAGGTAAACTAAGCAAAGTAGATACAGAGACAAACTCCACGGGAGTGTGGAATGGAATACTGGAGGGGGTGGTGAAGGGAGGGTTGCAGTATGGGGAAGAAAATAAGGTGGGGGCAGCACAGAAAGTTGCTTATTGGAGTTGGGAGCCCTCAGGCAGCAAGGACCCTTAGCAGATAGAGGAATGCTGGGGGGCATAGAGGGACAGGAGTTTGAGATCCCATTTTATAGGGTTTGGGCACAGATAGACCGACTCTTACCATGACACCTTAGAGTAAGTTCATTAATATAGCAACATCATCTCAAAGTTACCAGCAACACTTAGGGTTAGTTCACTAAACTAACACCTTACTAGTATTCTGTTGGTCTTACTGGTCTATAATTTATTTGAGTCATATGGATGACTAGTAGTTAGCACTACTGAAAAGCCATAACATTATGACCTATCTAGCTAATTTAACACATAGCCTGAGGATGTGACCTAAGTTAATTTATGAGTCAGTTTCCAGTGACTTTTATGCTCCCCTAATTTATGAGAGAGTTTGCAAGTAAGCATTATGCTCCCTTAATTTATGGGAGAGTCTGTAAGTGACTTCTAGGTTCCCCTTTCCAATCTTATTTCTTTCTATTGTTATCTTAGCTATTTATAAATTTACTAAACTAGATGAAGAAAGGGCCAGAGGGGTCAGAAAAATCTACAATTTTATCACATATTTATAGACCATGGTCTAGTATAATATAAAGTCAAAGAATCTGTTCTGGCCAGTAGAACTTAATCTTTGGGGCACACAGAGTTTATAGCTATTATGCTTTCAAAATAATGAATATGTAAAACTTTTTAAATATTTGTCTATTCGAAGTGCCATTTATAAGCAAAAATGAACCATTTGATTTACTCTTTGAATTTGTTTTCTTTGTGGAAAATATAGTATGTTCTTTATAAAAAAAAAATTTTAAAGCTATCCCTTCTACAGAAAGTGTTCCAAACTATGTTTTGTGTGTCATGAACCCCTTTTGGTAGTCTAGCAAAGCTTATGAATCTCCTCTGAGATTATTGCTTTTAAACAATTGAAAAAATACACTAAATTTCATTTAAGATTTAGTGAAAATAAAATTGGATCCATGATCCGTTCATGTGCATGGATGTGATGAATTTATTTAAATATGCCTTAGAAGACCATAAGCTACAGGTTGAAACCTTTTGTTCTAAAGGGTCTTTGAAGAACAAGGATGTAGCGCTCCTTGCTAATTTTCTCAAAAGGTGACAGGGTTTTCCAACTGAACTCAGCTCAACACAGCACTTGAAATTAAAAGACCTGAGTTCAAATCCTGAGTCTGTTGTGTTAATCTGGGCAGGGTCACTTAACCATTTGAGACATCAGTTTCCTCAGATATAGGTAAGGATGTTGGACTATATGAATTCTAAGGTCCCTTTCAGGTCTAGATTTGTGATCTTACTGTATCCTTTTGTTAATTTTGCTATTTTGAATGCCAAGCTCAATATTGAGCTTACTAGGCAGAGATCCTTTTTTTTTATTTTGAAACAAAAAGGAGGAATTTACAAGTATATATAAAGTGAGTGACAAGAATTATTTCATTTTATTTTTTGGAAATATTTGTCTTCTTTTTTTTGGAGAGCGGAAGGTAGGGCAATTGGGTTTAAGAGACTTGCCCAAGTAGCTGTTAAGTTTCTGAGGTCTGATTTGAATTGAAGTCCTCCTGATTCCAGGACTAGTGCTGTATTCACTTCACCACCTAGCAGCCTCACAAGAAAATTTTTAAAAGGAAAGTGGGAGTCATAAATTTGAATAGCTTATTGCCTGAGTTTACTTGGTGAAGAAACAAAATACATCCTCAACAAATTAGTTGCTTTTTAAAAATTTTATTTTCATGCAGATTTTTTTTAATTTCTGGATTTAAAAATTAATTAATTATCAATCACCAATTTATTTATTGAATTAATTTGTTGAATAATTATTTAATTATTAATTAAAATTTTAATTTAATTCTAGTTACAAATGGCAACTGTATAGAAATACTATTTTTCCATCTGTGGTAATCGTTTAATAAATTCTTATTAAGCTGAACTGAATTTAATACTATAATTTTCAATTTTCTTTCAAAAGATATAGCAGTTGATGTTCTATTTTATCAGAGATTGAAACAAACATTTTATTACATCTGATTATATGAGATACTTTCAAAATACAGCAAGTGATCAAAAACCTTGAAACTAATGAGTATTTCAAATTTCTACATTATGAACAATCACTGAGAAGGGAGGTTTCATTTGTGTGCACATTTGTTTCTCTCTATTTTCAGAATTTCCATTTTAATCTTTAAATTTGTGCATAGTAATGAATACAAAAGGTTAAAGTATCCATTCCTGCTCTAATGCCATGCACAAGCAGCTTTCTAGAGGACTACTCCTGTGAACAGCTTTTAAGATTCTGATTACACAGTATAGGGAACACTCTATTTTTTCCATAACAAATCAAAGCAAAATATTTACAGATAATCAAGGTATAACATTCACAATATTTCTACTTTTCACAGAAAATCACAATATATTATTCACAACTACTTATCATTTAAATGGCCACATAGTTTTCACCAAAGTGGTCACAATATTTAGAACAAAGAACAATCATCTCAAAGTACTATAGTCCAAGTCTTCTGCTCATGAGGCACATTTAAGTTAACTCAATCAGTCACTTATTCAGCAACTAATTACTAAGTATAATTAATCACTAAGTACAATAAAAAAATACAGACCCTCTACCTTTAGGTCACTAGTGAACTACAATTTCATCATTACTCAGTACCCACAGAGAGGTCTTTTCATCTTGACTTGGAGCCGGTTCTCAGATTCCCTGGATCCCTTTCCACGGTCCCAGATTCTACCTGGATTCACCAGACTTTAACCTGGGTTTGATGGCAAACAACTCCCAGTTCCTTGTCCAGCTCTCTGGGTAGGGCCTGGTCCACACTGAAGTTCACAGGGTCCAGTCCATCTCAACTCCTTCATAATTTCTGTTCCCGGCAATTCAAGGCTCAATCAAGCCACAAATAGGCCAAGTTTTAGCATCTGAGTCATGCTTCTCCTGGACTTCTGGGCTCCTCTGTCACTTGGGCTCGTGGCTCTGGGCTCAGGGTTCCTGGCGCTTGGCTCCTGGCTCCTGTCTTTGCCATTAGGGCAAGGTGAATCTCAGCCCCAAGACCTGAACATCTTGTCTCCCAATTACATGCAGAATAGTATTAATAATAGTATTTATATACATTTGAAACATTTAATTTTAAGACTTTGAATTTCAGATCCATTCCCTTCCTCCCTTGTCACCCACTCCCTCTAGGAAGATAATTAATTCAGTACGTGTTATACATGTATAGCTATACAAAACATTACCATGGTAGATATATTGTAAAAGACTGCTTATATTTCCCTCCCATTCATCCCACCACCCACCTGGTCCATTCTCTACTTTGATCCTGTCCCTCTTCGAAAGTGGGTACGTCCAACCTCCCCTCCCCCTAGAATACTCTCCCCTCCATCACCCCTCCTCTCATCTCCCTTCCCCCTACTCTCCTGCAGGGTGAGATATCCCATTTTGTATGTATGTGATTCTCTCCCTGAGCCATATTCAATGAGAATAGGGTTTTGCCTTTTTGCTTTCCTGTTCTTCTGCTCCCCTGCAACTATTTCCCCTTGTCTCTTCTACATGAGATAGTTTTCCCTACCCTGTCTCTCCCCATCTCCTCTTGTCACTTTCCTTTCTCCCCTCTTAACTTCACCCCTTAAGTATCATCTCTTCCCACAAAATTCAACCTGTGCCATCTATCCAAGTATGCCTGTAAACATATATACATACATTCACATATGTATTCATATGTCCATATACCCTTCTTCAATTATTTTCATAACAAGAAAGGTTTCATCAGACATAGTTATTTTTTTCCATGTAGGAATGTTAATAGTTCAACTTTGATATGTTCCTTTTGATTTCTTTTCCCTTATTACCTTCTCAAGCATCTCTTGCTTCTTGTGTCTGAATGTCAAATTTTCTATTCAACTCTGTTTTTTTTCCTCAAGAGTGCTTGAAAGTCCTCTATTCCACTGAATGATCATATTTTCCCCTAAAATAAGATACTCGGGTTAGCGGGGTAGGTGACCCTTGGCTTCAATCCCAGCTCTTTTGCCCTCTGGAATATCATATTCCATGCCCTTTGATCCCTCAGTGTAGATGCTGCCAGGTCCTGGGCTATTCTGATTGTGTTTCCACAGTACTGGAATTGTTTCTTCCTAGCTGCTTGTAGCATTTTCTCCTTGATCTGGGAGTTCTGGGACCTGGCTATAATATTCCTAGGAGTTTTCTTTTTGGGATCCTTTTCAGGAGGAAATAAGTGGATTCTTTCAACCTCTATTTCCCCCTCTGGGTCTAAATCATCAGGGCAATTTTCCTTGAGAATTTCTTGAAGGATGATTTCTAGGTTCTTTCTTTGATCATGACTTTCAGGTAGTCCAATAATTTTTAAATTATCTCTCCTGGATCTATTTTCCAGGTCAGTGGTTTTTCCCATGAGATATTTCACATTGTCTTCTATTCTTTTATTTGTTTGGATCTGTTTAACAGCATCTTGATTTCTCATAAAGTCACTAGATTCCATTTGCTCCAGTCTAATTCTGAAGGAGTGTTTCTCCTCAGAGAGCTTTTGAGATTCTTTTTCTATCTGGCAAATTTGGCTTTTTAAGGCATTCTTCTCCTCATTGCCTTTCTGGGCCTCTTTTGCCATTTGAGTTAGTCTATTTTTTAAGGTGTTGTTTTCCTCAGTCAGGCTGTTGACTGTCATTTCATACTTTTCTTGCAACTTTCTCATTTCTGTTCCCAATTTTCCCCCACTTCTCTTATCTGCTTCCTCAGGTCCTCTATGGCCTGTAACCAGCTTCTATTTTCATTTGGGGCTTTTGGTGCAGAAGTTCTGACCTCACAGTCCTCTTCCTGTTCCATGCTTTGATCCTCTTTGTCCCCAAAATAGGAGTCTAAAGTTGCATTTTTCTGTTTATTTTGTTTCCTTTGCCTGGGCATATTGCCACTTAATTACTTGATTTTTGGGCTTGTTGCCACAGTAGGACTCTGCCACCAGACAGGAGAGCTTCCATCCCAAACGTGGGGTCTTCACAACTTCTGGAGGTTGGGTGGTCTCTGTAAAGCCTCCACAAGCTCTGGCAAGCTGGATACCCACCCCAAACCTCCACCCCAGACCACAATCCAGATCCAAGCAAGTTAAAGCAAGAGCAATTAACCCCCAGACTGATTGCTGGATCTCTCTACAATTCGCAGACCAGGACCTGGAGCTGCCACTGACACTACAAAATGGCCTCTGTGCCTCCTTTCCTCAACAGCTTTTAGCCCCCAGGGGAGGAAGCTGACATGTTCCCCAAATACTGGTCCCAAAGTCCATTGGGCACTAACCTCTCACTTTGTCCTAGGCATATCTGTGCTGATAGTTCTGGAATTGCCACAGCTGCTAGTGTTCTGGAGTCCCTCCAGCTGGCTGCTGGTCTGGCTGCCCTGGGGCTAAAACCTCGGCTCACACGGGCCTGATACAGCATTGCGCTGTAGTTTCCCAACGCTGTGCTGCCTGCTCTCAGAGCGCTGAGCTGGCCGCTCCCTGCAGGGCTGCTGTGCTGTCCTCAGCAGGAGGTTAGCTTCTCTGTGTTGTTCTGTGGGTGCTGAGGCTCCAGACGTTGTTCAGATTCCCCTTTCACATTGTTTGGAGGTGGTGTGGGGCAGAGCACCTTGGAAATGCTATTTCTACTCAGGAAAATAAGTATTATTTAATAGAAAACACATGAAAGAATTTGGTCAGATATCTTTTGTAACTGCCTAAGAAGAAAGTTCTTAATGAAACATGAGTCGGGGTGATCACAAAAGTAGATCATTTTGATAAGATGGAAGTGAAAAACTTCCATCATGAATAAAATCAATGCAGCTAAAATAAGAAGGGAAAGAGTTGATTGGGGACCTTTTGCATGAACTATCTCTGATAAATTTCTGATATCCAGATATATAGTAAATTCACACAGATACATAAGAGCAAAATCCATTTCCCAACATGAAGAAGAATTTTTTCTAAGAAGAATTGAAAGCGATTAGCAAACATGTAAACGGTTCCAAATCACTATTAACAAGAAATGTGTGAATCAAAATAGTTTAAGATTTCACTCCATATCCCTGAAGCCCCTCTGTGCAGAATAAGATTATACAAACCAAGGCCCCAATTCAATATGATCTTTCTATTTCCCTGAGTTGTTTGGGAACAGGGATCCTGAGAACGTGAGGGCTGCTCCTCTCCTGGGACTTTGGCCAGGTCCTTGAGAAGAGATATGATAACTGCCCAACTCCTGGAACTAGCCATTCCAAAGAAACATCACTCTTGGGGGTGCTTTGGAGGGATTGGCCTCTATCCCAGGCCTCACACCAGATATGAAGCTTGCTAAAAACACCTGGCAGGGGGGCGGAGCCAAGATGGCAGAGTAGAAACAACTCGTCCAGGCCTCTCTGCCCCCAGATTCCCCCCAGGCTATGTGGAGGGGGACTCTGAACAACTTCTGGAGCCCCAGCATCCACGGAACGACACAGAGAAGCTAACCTCCCGCTGGGGACAGCCCAGCAGCCCTGCAGGAAGGACCAGCGCAGAGGTCTGGGACCTGGCAGCGCGCAGAGCGCAGGAGCTGAGCCCAGGTCCACTTGAGCTGAGGTTTTAGCCCCAGGGCGGCAGGGCCAGCAGCCGGCTGGAGGAACCCCAGAACACCAGGAGCAGTGGCGATTCCAGAATTATCAACATGGACATGCCTAGGACAAAGTAAGAGGTTGGTGTCCTATGGACTTTGGGACCTGTATTTGGGGAATGCGTCGGCTCCCTCCCCTGGGGGCTAGAGGCCGCTGAGGAGACACGCCATTTTGCAGTTTTCAGAGGCAGCTCCGGCTCTCAGCCTGCTAATCGTGGGGAGATCCAGCGATCAGTCTTGGGAGGTAATCGCTCTTGCTTTAACCTCCCTGGATCTGGATTGTGATCTAGGGTGGAAGTTGTGGGTGGGATTACAGCTTGTCAGAAACGGAAGTTGCCCCCCACACGTTCGGGACGAAAATTCCTCTATCTGGCTTTAAAGCCATAGTGTGGTAACAAGCCCAAAAGTCAAGCAATTAAGTGGCAACATGCCAAGGCAAAGGAAACAGAAAAATGCAACCCTAGACTCCTATTTTGGGGGCATAGAGCAGGAAAAGGACTGTGAGGTCAGAAGTCCTGCTATAAAAGCCCCAGGGGAAGACATGAGGGGGTTGCAGGCCATAGAGGACCTTAAGAAGGACTTTAAAAATCAAATAAGAGAAGTGGAGGAAAAATTAGAAAGAGAAATGAGAAGGATGCAGGAAAAGTAAGAAATGAGGGTCAACAGCCTGACTGAGGAAAACAACACCTTAAAAAATAGACTAACTCAAATGGCAAAGGAGGCCCAAAGGGCAATGAGGAGAAGAATGCCTTAAAAAGTCGAATTTGCCAGATGGAAAAAGAATCTCAAAAGTTCACTGAGGAGATTCATTCCTTCAGAGTTAGACTGGAGCAAATGGAAGCTAATGACTTTATGAGAAATCAAGATGCTGTTAAGCAGATCCAAACAAATGAAAGATTAGAAGGCAATGTGAAATATCTCATGGGAAAAACACTGACCTGGAAAATAGATCCAGGAGAGACAATTTAAAAATTATTGGACTACCTGAAAGCCATGATCAAAGAAAGAACCTAGAAATCACCCTTCAAAAAATTCTCAAGGAAAATTGCCCTGATGTTTTAGATCCAGAGGGCAAAATAGAGGTTGAAAGAATCCACAGATCACCTCTGAAAAAGATCCCAAAAAGAAAACTCCCAGGAATATTATAGCCAGGTTCCAGAATCCCCAGATCAAGGAGAAAATACTACAAGCAGCCAGGAAGAAACAATTTCAATATTGTGGAAACACAATCAGAATAGCCCAGGACCTGGCAGCTTCTACACTGAGGATCGAAGGGCATGGAATATGATATTCCAGAGGGCAAAAGAACTGGGAATGAACCCAAGGGTCACCTACCAAGCAAAACTGAGTATTTTGTTTCAGGGGAAAATATGGTCATTCAGTGGAATAGAGGACTTTCAAGCATTCTTGAGGAAAAAACCAGAATTGAATAGAAAATTTGACATCCAGACACAGGAAGGAAGAGATGCCTTAGAAGGTAATCGGGGAAGAAAGATCAAGGGGAACTTATCAAAGTTGAACTATTTTCATTCCTATATGGAAAAGCAATAACTGTGACTGATGATATCTTTCTCACTATGAAAATAATGGAAGAAGGGGGTGTGGTCATATGAATACATATGTGAATATGTGTATATATGGTTACAGTTATATATGGATAGAGGGCATAGGTTGAATTTGTTGGGAAGGGAGAATACTCAAGGGATGAAATTGTGAGGTGAGAGAGGAAAGTGGCAAGAGGAGATGGGGAGAGACAGGGTAGGGTAAACTATCCCATGTAGAGGAAGCGGGGGGAAGTGGCTGCAAAGGAGGGGGAGAATAAGGAAGGCTAAAAAGGCAAAACCACATTCACATTGAATTTGGCTCAGGGAGAGAATGACATATATACTGAGTGGGATATCTCAACCTGCAGCAGGATGGGGGGAAGGTGGATGAGGGGAGGGATGATGGATGGGAGGGCATCCTTGGGGTGACGGGAGGTTGGAAGTGCCCAGTATAGAGGAGGGACAGGATCATGTAGGGAGTGGACCAGGTTGGGGGTGGGATGAGTGGGAGGGAATTATAAACAGCCTTGTACAATATATCTACTATGATAATGTTTTGCATAGCTATACATGTACAACATATACTGAATTACTTATCTCCCAAGAAGGAATGGGTGACAAGGGAGGAAGGAAATGGATCTGAAATTCGAGGTCGTAACATTAAATGTTTCAAATATATATAAATACTATTATTAACACTCTTTTGCTTGTAATAGGGAGATAAGATGTGCAGGCATTGGGACACAAAGATTCACCTTCCTCTAATGGAAAAGTCGATGGGGGTTTGGGAGAGGCTATGGGAGAGAGCAGATTGGAGGAAGCTATATCTTGTGGGACTGCTGTTCTGGGAGGTTGGGTGGGGGAATAATGGGGGGAAAATGATTGTAACCCAAAATCTGGCGGAAATGAACGATGTAAAACAGAAGTTAATAAAGCATTTGTTTAAAAAAAAAATAAAAACACCTGGCAGTATGACCTCTTTGTTCTCAGCACTACTTTAACTGTAAGATTCAGACCCCAAATTGGAATCTCATCCATGGAGGAGACATCTTGCCTTGGACCCTCTCGTGTGGGACCCTGACAGCTGTACCAGGATTCCCAAGTTTGCATGGTCCAGTGTTGGTGCATCCCTGCAATGGTGATTCTTGTAAACATATATATGTGTATATATATATATATATATATATATATATATATATATATATATGCATATATATATCCATTATTAATCCTAGTTGCTCATATTCTGCTCTTTTTAAGTCTCTTACTCTGTTATCTCCAAACTCTTTCTCACTTGCCTAAATATACATATATTGTGAATAAATATTCTAAAGAAATTGCCTTGGGTCTTTCTTGGAGCGCCAAGCATTCCGTTTACACAAATCCTGAACCTCCTTAATCAGACAACCCCAGAAAAAAAATGAAAAAAAACATAGAAGTAACCAATATCAGTCATCAATGCATTGTTGGTAGAACTGTGAACTGAACCAAACAATCTGCAAAATAATTTGAAATTTTTTGAAAGAGTGACTAAAAGCTTTATACCTTTTGACCCAAACAACTCACTGCATGGCATACATGCCAAAGAGATCAGAAACAGAAGTGGGGAAAGGTCACAAATTTGTCAAAATATTAATGGCATCAATTTTTGTGGCAGCAGAAGACTAGAAAAAAGTTAGATACCCATAAAATTGGGAAGAACTAAGTAGATTGTGATATATTAATGTAATGCAATATGACTGCCAAAAGAAATTGTATATATGAACTAGGAGAAACATAAAAACCCTTATATGAGATAATTCAATTAAATAAACTGTATCAAGGAAACAGTACTTACAATGTCTACAATAAGGCAAATAGAAAGGGGAAAAACCTCTGAAAGTTGTGTAAATTTGATTACCAAAGCTCTATCCCAGAAAATAGTTGAGAAAATGCACCTCCCTCTTTCAGTTGCAGAGGTGAGGGACTATGAGTATTACCCACATTGTGAGAGTCAATTTTTGCTTTATTTTTGTAAAGTATACATTTTTTCTTTCCTCCTTTCTCATTTTTTTTAAATTAAATCTTTGTTACAAGAGTGTAGAATGCTGGAGATATACATTTGAAAATGAATGTTACATAAAAACAAAAGATATTGATAAAATTAGCTAAACTTTAATGGGAAAAAATATACCCAGATAATTTAATCTCTTAATGAGTGGAAATTGCTTGTAGAATAAAAATTAATTATTGCATTACAATTCTATAATATTGCTATCATAAGCTACTGAATTTTATTGAGCCTTTTTTACTGAGCTATCTGGTGCCCCAAGTAAGTTCCTAAATATTTATTGACCAATTTCCTCCCTGAGTATCAATGACTAATTATCAATGTGTGCTTCTTTTCTAGAGACATGTATCCCCACCTAGACACCAATTGTAATCTGTTCTCTGGCTATAACCTAGAAAGAAATGGCAGTTGCAAAGGGATACCAACTGGAAGCTATTTTTACACCTGCCAAGAAATTAGTGGTTTTATAATGGCTATTTTCTTTGCATATTACATCCTTTTTCCCTCCTCTTTCACACTCAGCTTTCTGATGGTTTCTGTTGCCAGGACTCTTATTCCTGAATAGGAGAGAATTTGTCTTTTTAACTGAACAAACTCATAGAAGTACAAGAAACCCTAGAAATCAACCTCCTTGTCACAAGTGCTAGTAAAATACTTTCCTTATTAGAAGAATATTGGTACAATTGCTGATTTATATTGAACACTACAAAAAAGAAATTTGTAAATAGAAATGAGTATTAGTGAAAAATCACATTGTGCTCCCTCACCCATTATATTTAATTGTCAATGCATTGGGAGTCATTTAAAATTCTTACTATTCCAATGGAAGACTCACTCATTAACTAGAGTAATTTTTGGCTCATTCTTTGGTTAGGTTTTATGGAAGCATTCAGTTTTGTGATGAATAGCAAGCACCCCAAGAAAATTACAGGGCCATTTTGAGCTAAAGCTATTCAACTCTGTAGAGTTCATTCATCCAAGCTTCTGGAAGAGTTTGCTATAGCCCTTATCTTTATTTGCTTCTGGTATAAATGAGTCTCTCTCATTGTATAGTTTGCTTGATTTCCCATCATTATTATGAAGGGTTGAAATTAGGCAAGCATTTGCCTCAGAGTCATTATTGCTTCAACTGAAAATGGGCTAATTCCTAACAGCTTTGTTTTATCATTTAAAAACATTCTTATCAGGATAGATTCAGTTTTGGAATTTTTAAAATATTGGTGCTGCCCTGAGTTAATACCATGTGTATAGAATTCAAATGCCCTCCTATTTCCTGTTTCTGCATTTTGTCTTGCCAAATTGCAAATAATTCAAAGAAGCTTTGGTTAGACTTGACATTCTCTGTTGATTTTTCTCAGATTATGCATATTTATATTTTTGAACATGTAAAACTTTCTATCCCTGTTGTATATTTTTTTATTTTGCTGTTTCTTCTTTTTAAGTGCAACATTTTGTGATACTCAAATGTAAAATGCTCTGCCCTCCAGCTACTATTTTGCTCTGGATAATTAGATGAAATATTCTATTTTACCATAGTAGACAAAATATAATAAAAAACTACCACAATACCTTCATACTTGGGGCTTTTTAATAATTTATTGTTAGCATAGCTTTGCTATGTTTTATGAATCATTACACCTCACTTTTTTGATTCTGCACTTCCCAATTCCAATCCAATACATTCTGTGCTTTGTATCCAGTTCTTCAAAGCAGTTTGGATAATTACCTAGTTTACTTGAAAATCTAATTTATTTTGAATGAATGGGGATTTGGTAAAATCATTATAGACAGCTTCAAATTATCTACTTTAAGTGTTATCTATCCTTTTTCATTGTTCAATATTATGGTTTCTCCATAACAACTTATAGAACAAAGAGGAGAAAAGGATAGAACAAGTGTTGGGTATTTTACAGAAATATGTCGAATATTAGAAATCATATAAGCTGAATTTTTATTCGATTGTTAGCATCTTTTCATTATAAAATTGGACAATTATCTACCAATCACAATTTAGATGGAACTTGTAAATGCCAGAACCACAAAAACCCAGCAATCATCCTTCTGGTTCATGTCCAGGAGAGATTCCTGAGTTAATTAAACTTTGAAATTAAATTATTCATATTGACTCAAAAGTAGTGCTGTTTGACAAAATCTTACTGGAATTTCATTTTGGAGTGAGAAACAGCATCATGAGCTACACAGAAAGGAAATATTTTAGTGAACCTTGGCATGAAACATATTTACCTCTGCTTTTAGGAATCAGGCAGTTTGTTCCTAGAGGGGTGGCTGTTTGTGTCATTGAATAATAAAATTTGGTTACATTAATTGGTGTATATATTCTTGGTATACTTTCAGCTCTGTAACCCTTTCTGACTAAGCAGTGTTTATTTCAAATGGGACTTTGATAATGGAGTGATTTTTTATCATTTTGCCCAGTATATCTTCACCAGTTGCTTCATCACTTGCCTGTCTCCATAGGACTTTGAGATAGGTAAAAATGGTAAAATGGTATGGGTGATGTCTTTTGATTGGTACATAAATTGTATTTAAGTGAGACAGAAGTTGCACAAAGTCATCAGCCTTACTCTCTGTTCAAGAGTCATCACAGTTCAGGGGCAGAACAGAGTCAAGATGACTGGTAATGGCTTGGGATATAATGGATGACCTTGGAGTCTTCAATGTCTAACCAAGCTCTAAGTGCTACACAGCTGCTTCAGCTGCCTTCAAGTCTTTTGGAACAAATTGATTAAATGGTTCTAAGTATGGAATGTTGACTTATTTACTCCATTTCCACCATATGATCTAATAAAATAATTTTTTCAGAACTATAAAAGCAGTCAGGCAGTGAAGTTATTATTGGAACTAAGGTCATTCAATTAAACCTTTCTTTGAAATTACATAGCTCTAAGATGTTGACTGGTTGAAGCTATAGTCCATGCAAGTAGGCCTTATTCCAGAAGATAAGGGAAATGGAAAACTGAAGATCTTTTGACTCAAAAAGGAATATACAGAAGGGTCGTTAGAATCATGGGATGTTCCTGGGAAGAAGGAACATACCTTGAGAATCATACTTTTCTGGTAACACTTTTCTTATCAAAGGTCTTGAAAACAATAAAAAAGAATTGTGGTACCTTGTTTTCCCAGTAGGTGTTAATTTGGATCCAAATCTAAAGAGAGCTGTGATAGACCTCCCCATAGACTTTAAGTTACAATTTAAAACAACAAAAAGGCTTTATGGTTTGGGGAAATTTATGTATCCTACAGGGCATATCAGTGTGAAATTTTCATTTTCCTAAACACTTTAATTGACTGCAAAACACTCTTATTTTCCCCCCATCTTCATGTCCATTCTTTAATTGTCTTTAATTGACTTCTCTTGCTTCTTATCCTACTTCACTGATTTTTCATAAACTTTTTTTAAAGGGTACATAAATTACTTTCTTTGGGTTCTGTGGGAAACTTCAGGGAAAGAGATGCAAATTAATATTGTACTGAAATGCCTTTGTACCAGGAAATACCTTTGAAGATAGAGAACTGACTTTATGTGTACTGTTGCTATTTAGTCATTCAGTCACACCCAACTCTTTGTAACCCTATGACTATTCTGTGCATAGGATTTTCTTGACAAAGATAATAGAGTAGTTTGCCATTTTCTACTCCAGTGGATTAAAGCAAACAGCTTAAGTGATTTGCCAAAGGTCACATAACTATTGGTCAAATTTGAACTCAGATATTCTTGACTCCAACCTGTAATGGAAATACAAATTTAAAGATCTTGCCTGCCCCTAGGCCCTTTGGTGGGCTTAAGAGACTCGGAGAACCTTCCTTGATTTGAAAATATACTCTGCACCCTAATAGGCTGAATGTGGTCACATGGAGCCTGTGTCAGGAGGCTTGGTTTTCAGGAATGCCTACACCTTGATGCTGTGTTATTGGGCAGTGGGTCAAGTGGGTGGTTACTTTCTCTGAGCCAGGAGAAGGCTATATAATCCCTGATGAGAGGCTTTGTTTTGGGGCTCACTTTGAGAAGTGTTGTGTGATTTGACCAGATGAGACTCTGGGCAGCCATTGTTGAGAGCCCCCCAGCTTTGAAAACCCAGATGTTGATGCTTCCCTCTCTGGTAACTGTGATTTGGTATTGATAATGGTTGGACAGTTTGTAAGCCTGTCTTCTTGATCTGTTTCTTGATCTGTTTCTCTTGTAACTTCTGTCTGTATACTCTGAAGTTCGAAGTGCTGACCTTTTTCCCCTGAACTAGGTAAACGATCTATGTTTGATTGATTAAAGTGAGTTTGTTAACCCATTTTGAGTTGCTTTCCTTTAGAAAGGCAGATCTAAGAACCTGAGTTGGCAGACATCCTGGGGATGTTGGGGTGCTTGCCGCTACACATGCTCAGCACTTTATCCACTGAACCACCTAGTTGCCTCAAATGTGCATTATATCTGCTTAGATATAGATATACATAATTATAGCTATATAGATATACACACATATATAAATACTGATATATCTATATCTACATATGTATATAGATGTAAGGGAATATAGATATATTTATATGTATATACATATACATTTGAATGTGTGGATTGGTTTTCTGAGAAATACAGTGACAAAAATATTGTTTTTTAATAATACATGTACTACTAATAAAATCAGATTTACTTTAGGATGCAATAATTCTACTCTCAATGAACTCTAATTAAAATATTCTGATTAACAGAAATTATACTAAATACACATTTTGAAAAGAAATTATTAAATAAAATACCCATCAATTAATCAATAAGTAGTTATTAAGTCTTTGACTATGCACTCAACATTGTGCTAGGTGCCATGGGGTATAAAAATAAGTATGTTTTACATATCCAGAAACTTTCTGCACTACTTTATGAACAATTTACAAGACAGAAGACACATTTAAAGAGTATACAAGCTATTACATTTTTCACTGATAAAATAGGTTCCAAAATTTAAAATAAGTGTTAATCATGCTGGAAGTTCTGAGGATTCAGTGATAATATATAATAGCAGAAAAAATAGTGCTATACTAAAAGTCAGGGAGACAGATCAAAATCATGCCTGGGACACTCACTGTGTAACATGAACAAAAAACTTAACATACAAATTTTATACTTCTTATCAGAACAACATAATTATTTATAATATATGCTTGAAGGTATGGGAAAGGCTCAATTTATTAAAAAGGACTTAAGTTGGTCTCTTAAAATGGCACTATTGAATACACAAAGTAGATTCAAGTATAAAATATTTTGGGGTGGGGGAGAGGAAGAACCGAAATGGTGGAGTAAAAGCAGGGACCTCCTTGAGCTTTCCTGCAAATCCCTCCAAAAACCTGTTAAAAATTATTCTAAACAAATTCTAGAGCAGCAGAATCCACAAAATGGTAGAATGAAACAAATTTCCATCCCAAAACAACCTGGAAGGCAAACTGAAGACATCTGTTGCACCAGTATGAGAGAGGAGCAAAATCTAGCACAAAAGACACCAGCACAGAACAGGTACCAGAAAATCTGGAGCAGGCCTCAGAGGACTGAAACACAAGCAGCTGTGGCAGTTTTCAGACTCTGAAATCCACAAATGCCAAAGAAGGTCTCTTAGACATGGATGAGAGAGGAGCATGGTCAGGTCACAGCCCTGGAATGGCAGCAGCAATGATGGTAACAGTGGCAATGGTGGTGGCAGCAGCTGTTACTAGAACTCTCAACCCACAGACAGTGGTTGGATAGAGCCACTGATCAGAGGGAAATTGCAGGGATCTCTTTGCTGGCTCTGAAGCAGGATTATTTTCCTTTACCCATGCTTGGATGTGGATCTTGTTCTGAGGTGAAGGTCCTTGGGCAAGGAGGAACACTGGCATGGTGGAGCTTGTGGCAGAGGTGGAGAAGGAATGCTCCTGACAGTTCCAAGGCAGAAAAGAGTCTTTATGGTCACTTACAGACCAGACCACAGGCCAGGAGAGTAGTAAACACTTCTTTTTTGATCATGCCACCTTGGAAGAACTGAACATTTTCAGGTGCCTAGAAGTATCTCTGAAAACAGCTGCACAAAGCCCCTGAAACTTGGGACAATACAATCCAGCATACTGGAAACAGAATGCTATCTTGACAAAGAGTTAAAAAGTCAAGAAATTGGTTGGGAAAATGAGTAGTAAGAAAAACAAGAAAAATCTCCAACTATAGAATCTTACTTTGGTAACAAAGAAGATCAAAACATAAAACCAGAAGAAGACAACAAAGCCAAAGCTCTTAAACCTAGAGCCTCCAAGAAAAATGTTAATTGGTCATAGATTGTGGAATAGATTAAAAAAGGATTTTGGAAATCAAGTAAGAGAAGTAAAGGAAAAAAGTGAGAAAAGAAAGGAGTGATGCCAGAAAATCATGGAAAATGAGTCAATAGCTTGGTAAAGGAGACCCGAAAAAAGTTGAAGAAAATAACAACTTAAAAATATACTAACCCAAATTTCAAAAGATGCCCAAAAAGCCAACGAGGCAAAGAATGCCTTAAAAAGCAAAATTAACCAAATGGAAAAGAAAGTCGAAAATCTCAGTGAAGAAAATAATTCCTTAAAATTAGAATGGAGGGGGCAGCTAGGTGAATAGAATGAATAGAATGTCAGCCCTGGAGTCAGAAGGACCTAAGTTCAGTTCTGGCCTCAGACACTTAACACACACAAACAAAAACCTAGCCATGTGACCTTGGGCAATTTACTTAACCCCAATTGCCCTCTAAAAAAGCAAAAAATAAAAAATAAAATAAAACAAAACCAAACAAAATAAAATAAAATAAAATTAGAATGGAGCAAATGGAAGCCAATGACTTTATGAGAAATCATGAAATTATAAAACAAAACCATAAAAAGGAAAAAATAGAAGATAATGTGAAATATCTCATTGACAAAACAACTGACTTTTAAAATAGATCCAAGAGAAATCATTTTAAAATCATTGGACCACCAGAGAGCCATGATCGTAAAAAAAAAAAATAGTCCAGACATCATATTTCAATAAATTATCAAGGAAAACTGCCCTGATATTGTGGAAAGAAAGGGTAAAATAAAAATGGAAAGAATCTGCAGATCACTTCCTGAAAAGGATTCCAAAAGGAAAACTCTTACGAATATTAAAGCTAAATTCCCGAGTTTCCAGATCAAGGAGAAAATATTGCAAATAGCCAAAAAGAAATAATTCAAGTACTATGTAAACACAGTCACAATAACACAAGATTTATCATCTTCTACATTAAGAATCAGAGGGCTTGGAATATGATATTCTGGAGGCCAAGGGAGCTCAGTTTAAAACCAATTATCACCTGTCCAGCAAAACTAAGTATAATTGTTCTGGGAATATGGATGTTCAATGAAATAGAGGACTTTCAAGCATTCTTGATGAAAAGACTAGTGCTTAATAAAAGAAAATTGACTCTCAAGTACAAGACTGAAGAGAAGCATGAAAAAATAAACAGGAAAGAGAAGTCATAAAGGACTTCTTAAAATTTAACTGTTTATATTCCTACATGAAAAACTGATATTTGTAATCTATGACACTTTACACAGTATTAGGGTAGTTGGAGAGAATATAAATATGGACAGAGGGCACAGGGTAAGAATATGAAGGGATGATATAAAATAATAAAATTAAGTGGTAAGAGAGGAATATGCCAGGAGAAGGAGAAAGGGAAGACAATGGGACAAATTACCTTACATAAAAGAGGCAATAAGAAGCTTTTACCTTGGAGGGGAAGGGGAGAGGGGGTAAGAAGGAATGAGTGAACCTTCTCTCTTTGGATTTGGCTTAAGTAGGGAATAACATACACAATCAATTGGGTATGGAAATCTATCTTACCCTACAGGACAGTAGTGGGAAAAGGGATGGGGGGGTGGTGGTGATAGAAGGGATTGAAGATTAAGGGAGGGGGTAATAAGAAGCAAACACTTTTGAGGGGGGAAAAGATGAAAGGAGAAAATATAATAAATGGGGGAGATGGGATAGAATGAAGGGAAATATTGCTAGTCTTTCAAAACACAACTATTTACAGAAGCGTTTTTCCTGACTACCCATGAACAACCTAATACTGAATTGCTTGCCTTTTCAATGAGGGTGGGTGGGGAGGAAGGAAGGGAGAGAATTTGGAACTCAAAGTTTTAAAAATAAATATTAAAAACTGTTTTATCTCCAACTGGGAAAAATACGCAGGCAATTGGGTACAGAAATCTATCTTTCCCTACAGAAAAGAAGAGAAAGGGGATAAGAGAAGGAAGAGTGGGATGTGATAAAAGGGAGAACAGATTGAGGGATGGGGTAATCAGAATGCATGCCATCTTGGGGTGGGGGCAAGGGAGAGAGGAGGAGAAAATTTGGAACTCAAAATCTTGTGTAAATGAATGTTGAAAACTAAAAATTAATATATTAATTAAGAGAAGAACTAGGAGTTGTTACTGCAATGAAAACCCAGGGAGAAAATGTCTACTAGTAGGAGGTTCAGACAACAGTGTCGAATGCTTCAAAGAAATCAAAAAGAAAGACTAAGGAGAGAACTTCAGATATGCATTGAGTAACTGAACATATATTATCTGTGTCAGATTGCTTGCCATCTTTAGGAAGGGGGCAGAAAGGAAGGGAGGGATAGAATTTGGAACTCAAAACTTTTTTTTTAATGAATGTTAAAAATTGATTTTACTTGAAATTGGTAAATATTATTTTTTAAAATATGTATTGAGAAGTATGTATAGGACCATTATACATACACATA
>WOXC01005756.1:40000-45982 GCA_011680675.1 Gymnobelideus leadbeateri
TAAAAAAGGTAAAGCTGAAAGAGTAATTACAAGGGACTCAATAAAGTTAAACGATTTACATTCCTAGTAAAATGATACATGTAAAATAAATCCAAAGAACTTTATCATTATTAGGGCAGTTAAAAAAAATTTACCCCGGTGGGGACTGGCGGTGGCGCGGCAGAAGCAGCAGCAGAAGCAGTAGCAGCCTAGATAGAGGTGGAGGCACAAACTCCTTTTTGAGCCAGCCACAATTTCTGCTAAGGACTCTTGTTGGGGACTGCCAGGGAACAGAACTGTGGGGGGCCGGAGCTGTTGTGAGCACGCTTCCTGGACGCTGAGCAGTTGCTGTGAGTGGGGAGAGAAGTACCTTTGCCTGAGTTCACAGGGTCTAGGTTAAGATATCCCTGGGTTCCAGATGATCTTTAATATCCTCTTCAGATCTGAAAAAATTCAAAGTGAACCACTTCAAAAAGTTACCTCATTGAGGGGCGGAGCCAAGATGGCGGAGTAGAAACAGCTCATCCAAGCCACTCTGCCCCCACATTTCCCCCAAACGATGTAAAAGGGGACTCTGAACAACTTCTGGAGCCCTAGCACCCACAGAACGACACAGAGAAGCTAAACTCCCGCTGAGGACAGCCCAGCAGCCCTGCAGGAAGGACCAGCTCAGTTGTCTGGGACCTGGCAGAGTGCAGCGCGCAGAGCGCAGGAGCGGAGCTGAGCCGAGCCCAGGTCCTCATGAGCTGAGGTTTTAGCCCCAGGGCGGCAGGGCCAGCAGCCAGCTGGAGGAACCCCAGAACACCAGGAACTGTGGCGACTCCAGAATTATCAACATAGACTTGCCTAGGACAAAGTAAGAGATTAGTGTCCTATGGACTTTGGGACTGGTATTAGGGAATGCGTAGGCTCCCTCCCCTGGGGGCTAGAAGCCGCTGAGGACAAACACCATTTTGTAGTTTTCAGAGGCAGCTCCCGCTCCCAGCCTGCAAATTTGTAGGGAGATCCAGCGATCAGTCTTGGGGGGTAATCACTCTTGCTTTAACCTCCCTGGATCTGGATTGTGATCCAGGGTGGAAGTCGTGGGTGGGTTTACAGCTTGCCAGAAACGGAAGTTGCCCCCCACACGTTCGGGACGAAAATTCCTCTATCTGGCCTTAAAGCCATAGTGTGGCAACAAGCCCAAAAGTCAAGTAATCAAGTGGCAACATGCCAAGGCAAAGGAAACAGAAAATGCAACCCTAGACTCCTATTTTGGGGGCATAGAGCAGGAAAAGGACTGTGAGGTCAGAAGTCCTGCTCCAAAAGCCCCAGGGGAAAACATGAGCGGGTTGCAGGCCATAGAGGACCTTAAGAAGGACTTTAAAAATCAAATAAGAAGTGGAGGAAAAATTGGGAAGAGAAATGAGAAGGATGCAGGAAAAGTATGAAATGAGGGTCAACAGCCTGAATGAGGAAAACAACACCTTAAAAAATAGACTAACTCAAATGGCAAAGGAGGCCCAAAGGGCAATGAGGAGAAGAATGCCTTAAAAAGTCGAATTTGCCAGATGGAAAAAGAATCTCAAAAGCTCACTGAGGAGATTCATTCCTTCAGAGTTAGACTGGAGCAAATGAAGCTAATGACTTTATGAGAAATCAAGATGCTGTTAAACAGATCCAAACAAATGAAAGAATAGAAGGCAATGTGAAATATCTCATGGGAAAAACCACTGACCTGGAAAATAGATCCAGGAGAGATAATTTAAAAATTATTGGACTACCTGAAAGCCATGATCAAAGAAAGAACCTAGAAATCACCCTTCAAGAAATTCTCAAGGAAAATTGCCCTGATGTTTTAGATCCAGAGGGCAAATAGAGGTTGAAAGAATCCACAGATCACCTCCTGAAAAAGATCCCAAACAGAAAACTCCCAGGAATATTATGGCCAGGTTCCAGAATCCCCAGATCAAGGAGAAAATACTCCAAGCAGCCAGGAAGAAACAATTTCAATATTGTGGAAACACAATCAGAATAGCCCAGGACCTGGCAGCTTCTACACTGAGGGATAGAAGGGCATGGAATATGATATTCCAGAGGGCAAAAGAGATGGGAATGAACCCAGGGTCACCTACCCAGCAAAACTGAGTATTTTGTTTCAGGGGAAAATATGGTCATTCAGTGGAATAGAGGACTTTCAAGCATTCTTGAGGAAAAAACCAGAATTGAATAGAAAATTTGACATCCAGACACAAGAAGCAAGAGATGCCTGAGAAGGTAATCAGGGAAAAGAAATCAAAGGAACTTATCAAAGTTGAACTATTTACATTCCTATATGGAAAAGCAATAACTGTGACTGATAATATCTTTCTCACTATGAAAATAATGGAAGAAGGGGGTGTGGTCATATGAATACATATGTGAATGTGTGTGTATATGGTTACAGTTATATATGGATAGAGGGCATAAGTTGAATTTGTTGGGAAGGAAGAATACTCAAGGGATGAAATTATGAGGTGAGAGAGGAAAGTGGCAAGAGGAGTTGGGGAGAGACAGGGTAGGGTAAACTATCCCATGTAGAAGAAGCAAGGGGAAGTGGTTGCAAAGGAGGGGGAGAATAAGGAAGGCTAAAAGGCAAAACCACATTCACATTGAATTTGGTTCAGGGAGAAAATGACATACATACTAAATGGGATATCTCAACCTGCAGCAGGATAGGGGAAGGGGGATGAGAGGAGGGATGATGGATGGGAGGGCATCCTTGGGGGGAGGGGAGGTTGGAAGTACCCACTACAGAAGAGGGACAGGATCATGTAGGGAATGGACCAGGTGGGGGGGTGGGATGAGTGGGAGGGAATTATAAGCAGCCTTGTGCAATATATCTACTATGATAATGTTTTGCATAGCTAGACATGTACAACATATACTGAATTACTTATCTCCCAAGAGGGAATGGGTGACAAGGGAGGAAGGAAATGGATCTGAAATTTGAGGTCGTAACATTAAATGTTTCAAATATATATAAATACTATTATTAATACTCTTTTACTTGTAATAGGGAGATAAGATGTGCAGGCATTGGGATGCAAAGACTCACCTTCCTCTAATGGAAAAGTCGATGGGGGTATGGGAGAAGGTATGGGAGAGAGCAGATTGGAGGAAGCAATATCTTGTGGGATTACTATTCTGGGAGGTTGGGTAGGGGAATAATGGGGGGAAAATGATTGTAACTCAAAATCTGGCGGAAATGAATGACGTAAAACAGAAGTTAATAAAGCATTTGTTTAAAAAAAATTTACACAGATAGAGGGCATGGGTGTGAGTTGATTATGTTGGAATGATCTAAAACAAAAACAAAAACATTAAGGGGTGAGAAAAAGTGATGTAACTGGCAGAAGTGGAAAGGGAGTGGTAGAATAGGAAGAAAATCTTCTCACATTAAAGAGTCATGCAAGGGAGAGATTTTATCAATGGAAGGAGAAAATAGGGGCATTACATGCAAGGCTTAAATCTCATTCATTGGCATACATACATACATATATATATATATTACACTCAGTTATGTTTAGAAATGTAACTTGTCTAGTAAGAAAATAAAGGGAAGGGATAATAGAAAAAAAAACAAGGGGGTAGTAATAAAAGAAAGGGGAGGTTAATGGAGACTATGATTAGAGAAGCAAAAAAGACTTCATGAGGGACAGGATAAAAAGAGAGCAAGAAGGATAAACAGAAGAAAATTGAAGGGAAGCTAGGTGGTGCAGTGAGTAAGAGCACCTGCTACAGAATCGGAAGGACCCAGGATTGGTTCAGGCCTTAGATTTTTAACACCCACACAAAAATAACTGGATGTGTAACCTTGGGCAAGTTACTTAACCCCAACTGCTTTAAAAAAAAAAAAGAAGAAGAAGAAGAAAATCTGATGAAGGGAAATACAAAATTAGTAGTCATAACTGTGAATATGAATGGGATGAGCTCATTCATAAAACAGAAGTAGAAAGCAGAATGGATTAGTAACTAGAATCAAACAATATGTTGTTTACAAGAGACATACTTGAAACAGAAAGATACACAGTTATTTTTTAATTTATTTTTTGTTTTGATTTTGGTTTTGGATTTTTATTAAGATCTGGATTAGAGTCTAATATGCTTCAGCTGAAGTAAAAAAAAAAAGGCTGTGATAGCAATCATAATCTCAGGCAAAGCAAGCATAAATCTAATTTTAAAAGATAAGCAGGAAAACTCCATTTTCCTAAACCACTCTAGCCAATGAAGTAATAGCAAAAAAATTTACAGCAATATTCTTTAATAAAGCTCTCTTTTGTCAAATATATACTGAGCAAAAGAACTTAGAAAAAGCTAGAAAAATAAGAGGTATTCCCCAATTAATAAATGGTCGAAGGATATAAATAGTTTTCAGGAGAAGAAATCAAAGTTATACATACATATATATATATATATATATATATAGCCATATGAAGAAATTCTCTAAATCACTGTTTATTAGAGAAATGCAAATTAAAACAATTCTAAGGTACCATCTCACACTTATCAAAAATGACATGCTGGAGAGGATGAGTGAAAAAATAGTTAAAATGATAACTGTTGGTGGAGTAGCTAAAGGTCCAACCATTCTGGAAAACAATTTGGATCTATACCCAAAGGACTATATGACAGTGAAAATATTTTGACCTAGCAATACCACTACTAGATGTATCCCCAAAGAGATCAAAGAACAAGAAAAAGAAATTATATGTACAAAAAATATTTATACCAGTTCTATTTTTAATGGTAAAGAATTGGAGAGCAAAGTGATGCTCATCAACTGCGGAATGGCTGAACAAGTTGTGGCATGTGGTTGTGATGGAGCACTGTTGCACTAGAAGAAATGGCAAGGGGGGGCTCCAGATAGGCATGGCAAGATCTATATGAACTAAGGCAAAGTGAATTGAGAAGAACCTGAAGATCATTGCACACTAAAAACAATGTTGTAATGATGATGAATTGTAAAAGACTTGGCTACTCTCATCTGCATTGATGATCCAAGCTGATCCAAGACAATTCCAAAGTACTCATGATGAAAAAAAATAATGCTACTCACCTTCAGAGAGACAACTGATGAAATCTGAGGACAAATTTTTTTTTTTTTTTTGGTTTTTGGAGGGCAATTGGGGTTAAGTAACTTGCCCAAGGTCACACGGCTAGGTTTTTTTTGTTTGTGTGCCTTAAGTGTCTGAGGTCGGATCTGAACTCAGGTCCTTCTGACTCCAGGGCCGACGCTTTACTCACTGCGCCACCTAGCCGCCCCTGAGGACAAATTGAAATATAATTTTCTTTCTTCCTTTTTTTAATATGGCTAATACAGAAATGTTTTACATGACTTCATATGCAAAATTTATATTATATGGCATAGTAGGATGTGAGAGAAAGGGAGTGAACTTGGAACTCAAAATTTAAAAGCAAAAGAATGTCTAAAATCAAATAAAAAATCAATTGAAATCTTAAATTTCAATCTGGAAAAAATGAAATGTCCTCCCAGTGATGCTGGAATAGCTCATTACATCTTCGGTTTAGGTCAGAAAGGGAAGAAGAAGAAAGATAATACAGAAATATAATATCTTGATTTTATGAGTGCTGAAATTGAAGCCCAGAGATTTTATATGACTCACTCAGTGTAATGCAGGTCAGAAACAGTAGAAACAGGGTTGTATCTACAGGCAATGTACAAACACATGTTGGGTCCCAACTACCTGCAACATGTTTACACTTTAAGAATTATATATACATGTGTAATATAGTAAACATTCTAACAAGGAAATTTACGATCACAAAAGTTGGTGAACTGATGATTACATAGCAAAAATGAGAGGAAATGAGGGGCGGCTAGGTGGCGCAGTGAATAGAGCGTCAGCCCTGGAGTCAGAAGGACCTGAGTTCGGTTCTGGCCTCAGACACTTAATGCACACACAAAGAAAAACCTAGCCGTGTGACCTTGGGCAAGTTACTTAACCCCCAATTGCCCTCCAA